>CM072514.1:13010714-13133214 GCA_036898135.1 Oncomelania hupensis | reverse complement strand
TGGGTTTTGAATCATGTAAATGTGTGTGCTCGTTTTTTAAAATCTATATTGATGGCAGGCTTGTGAGCCAGTAACTGCGCTATTGCAGACGATTCAAACGCACACTCACTTTGGGCAGTGCCTGTTCAAAGGCCACTTGGCCAGCCACGCTTCGGATGAGCTCTGGAGGTAGGGACGTCCTCTCCACGATGTGCTCTCGCTCGTGAATTTTCCTGCAACATCCTCCTCATCGTACAATATAATATAATACGATACGATACCATACAAAATACAATACAACTTTATTGTCCGATAAAATAAAATAAAAAGAAATTTGCCTTTGGCTCGCCATCAATGCATGCAGCATCATAAGTAAAGATTATTATCATCATTTCTATCAACCATCATCGCCGTCATCATCATCGACATCATCATTTTATTTTTTTATTTTTTTATTTTTTTAATTTTTATTATTGTTTTTAATTATCGTCGTCATCAGCAGCAGCGACAGCTACAACAACCATCCACCACAAACTCCATCACAACACCATCATCATCATCCTCATCATCATCGTCATTATCATCATCATCATCATCATCATCATCATCGTCACTCCCACAACCACCTCCACCCCACCACCCACATCCTCGTCACTATCATCGTCATCATCATCATCATTATCAACAACAACAACAACAACAACAACAACAACAACAACAACAACAACAACAGCAACAGCAACATTAACTACACACCAATCAACGCAGAGTTTGAGAAAAGTCCTGACTCGGCCACTGGTGCGACAAGAGGAACAATCCACAGTTCCACTTCGCCCACACACGAAACAACTGAAACACAGGGCTTGCACTGCAGTCAGCGTTTAGTGTACAATCCTGGCTTCAAGGCAAAACAACGCCTCACTACACAAACAACTCTGTGTCAGAGAGGACACCTCCTCCCAGCTCCATTTTAGGACAACTGCCAGGCGAAATAGACTTTCTACATTTACAGTCACAGTATGGGTTGGGGCAAGGAGGGAGGGGGAAGGAGGGGGGGGGGGGACAAAATGAAACTAGTGTCGTTCGCGTAGGATTTGTTTAATGTAGACTGTATCACTGTTCGTGCTAGTGACTTGGTCTTCGTGTCACGTCGACAACGGCTTGTTTATTGCACTGCACAATATTTCGTTCCATGGGATGCTGTTTTACACGCTATTTAAACTTTTCTCTTCCTCTCCCCCCCCCCCTCACGCCCATCCCCCACTTCCCCTTTTCCCCCACCCTCCATTGAAATGAAATCTAATTATAGTTTTTATTCAACAAAGATGTCTTAGTCTAGCGTAAAGCCACGCCCAGTCCGTTAACCAACTTGGATGGGAATATTGGAAAAGCAGTAAGAACGAAACGGCGCACTTACAAACCCACGCCCACCCACCTGTATCTATCACCTGGCAACGAATGGACATCATCATCATCATCATCATCACCATCATCACCATCATCATCACCAACACCATCATCATTACCAATATCACCATCATCATCACCATCATCATCATCATCACCAATACCATCATCATCATCATCATTAACAACAACAACATCATTCATCATCAAAGAATACGAACACATTATTATCTCATTGAGAAATTCAATTTTGGGTTGTGGAAGAAAAATACTATTTAGAAGCAGGGAAAGACAAGGCAGGGACAGAGAGGAGATGTGTACCGCCCTCACAAAACTGGCCCTGAGGGGAGGTCCCTAGCATCTCTCTCCCTTCCTCCCCACTCAACGGTTACGAGACAACATTTGCCTCTTTAAATCACGATTTACTTATTACTTTAAACACATGTTTTATTCAAAAAAAGCGCATAATGACAAACAAGCAATGCTTTACGGGACAGGCTACAAGCGATCTGTATAAATAAAATTCAACATAATAATTATGTGACAGGAAACTAATAATACATCTATATATATAAATTGCTTAGCCGGAAGTCCTTCTTCGCCACTACTATAAAGTTTGTCCGGTATGGACGCTGATCTGGGCAGGTGCTGGCCGCTGGGAATCGGCCTGTTGTGTGCTCAAAACCAGTGAAATCGTTATAGCCGACATTTCCTTACCGAACGTTTAACCGTTTCTGAGATAAATAAATAAACAAAATGTCCACAAACTGCAATAGCCTCATTCCGCGCGCTTCCATTAAAAATCAAATTGAGATTTCAGCATGTTTTCCCATATAGACTAAAAAATTTATTGATTTTGTACGAAGCATTGATAGCTCAGTTGGTAACACTTTCGCCTAACGTTTAGGGCGACCCAAGTTCGAATCCGTCGCGGGCCATATTTTTTTTAATGTTTTTTTTTCCCACTACAACATGGATATTTTTCTTTTTAATTTAGGCTTTTTACCTTTATTATTATTATTACTATTATTATTATTATTATTATTATTATTATTATTATTATTATTATTATTATTATTATTATTTATAATATTATATCTTATATCAAATTTTCTTTTAAAACCTTGGTGTTTATGATTTCTATTTGTATTATTCTATATTCAATATTATTATTATTATTATTATTATTATTATTATTATTATTATTATTATTATTATTATTATTATTACCAAGGATCGGGATGGAGTGGTACGTTATTATTATTATTATTATTATTATTATTATTATTATTATTATTATTATTATTATTATTATTATTATTATTTTATTTTTATTATTATTATTATTATTATTATTATTATTATTATTATTATTATTATTATTATTATTATTATTATTTATAAACTAATAATAATAATTATTATTATTATAATTATAATATCTTATATCAAATTTTATTTTAAAACCTTGGCGTTTTTTATGATTTATATTTGTATTATTCAATATTATTATTATTATTATTATTATTATTATTATTATTATTATTATTATTATTATTATTATTATTATTTTTATTATTATTATTATTATTATTATTATTGTTATTATTGTTATTATTGTTATTATTATTATTATTAGCAAGGATCGGGATGAGGTGGTACGTGTAGGTAAAAGGGGGCTACGGGTATTTTTAAAGGGGCATGGGTAGGCATAACGGGGATACGGGTATATATAAGGGGGTATGGTGATGGTCGATTCCTTTCATCCATACCTGCGAAACGATCAACGGGGAAGTATCAAGGAGGGTACAGGTAGGTTACAAGGGGGGTACGAAAGGTATCAAGGGGTTATGGGGAGGTATCAAGTGGGTTCGGGGAGGTATCAAGGGGGTATGATGAGGCATAATGGGGGGGTGGGGACGGGGAGATATCAGAGGGGGGGGGGTATGGTGAGGTATCAAGGGGGATATGGGGAGGTATCATCGTCCAAATGAAACTCGCAGACAACAGTTGTCTCTCTGTCTACATTTTAAACAGCAACCTGTGTACCCTGGCTTGCCAGGGTACAAAAACCACTAGTTACATATAAAAGAAGAACAATTTTTAAAAATTTTAGTGAATAATGAAATAGAATAATGCGGAATAACCGATAAAAATTAATTACAAACGACTGAGGGAAAAACAGAGGAATCAATTATTTAGTTGGAAATCAAATATGTAGATAAATAAGTAATGGACATTTTAAAACAAATAATTGGAGAAAGAGATGTAACAGAGAGAGAGAGAGAGAGAGGGGGGGGGGGGATTTGAGCTAGACACCGGAACGCTTGTGCAATGAAGCAGAGAATTTTACTTAATGAAAACGCTCTGACTGTTTTATAAACTCTTGAGTGATGCTGAAGAGGAGTTGATTATCCTTTAGAGAAAAGGTTTGGTTTTCGAACAGCAAGTTATTCAACGTTATTTGTTCTTACTTATTCATCTTATCTGAGCGGACAAAAGGAGAAATGAAACACCGAAAATAGAGTCATTTCAGAATTCATCGGCGAGATTTGAACCCAAGTCGTTTACACTTCTTATACGCCAGCTGAACATTCTATCCTCTTAGCCAAGTCAAACTGATTAATTACAGATTAGTAACAGAAAAAAATCTACTAACTCTTTGCTGCCGCTGCCAGAACAAAATCCGCAGGTTTCGAACTGGAACCCTCCGTCACCTGTGCTGCGTCTCTTCTCTCCTGCTCCATTGCAACTGGAGCATTTCACCTAAAATCCGACGAAAGAAGTAGTTATAGAAGAAGAAGAAGAAGAAGAAGAAGAAGAAGAAGAAGAAGAAGAAGAAGAAGAAGAAGAAGAAGAAGAAGAAGAAGAAGAAGAAGAAGAAGAAGAAGAAGAATCTTTTCTTGTCCGATAAACATGCAATGCCACAAATGCCTGCTAATCTAGAACAGTGTTGTGAACGTCTACTAATTGCCCTGTGTAGTTTTATGCATGGTGACAGTGCTGATTCGCTATGTTTGTGCAACCGAAAGACGAATTTTCATAAGCGAAAAAACTCTCTCTCTCTCTCTCTCTCTCTCTCTCTCTCTCTCTCTCTCTCTCTCTCTCTCTCTCTCTCTCTCTCTCTCTTAACCTGCATTCTCTCCAGCATTACATTACATTACATTACATGGTTATTGCATTAGGTTCAGCGGACTCTTCCGAGCCAAATCAGGACAACCCCTGATCCGCATAAAAGATCTGCTGAAACAACCCTAGTGGTAAAACTGAAAGCTCTCCACCAGCCAGTCACTTTACAATACACCCCACGCAGGGGACGCTGAGGCTGTACTCTAATTTATTGAACCCCCGTTTACAAAAACAAAATAGAATACAAACATCATTATAAATTATCAACAAAACACATACATATAAAATGCCTACATTACTAAATAATAACATCATAGGAAGCCCTAGTGACCACCTGGCAGAAAGTGTCCAATATTCCCAAGCTGATCCAACAGACCTCATACACAAATAAGGAGTCTCGTCCCGAAAGAGTTTTCTAGAAAAAAGGTAGATAACTGGTCTAGCGAAGTAGAAGATAGTATAGCAGATTGATAGAACAGAGCAGGAATGAGAAAGAGCAAATGAGAAAGACAGCGACAGTGGGAATTTAAAGCACTAAATTTCCAGAAAGTGGGGATACTATTTATACTGAAACCCCCGGCACCCCAACGGGGTTCTCTCCAGCATTCAGATTTTTGGTAAATCACTGAAGTTTTTGCACTCACAATGCAAACTTTGTGTGGTAGCAGAATCGGTAAGGGATCAAACCTTTGGAAAGAAAATTTAAAGCTGAAAATATTTGGAGATCTGAGGTGGCAGTGTTGGGGGGTACCTTGAAACCATTTCAGTGAGTTCCAAAGTTTTTAATAAAAGGGAGACAACATAAAAAAAAAGCGTAAACTATTCCCTGTTGAAATCCCAAGAACCCGACTTACGTCCCCTCGCCCATGGCAGTGATGGCAGCGAACAGTTCCTCGAGTATGGCATGTGTGACATGGCTGAAAGCAAAACACATACTTTTCTATTAGGTTGATGATGATGATGATGATGATGATGATGATGATGATGATGACGATGATGATGATGATGATGATGATGATGATAATGATGATGATGATGATGATGATGATGGTGATGATGATGATGATGATGATGATGATGATGATGATGATGATGATGATGATGATGATGATGATGATGATGATGATGATGATGATGATGATGATGATGCACCCATTGCACATAGCTACGATCAAAAGAAAGTATACTCCAGGCACACGCTGCGCAGCAGGCCAAAGTATGTCCCTTGTCCCTTGAAGGGATACTTTGGCGAGGTTAGCAGCCTGCTCAGTTACAGTGTCGGTGAAAGACTAGAAACGGAAAAGTAAGTTTCGTCTCCTCTAGGCGACGAATTAGGTCACGCTGTATTTGTTTCTAGGTCAACTGTCTTTTACCAACCGTTTGAGAATCTTTTCGAACCGTTTATTGACGCCGGATAATGTCCTCACTTGCTTTCATACAATTTAATAATCCAAGAATGCAAATGTTTTTTTTTGGACGGAAAAAGAGCATTTTTGTAAAGAAAAGGGTTAGAGCAAGGGCTAGGGATAGATCTACAACTAACCCTTACCCAAACCCTTGTAGCAATATTCCGCTCTTTCCGTCACTTTTAAACAGTACTGCGGTTCGCATCCGCGGCTAGCAGCGAGCTCAAAGTATACTTTGAAGGGATGGAGGGAATACTTTCACCTGCTGCTAGCGGGAGTTTTTGGCGATACTTTCTACCGATTGCAGCAATGTGTATTACCTCGATGATGATGATGCTGCTGCTGATGATGATGATGAAGAAGAAGATGATGGTGATGATGATGATGATGGTGATGAAGATGATGATGATGATGAAGAAGAAGATAATGGTGATGATGATGATGATGATGATGATGATGATGATGATGATGATGATGATGATGATGATGATGATGATGATGAATGAATGTGAGGTTTAACGTCTACACGCGATGCGCCAGACGGGGATAATCATCCCAGGGAACAAGGGGTAGGGACCTGGATCAACACTGAACCACCAGAGCAATCATACTGCTAAGAAGGACAGCAAAAATGGCCGCTTTTAATTGGCCCACCGCGGGATTGGAACCTGGGACATCGGTGTGCCTGGTGAGCGCTCTTACCACTGAGCTACGCCGGTGGGTCGATGATGGTGAAGATGACCACGCTGCTGATGTTGAAAATGCGATGATGAGGACAAAGGACAGAGAAGTGGCGATGGAGACGACATCACCACTTTCTACCCTTACCTTTGATAAGCCACCAATTGCTCAAACCACACTTCTACCATCACCATCACTAGCAGCAACAACAGCGCGAAACAACATCAACAATAACAACAACATTATCATCATCATCATCATCATCATCATCATCATCATCATCATCATCATCATCATCATCATCGTCATCATAAACAGCAGCAACACTACGCCACCACCACCACCACCACTAACAACACCAACATAACAACAACAACAACAACAACAAATTACCTGTACTTTGGAGGTATGAGGCACTACGTAGTCATGGGAACACTCATAAAACATTGGTGGCCTTTTCACCTCCATTTCCCAGCTCGCGGGAGGGGTGCCATATTCTGGCCCGTCCACTGATCCCCCTGCATCACGTGATATCACCAATACTTGATTGGTTCGCATGTAACACGTGGCATCATATTTATGGAGCATTGGTTAGTTCGCTTACATCACGTGGCATGATAGCTACGAACGATTGGTTAATTCGTATGTTAAAACATCTACAAGGAGGATGAAAAAAAAAGAAGAAATAGCAGATGTGATAGAAGAATGACGAGGAGCAGAGAAGGGGACATAATAAAGAGGAGGAAGAGGAATGACATCTGCTCACCTCCGTATGGCATGGAGGAACTGACGGTGGATCTTTTCTCCGCAAACGTTTGTAAATGATACTGCACATAGTAATAATAATAATAATAATAATAATAATAATAATAATAATAATAATAATAATAATAATAATAATAATAATAATAATAATAATAATAATAATATTAAGAAGAAGAAGAAGAAGAAGAAGAAGAAGAAGAAGAAGAAGAAGAAGAAGAAGAAGAAGAAATAATAATAATAATAATAATAATAATAATAATAATAATAATAATAATAATAATAATAATAATAATAATAATAATAATAATAATAATAATACGTAATTACAACAACAACAATAATCATCATCATAATAATAATAATAATAATAATAATAATAATAATAATAATAATAATAATAATAATAATAATAATAATAATAGTAATTATAATAATAATCATAATAATAATACTAATTATAATAATAATAATAATATTATTATTATTATTATTATTATTATTATTATTATTATTATTATTATAAAATAATACTATTATTATTATTATTATTATTATTATTATTTTAATTTTATTAAGAATATTTATGCGCCTAACCTTGACTTAGCTCTAGAGGCTTATACGAATACAGTACAATTTTAACTATGAAACAGAACAAAGGAAAACTCATGAACTATATACAAAACCAAATGACTCTCTTTCTCTCTCTCTCACACACACATACACTTACACAAACGCACGCACACACACACAAACTATGACTTTGCAGATTAGTTTCCTTCATGTCTAAAAGGTATAGTACAGTAAAACCTCCGTTTTGAGACCCTCTCTTAAACCACTTCCTCCAAAATACGACCGGAAAAAAATTCACCGATGGTTTGTACTATATAAACGACCTCTCTTAAACGACTACCTCTAAAACGCGACTTGCGACCTTCAAATAATTAAATTTTACGACCTAGCATCTGAAAAATTCAGATTCCAAAGCAATACTATATTTGTGCGCTTGAAGAAAACAGTTTCGTTTACAACTTTTAACAGCAGACGATGTATTAAAACAGCTTGAAATACTCTAAGGAGCTGACCAGATTTGCCTTGAGCAGGGGCCTGTCAGATCTTGCCGACCCCACGTCTGGTGATCGAAGTGACATACTAAGTGAACATGCACGGATCATGCAAGCAAACAGAAATAACCGCTTTCTTTCAAAAAATACAAACTATTCAATGATTGAATAAAAATAATTACAACAATATTAATGGGGTTATCTTATAAATAGTTACTTACATACACTTTTAAACAACTATCATACCAACATTGATTTTTTTATTTTGTAAATAATGAGGAACAGGAAAATATTTACTGTATTGGTTGTGAGACAGAGTTTAATCTATATTTCTGAAAGATGGTAGATGTTCCCTATATACTTAATGGTATGTGTACTTTTTGTACATGTATTTATTTTACTTAATTAATTTTCTAAATGTCTTTTTTGAAAATGTCCTATTTCCTTTTTAAGACCCCTCCAATTTACGACCTCGTTTTAATGGCAATTTAAAGGTCGTAAAACGGAGGTTTTACTGTAGTAGTAATAGTAGTAGTAGTAATAGTAATAGTAGTAGTAGCAGCAGCAGCAGCAGCAGTAGTAGTAGTAGTAGTAGTAGTAGTAGTAGTAGTAGTAGTAGTAGTAGTAGTAGTAGTAGTAGTAGTAGTAGTAGTGGTAGGTGTTGGTTGTGGCTTAACAGGATTATACCTTTTCTTTGACCATTGCCCGGGGTCACAACACATAATTTACACATATATTCACAAACATAAATAAAACACGCAGGCTGGAAGGTGTGCGATATAGCAACTTTACTGAACACAAACACAGAAAACATTCTTGACTACTTGAATTGACAGTCTTCACAAATCTTTATTTAACTCTAATACAGTTCACAAACTCTCTGTATTCGGACTACGACATTGTTTCTACAATAGTTCCTACATCAGTATAGTCTATTTTCCCGTTCTAACTAACTCTAACTAAACTACATATCTTCTCTCGGGACTTTCCTAGTCTCTCCCTGTCCTTCTATCTCTGCTTCTTTCTTTCTCTCTTTCTATCTCTCTAACTCTCTTTCTAACTCTCTCTTTCTAACACTATCTCTCTAACTCTCTCTTTCAAACTATCCCGAATCCCTGACCTGCACTCGTTTTTATTCTCCTCATCCCAGGGGCAGTTCGGTCCTAATCTCGTCTTTCCCTCCTCCTTCCTGTCAATCAAACCTTGAGACCCATCTGTGATGGTATTTCTATTCTCCTAGCGTCCCTTCAAGCTCCTCCTCTAAACTAGAATCCTAACTTGGATTTCTACAAAATAATGGACCCCTTCTATAAGGCACTTAAACAAATGATAAACATAACTATCTGCATCTTGTTGACGTCTTCTTCCGAGGTGGTCTGGTCATTAACAGGGAGATATAATTCTACGCTCCACTTTGTTCCTGCCCGTTGACCCCGTGGACTCCTGGACCGATAGCAACACTGAGTCTGGCACTCGCTGTCACAAAGCAAACAAAACTTTCCCACCAGCTATCTTATCTCGTCAATCCCTCACTTATCTGCTCTGACAGACCGGGAAACCCACCCAAGAGCAAACACATGGACCCAGAAAGGACAGAAACCCATTCTCTTGAAAAGATATATTGTAGGGTTACAGAGAGAAAACAGGATATGAATCAAATCAAATACATTCACCATTATAAAGGCTGCTGCCACACATAATCATAGCATGCAAAATGATTACATTAGACAATATACCAAACCAATGAAAATAACACTTCAAGCGCCTATTAAAGAAAGGATATCAACTACTGATTAAAAGATTCTATAAACTTGTTAGCTGACCATACCCTTCATTCATCATTATTATCTTGCTATATTCAAGTTTATGCAACGAATACACAAAATTAAAGTCTAAATGTGAACATAGAAACAACATTGTTTATATGGACTATCAGTCTGTCAAATTACATTTGCAATAACATTTGCAGAGCTAGCAGATATGCTGCAAATTGCCACGTGCCCGTTATCATCCCTTGTAGCTGTTAATCTTCTAACTGGCTTAATCTTTTAACGCTGACAGGTAAAAGATAGGGCCGACATCTGCCGTCAATGTCTACTCTGCCTGCTAGCACACAGTATCATTAGTCAGTTATCATCTACCAAACAATATGCAGGAAATTCTGGATGCTCTGATCCTCATACTTTATACATCTTTCCCACCCCTGCTAAACTTGGCATTGCAAATAGTGTCTATCCTAATATCTAATACGTTAGCTTTTAGATGTAGAGTGTCTCAGGGAATAGCCTAAGCGAAAGATTAAACATTTTTAACTCTTAACCAAGGCTACGCCACTTGGTTACATCAGTAGTGGTAGTAGTAGCAGTTGTAGTAGTAGTAATAGAAGTAGTAGTCATCATAGTAGTAGTAATAGAAGTAGTAGTCATCGTAGTAGTAGTAGTGGTGGTAATAGTAGTGTTCTATTATTTATTTCTTTATTTTATTATTATTATTATTATTATTATTATTATTATTATTATTATTATTATTATTATTATTATTATTATTATTATTATTTATATAGTGCTTTTCCTGTACTGGTGCTCAAGGCACATGGGGAAAATTTGATAAAAGAGGTAAACAAGATGAACATCAGTCAATAACTTGAATAAGTCTGCAGTTACAAAAAACAGAGTAAAAAGTTATCGAGCGGCTTGACTACATACAAACGTTCGATATAATATACAGTAGTAACACAAACAAACACACACAAACACACACACACACACACACACACACACACACACATACACGTGTATAAGCCTGTCAATCAGGAATGTTACCAAAACAAAGTACACTTGGGGAAAGGTCTTTATCTCAGTGATATTTACAAATCTTAATGTTGTATATGATAAAATTAAATAGATTTATGAATGACGTACAGGACTGATGGGTAATCTGCCCTTCAAACTTGATTTTGTTCATAGCGCTGCTTAGGACAGAGGTTTGTACAATTTACACACTTGTCTACCCCATTTTGGGACAAATGGGGAAGATGCGATTTCTCGATATTTAGGGTTGTGATATAGCTCTTTTCGAGTAGAAAATGTGATTTAAAATGTGGGGAAGATTTTTACTTCCCCATTTTTTTTCAACTAACCCGTTTGTTACCATGTTTATTTGGAAAAAATCCCCAGTTGTGTGCTTATACAAGTACACACACACACACACACACACACACCATTATTAGGACAACAAAAATTCAACCATTTCTCACACAACCACGGACGATTTTTTTTAATTTAAAGAGAGAGAGGTGTCTTCGACCCGGTCGGTGCATCCACAATATAGATTTTTTTTTGACGTACTACTTACATGGAAGGAAGAGGAAGACTTGAGTTCCCTGATGACCATGTTTTGTGCCGCGCTCTTGCCGAAACAGCTGTTTTGGGACACGTAGTGCAGCAACGCCTCTCTGGCTTCCTCCTCTGTGATGGTCGGCACACTGACTCCAGAAACACACCCGTTGATTTGTTGGTATTTTCAGATGATACATATCACTGACATTGACTACTAAGATATTAGTAGCTAGCCCCAACCCTCGAGGAAACCCCCCTCTCTCTCTCTCTCTCTCTCTCTCTCTCTCTCTCTCTCTCTCTCTCTCTCTCTCTCTCTCTCTCTCTCTGTCTCTCTCTGTCTGTCTGTCTGTCTCTCTCTCTCTCTCTCTCTCTCTCTCTCTCTCTCTCTCTCTCTCTCTCTCTCTTGTGTCTCGTTGTTTTGTCTTCATTCTACCCCACCTCACCTCTCTAACTCTCCTCCTTCTTCTCTCCCTCCTTCCCGCACCCTGCCCTCGCACGCTTGTGTTGGGAATACAAATCCTTCATTTTACAGATAAATGGCCACAGAGGTGATTGGTTCATGTACCAAATCATGATGGGATGAATGTTTCGCCAGTTAATCACGCCTAAAGTAGTACCAGCTGACTGACTGACTGGCTAATGGCTCGCGTTAGTAATATATCGATGTTTTGATGCAATTTGTTCTATACGTCTAGTAATAGCGAAACCGTAGATTCACAACATACACAACAAAATGATCACTGTACCCACTTCATCAGCTGACGACTATCTTGTGCAGGAGGACCCGTGACTGCAGCGTTGTGAGGAGGAGGCGATGCAGCTGTCGAAACAAATAAATGAATAAGTGAACCTTTTTTTTTTTCAGCAGAGCGAAGCTTTTTAAGCAGGCGGCACAAGAGAAGTAAGTGTAGAGGAGGCTGTGCAGCTGTTAAACTTAATAGATAAATAAATAAATAAACTATTATTTGAGGAGAGAATAAATCTTTCCAGCAGACGGCACAAGGGAAGTAAGCCTGTCTCTGTGGCAGGCGACACACGGGAGATAATAATTAGCTTTTAATGCAATTAGATGGTGAAACTTTCTTTAATATGTAACTGTTTATACGTATAAAAATGAAACGTAAATAAAAAAAATAACAATGAACAATGAGTGGACGGTTGAGTTATGGGAGTCACTCACTTGCTTCCAAGCCGATGAACGGAGCGGAGGGTACAGAAGCCTGCAAGTTCTGGTGGGTGGGTGCGATGCCCCCTGCGCAACAAACAGTCGTAAACACACATAGAGCTGCGGGAACATAGTCTAGATTTGTGGGAACAGAGGCGTAATCTCCAACCTCAGACATGCTTTGCTGGTATATATCGACACAAAAGGTCACAATAAATACAACTAAATACTACAAAGTAAATGTAATGCATTTATTGTTTATGGTAAATTTTGTTGTGCAAATATTATCAAACATACTAAAGATAAATGTATACGTAACGTTTTTATATTACATTTCTTTATCCCTATTTTATCAGACATGTTTATAAACAGTCACTCCATTACATAACCACGTCTACTACATCAAAATTCATCTTTCATAGCAATGTAATTTGCTATACTAACCTTTCATTCATTGACTAATACTTTAAAGACCGGAAAAAAACAAACCAACAACAACAACAACAACTAAATATTTTAATTAATTAATGAATATCAACTCAATCCCCACCTTGAGGAACTCCCCCAGCAGGAAGACCTTGGAGCAGAGGAAAAGGAGATGTCCCTGCGGACGGCCCTTGCGGTGCACCAGCTTGTGGATGCCCCCCAGTTGGCGGGTAGCCCGGAGGGCCTAATGACGGTGGGTAGGGTGCATCACCTCCCTGGAGGTTTGGTACTCCCCCGCCTTGGGGATAGGAACTGAGCGCAATGTCTCCGTGCCTAACAGTGAAAACAAAGTTGCGTTAATTACGTTTCGCCTAAGTCAGAGTGTGGCTCGATATTTCATTTGAACGAATGTTCATTGCTCCTTTCCGAAACTCATTGCTAACTTTAAAAAAAAAAAGACTTAGACGCTTTATTGTCTCTTTTTATTGGGAAATTCTGGGCCGCCTCCCCTGGAGGAGGTGTAGTCGCAGCCTGTTGCGCGCCCAAACCCAACCTACACGCTCTATTTCCTGTTAAATTTCTCCATTCAAGAAGTTTAAGCCTATTTGTCTAGTCTGATGGATCAGTTCAGACAGTGAAAAATGCATCGTATTACGTTTGAAAAACTTGAAGAGCGAAATGGAATTATAAAACGAAAAATTTCATTGGAATGTAAACTTACTTGACAATTCTAGAGACATTTTCGGATAAATCCTTGCACACAAGCATTTAAACAAACAACGTGAAAAACAGTTATAATAACAAAATAAATGAGTATAAATAAATAAATAATAAAATGTAGTTAGTACTGACTGTGGTCCCGTGACAGACATAGCTTTACACTATAAGGTCTTATGCAGTCCACATCAGCAAAGGAACAGAGAAACCAACGCTTATCGACATACTACAACAATAAACTAAAGTTCATATGATAACAGGCACACTCCCTTACTGTATTTCATTAAATCGTTACAACTTAAAACAAGCAAAAAATAAATTTTTTGTGTGTGTTTAATCACAACGGCTAGTCACAAATTATTCTTTATCGCCTCGCCTGTCAACAGGCGCTAGATATGCGAGAAAGCATAATCTTTGCCCTACCATAGTACGCGCATGTAGACCTACTATCTATTTAAAAAAAAAAAAAAAAAAAAAGACTAGTAACCGAAAGGTCCTGGGTTCGAATCCCGGATTAGACAACGTGTGACTATATTATTTTCCCTTTACCATCAACTGGTTCGCTGGTGTCAGAATAAGGTGACCAGTAGTCGCCTATACGCTCCGGTGTCGTATGACTATAATCTACGGTTACTCGGCGAGAGCTAGACTGTCTGGATCTCCGACTCTTTCAAAGTTGGTCTGAACAAACAAGAACACTTCTCCCAAAGGAAAGCGACTCTGTAGGCCGGTGTCCATTAAACAGGCCACTTTGACGCTGGCTGAGCGTCAGAGATCTATCAAGCATAGACTGGGTTTAGGCCTTTGCCCGCAACACCCTCTGACATTCACTGTGGGATCAGCGTCGCTTTCGGGCCGAATGCCTAAAAAACGGGTCCAAGGTAGCGCCACAAGGGTTCTGTCGGAATATGCAAACACGACAACGATGACCAACAAACAAAGGTGGAAGCACTGGTCAGGTCAATCCACAAGGGAAGAATGTTAAAGAAGGGATTTAATTCAGCGGCACAAAATATTCCACGAGATAGACCAAGTTAGTAGAGCTGGGTACCGTGGGTCCAAGTCATACCGGTATACCCGCGGTATTTTTAGGTCGTATCGGCATCTCGTAGGCCTACCGGTATACCGCGATTTTAAGTGTTACAATCAAATGGGATATGGCACTTATAATAGTGACCGACGCAAAAGCAAAAGATTGTCATACACTTCAAAACAGTTTAAAAAAAACATATTTCCATTGAAGCTGAAGCTTTATTTTTTCTAAAAAAAACACTTCAAAACAAATTATGATAAATCACTGTTTAGAACATCAGCAAACTTTAAACCACAAAATCAAAATAAAACAAAAACATTCAACGGGAAAGGTCTTTAAGAACTTTAAGAGTTCAGAAGGATTGGCGACTGGTACCATGCTCAAACACGTGGATCATGGATAAGATGCTGTTCTTAGAAGTTCTTCTTCGAGAACAGCTGCCTATCCACGTGTTTGGGCTTTAGGCTCGTTCTCTGGGCGGACAAGATGTCGCCCACTGTCACGTTATGTGTGCTCAAGATTTCCCAGTAAACCGGACCTTGGACACCCGCACCGGTATACCGTGCCGTCGCGTTTCCGAACCTGAATACAGTTACGTATCAGTAAAACCGTCCAGCCCTACAAGTTAGTACTCAGATAAACAACCACCTAAATTGAGATCGGCGGAGTAACTTGGTGGTAAATTATAACCGCACTTCGAAAGTATTCTTATGCATATAGGGTCATGAAACATTGGAATACTCTCCCCATTACGGGTTAGAATTAGGCCTATATCTACTAAACTAACCTTTTGTTGTTGTTGTTGTTGTTGTTGTTAAGACTTAAATGACACTAATTTCAGTATCAGGATCTCATCTTTGCTGTTATTATTGTCAGTGTCAAACTTTAAATACTATTAATATTAATTAATTAAGGAGCTTATTAATTTGATAAATTCGTTATCCGTGTTAGTTCCTGATGCACCCGACCTAGAAATCTATTAAATGATACAAGATATAAAAATGATAACAGGCTGCTAGGTGGTAAACAACCGCTCCGTGAATGATAACATTAAAGCGCGTATCCAAAAACAAACCTTGTTAGTTGCTGTTTGTGTTGACTGAAGCGCACATAGTTAAAATAATCCTAAGCTTGTGGGTTCGATCCCCAGAAGAAGAAGAAGAAGAAGAAGAAGATCATCATCATCATCATCATCATCATCATCATCATCATCATCATCATCATCATCAACAACAACAACAACAACAACAACAACAAAATCAACTCAATAAAATAAGATCATCATGGTCAACAATAACAATAAAATCAACCTTAACAAAATAAAACAAATTCGATAATCTGAAGAAGAAGAAGAAGAAGAAGAAGAAGAAGAAGAAGAAGAAGAAGAAGATGATGATGATGATGATGATGATGATGATGATGATGATGATGATGATGATGATGATGATGATGATTGTGACGTGGGGTTTATGGGTTGTTACTGGGCTCTGCACAATGGATTGCTGTAACCCTCACGCTTTATTCGATGGGAACCGCTAGTGAGTCACCCGCTGAATTACTTTAATACATTTATTTATTTAGCTCGGTCTGTGTTAAGGCTGGGGTACAGAGATAGATAGAAAAATGGTAAAAGATTACTGTCACACTAGCTTTCACACGGCTATGAATCATATGTAGTCCAACCACTTGATAACAGTTAAAATCACACATTTATTTCTTCTACTCTATACAAGATCTTCGATGTACTAATCTACCTTAAACAGTCATAAGTCAATGCAAATAATTCGGTCGCTGATAGTCTAGGCAGCTGTTATGTCTTCATAGGGCACTGGGTACTAACGTTCTTGAAGATTGGACTACTGTTTATTTTTTTAACAGGTTTATTTTGTTGATAATTAATTCATTATTTATGATCTTGCCTATGTAATGTGTTTTTATACAGTGAGTATCTTGGTGGCAAAACAAATTTTCCTTTTTGAAGGAATAAAGAATATATTGACTTGACTTGACTTGACTTGTGGTCCGTTTTACAGTTTTCTGAAGAGTGGACTACTGTGGGCCTTTTGCTATCAGTTTTAGAGCACTTTTTCCTATGCACTTAACTTTTGTGTAGCGGGTTTGAAGCCCTTCGTTGAGGTATCTTCTGGTACACGCTGGGTCGTCGTGTAGTTTGGTTCCTTGACAAGCTGTGTTGTCTTGGAGAGTGTTTTCCAGGGTTGCTCTCTCAGTCCTGTGCTGTAGAGGCTAAACAGCCAACTCATGTTTTCTGTGGAGTTGGGCGCACGTTATATCTCGCCTGCTCGTCTGTAACATAAGAGACGAAATTCTGCACAACCCTGAATAATAGGTCTGTGCAGAGCGTCTCACTGAAAGCCAAAGTAGCCCTCAGTGATAGCTCCACATCTCTATACATAAGCGACGAACATTCTGCTACGTCCGTGGTCCACTGGAATTTCAACTCTAATTTCCTATACATACATAAATATAACTCGTGGCTAACTATACACATACAGAATTAATAATATTATAAACATTCACTGGTACAGCCACTGGTCTGCAAACATACATATAGGTTAAACAACAATGGTTCCGTCAGGTATACAACATGGCGTCCAAACCGGTCGTGCTTACCACGTGTTCGGCTTCTCCACGTGGTACGGCAAATTCGGATTAACAATTCAAATCTATGCATAGCAAATTCCACAAACATACTTTCCACAATAATATAAATATATCACGATGAGACAGAAGTATGTTCATTTACCTGTTTGACAAAGTCAGGCCCGTGGCTACTTGATTGAATTCTAAGATTCACAAGTCCTGCTTCCTGGTCTGTTCAGGAGAGATATTACTGCTAACTGTGTAGCTGTTTACTGCTCCTCGTTTCCCCCTCGACTCCCGTTCTATCTCTCTATTTGAATCAGCCAGACCTGGTTGAGTCCATTCTAAACTGTGTTCCCATTGGCTGGTAATCGACTCGCCTAACGTAGCTACGATGATGTCATTGCCTGCCGATTCAACCGTCAAGCTAAAACTGTGTGTAAACGGCAGAATACCATTGCTACGCCTGATTACTTCCATCGTCTGCTGCAGCCTAACATTAACATTCTAAGATTACATTGACTAAACAAGGCTACAACGTAAAGTAAGCAGGGTAAAACTAGTCATATTGCGACAATGATGATGATGATGATGATGATGATGATGATGATGATGATGATGATGATGATGATGATGATGATGATGATGATGATGAACAACAAAAGTAACATAAACATTAACAACACATCAACAGCAAGAAGAAAGAATAACGATTTTTCTTAAATTCCGTCCGAACTAAATTTTGTAAAAATATTTTCTGTTCGTGTACTTGTGCTTTTTCACCGGTTCGTATTCTGTTTTAATGCAACGATTTTGACTTTTTACTACCAGTGGAAAAGGAAAACATTATGATGCTAAATGACATAACTTTTTGAATTTGCATAAAGCTTGCAAAACATGTTATTTATTCCTCGGTTGGAAGATTTCCTATCCTATCCTATCCTATCCTATCCCCTGACTCGGAGGTCGTAGGAACACCACAGATTATCGTTTAACCAGATTTATGTAATTTTTTTCTCCACAATGACAGTTGTATGAAGAACCCGTGTGTATAATTATAGCGGTAGGTGGAAGAGGGTAGGGAAGAAAGAGAGAGGTAGAGAGAGAGAGAGAGAGAGAGAGAGAGAGAGAGAGAGAGAGAGAGAGAGAGAGAGAGAGAGAGAGAGAGAGAGAGAGAGAGAGAGAGAGAGAGAGAGAGAGAGAGAGATTATAATTTTAATTTAATTTTTTTGGTCCAGTTATTCTAGTTAATGAGTTGATTTTTTTAAAAATAGAGTCAGTTATTTAAATGTGTTTATTCATCCTATGCTATCCTATCCTATCCTGTCCCGTAACCCGGAGGCCGTAAGGGCACCACAGATGATCATTTAACCAGCATACTCCATCTTTCTTTGTCCTCAGCAGCCCTGATGGCTTCGCTCAGTGTCAAACCAGTCCATTCTCGAATGTTGTCCTCCCACCTCTTTTTCGGTCTCCCTCTTCTTCTATCTCCTTGCACTGTGCCTTGCAGAATGGTCTTTGCAAGGCCTGATGATCTGGTGACGTGGCCATACCATCGGAGTTTCCGTTTCTTCACCACTGTGAGCAGGTCATCGTGTTGTCCAATGGCTTGTGTGATGGTCTGTCGGACTTCATCGTTGGTGATGTGTTGGGTATAGGAAATGCCCAGAAGTCTTCTGTAGCATCTCATCTCCATGCTTTGTATTCTTCGTTGTAGATCTGCTGTGAGGGTCCATGCTTCGCAAGCATATAGGAAGATGGAGATGACAAGGGAGCGCAGCAGTCTTACTTTGGAATGTAGACTGAATAGATGGTCCTGTCTTTCCAAATGGGCTTCAACCTTGTCAGGGCAGCAATTGTTTGTGTGATCCTGGAGAGGACTTCCTGTCGGGACCCATTGTCTGTTTATTCTTTTTTTTTTCAATGTCTAAATCACTTAGGTGTATAAAAGTCGATAAACAAGGAACGAACACAACAAGGAAAGAAGATATTTGGGTAATGTTATATAATTGTTCCATTGCTAAAATTTTCACCATGTTAGGGTCTGATTCTCTGAAGCAAACCAAACAACGGCAATGAAACCGCGTGTCCCAACACTCCATGTTTCGTTTTGTCACACAGTCTTCAACATCGTATAAAAATAATACCAACAAGGGCGCTTGTGTTTTCTCTTCAACTTTCTTTCACGTTTACAGAACTTTCCAAACTGAGTATAATTATAACAACACAAACAACACAACAACAACAACAACAACAACAACAACAACAACAACAACCGTTCACCAGGTTTTAACTACATTTGTAACTTCGGAATCATATTTATGACAATTGATATGAACAAGATGTTTTTTACAATTGTATTTTATACACAAGCGCATTAACTAAGAACAATGTACCTTCGGCAAGAATAATATATATATATATATATATATATATATATATATATATATATATATATATATATATATATATATATATATATATATATATATATATATATATATATATATATATATATATATATATATTAATGCGCTTTCCGCCCGCTATCGGGGATCCACAAAATACTTGCCGAGGGTCCATTCTCCTTGGTTAATGCGCCTGTGATTTTATAGTAGGCCTATTCATAATAAAGAACAGTTATAAACAGCATGCTGTTATTTAGTCTCGTGGTTATTGCATATTAAAAGCGACACGCCGAATTTTCACTGTAGGCTTATTTTATGTGAATAAAGATTTCTTGACTTGATGCTTGCTACGCTCATGAAAAAGCAAGATGGCAAGCTATTTAAATGTATTTTCAGACACTCGTACACATAGCCGAGAAAAACGCAATTTCACATGTGTTCATTTGTTAGGTATTGTTGTGACAGGGCTGTATCCTAACAAAGCCAAAGGAAACCACGCAATGATGTGCCTCTATATCAACTATCTGCAAGCCAAACGAAACTAGGAGAACAAGAAGAGGTGAAAGAGTTGATGCCATCTTGACATGTTCCGTTGATGCATGGACTAGAGGAACACTGCTCGTCAACATCTTGGTAAGACATATGGCAGTCATAATAGACAGTGATTATCATTTCAGTCAATATTACATTTAGTGATAATTACCAAATAATCAGTGTTTTTTCTTCATTTAGTGATTTCTATGGACCGATCGTTGATGGAGGTGTCTCTTCCTTTGGAGCGTGGGTAACAGGGTAGTGGTTTGGCCACGCCATATAACTGTGTCACAGAGACATCAAGCACAGCCGAGCCCAATTATATATCAAATTGAATGGGAATGGATATTGCCTGGATGTAACCACTGAACGGCACACAGAATAAGATAGCGGAAAATACATCCCATTTTACCTACTTGTAATTTGGGTATCTGGCTTTGACTAGAACCAGGGAAGGTAACGCATGGGCACCGACTTCCGCTTCTTCTCTCTCTCCTCCCTACTAAACTACACAATACAATACAATACAATACAATACAATACAATACAAATAGAGTTTGCTCCCCTTGCCCACACTACAGAATTAGTGTTGATGCGTCTAAATAATGAGTCAATTGTATTGCCACAGATGTTATTCTACAGATGCTTTCATATTGAATAAGACATCAGCCACTACATCCCACTGAAATCTTGATAAATCAATACTGTAGGCCTACATCCTGTTACGTTTGAGACGCTCTCTTTGATTTCAAGTGGCTATTGTATTCAGGCACGAGACGTGCGATAATGGTGTTTACTGTTCTTTGATCTATGCCGTTGTTGGAGGGGCCTATCCTATCCTATCCTATCCCGTAACTCGAAGGTCGTAGGGGCCC
This sequence comes from Oncomelania hupensis, assembly GCA_036898135.1. Classification (NCBI taxonomy): domain Eukaryota; kingdom Metazoa; phylum Mollusca; class Gastropoda; order Littorinimorpha; family Pomatiopsidae; genus Oncomelania; species Oncomelania hupensis. The sequence continues at coordinate 13,111,689 of CM072514.1, read as the reverse complement.
AACAGATGATCGCTTAACCAGCATACTCCATTTTTCTCTGTCCTCAGCAACCCTCATGGCTTCGCTCGGTGTCAAACCAGTCCATTCTCGAATGTTGTCCTCCCACCTTTTTTTCTGTCTCCCTTTTTTCTGCCTCCTTGACCGTGCCTTGCAAGATCGTCTTTGCAAGGCCTGATGCTCTGGTGACGTGGCCATAACATCGGAGTTTCCGCTTCTTCACCACTGTGAGCATGTCATCGTGTTGTCCAATGGCTTGTGTGATGGTCTGTCGGACTTCGTCGTTGGTGATGTGCTCGGTATAGGAAATGCCCAGAAGTCTTCTTGTTACGTTTGCGACGCGCACGATAGTACGTGTGAGACGCGCACGATAGATCCGATCGTTTTGTTTTGCAAAGCATGCAATAATAGAGTGTATTTACATTTGATTTGATTTTGCGTTATAGTTAGAAGAAGCTTTGTATGATGTTGATAATTTTCGTTGGTCGATATTATTGGAGAATTTTCTATGGTTACTTGTTTACCATCGATCGAAGCGTGTGGATAAATCTAGTGATGGCTACGAGATGATTCAAAGTTATAGGACGTAAGACAGTGATGACGAAGTTTATTCTGATTGGTTGTAATTGCGTCACGCTGGAACATTCCAACGTTCTCTAGAGTAGAGAAAAACTATATAATTGATGCACTGTGTTGTAAAAGGGGAGAAAGTGGAAATCTACAAAGATCACCATCCCGATTGTATGTTGACGTATGCTGAATAAAGTTGGAAAACTTCATACGACGACTCCCGCCTTGTTGCTGAGTGAACACGTTGCGTGGATAAACGAATCCGGGTTACACTTATCAAGATTTAAGCATCGGGGCTGAATCAACTACTGATAAAACCAACAACGAGTGTAACACTTCTGTAGTGCCTCATCTCTATGCTTTGTATTCAAGGGGCCTTATGTAGTAATGTCTTTGTGTTCGAATATTCGAGATGAGTATAGAAAGTACTATGACGTATATAACCCCGGTGACGAGATTTATTTTAATTGGCTGATTGTGTAATTCTGAAACCTTCCGCGTTTTTTTTAAAGTTTTTTGATAGACTCTTAGCACGCTATCTGCTTGTGGAATAGTGTGTTTTTGGAAAGATATTGTGTACAGTTGTTGATGCTGTTTCTTAAACAAAATTGGAAATCCTCATAAAGACGACTCTTACCTTGTTGTTGAGTGAACGGGGTGCTTGCATCAGGCGCGCATGCACATTAGTTAGTTATTTAGTCATTGTTTATAGGGTCCAGCAAACTGCAAACAGCCGAATCAGGGCCACAGCTTGGTTAAAAGAGGGATCACCCCTGATCCGTATAAAAGGTCTGCTGAAACAACCCTAATGGTAACACTGAAGGCACTCCACCAGCCGGTCGCTTTACAATAAAAGCATCCCATGCAGGGGACGCTGAGGCTGTACTCTAATTTATCAAACCACCGTTTACAAAAACAAAATAGAATATAAACATTAAAAAATATTAACAAAACAAACATATAAAATGCCTACAATGCTAAATAATAATACCATAGAAAGCCCTAGTGACCATTTGGCAGAAAGGTGTCCAGAGTCTAATATTCCCAAGCTGACCCAACAGACCCCATAAATCAATGAGAAGGTTGGGAGAGTTTTCAAAAAAGGGTAGGTGACTGGTCTAGCGAAGAAGATTGGAGATTGATGGGACAGATTAGGAACTAGAAAGGACAAATGAGAATGACAGAAACAGTGGTAATTTAAAGCACTATCCTATACTATCCTGTCCCGTAACCCGGAGGTCGTAGGGGCACCACAGATGATCGTTTAACCAGCATACTCCATCTTTCTCTGTCCTCAGCAGCCCTGATGGCTTCGCTCAGTGTCAAACCAGTCCATTCTCGAATGTTGTCCTCCCACCTCTTTTTCGGTCTCCCTCTTCTTCTACCTCCTTGCACTGTGCCTTGCAGAATGGTCTTTGCAAGGCCTGATGATCTGGTGACATGGCCATACCATCGGAGTTTCCGTTTCTTCACCATTGTGAGCAGGTCATCGTTTTTGTCCAATGGCTTGTGTGATGGTCTGTCGGACTTCGTCGTTGGTGATGTGTTGGGTATAGGAAATGCCCAGAAGTCTTCTGTAGCACCTCATCTCCATGCTTTGTATTCTTCGTTGGAGATCTGCTGTGAGGGTCCATGCTTCGCAAGCATATAGGAAGATGGAGATGACAAGGGAGCGCAGCAGTCTTACTTTGGAATGTAGACTGATGGTCCTGTCTTTCCAAATGGGCTTCAACCTTGTCAGGGCAGCAGTTGTTTGTGCAATCCTGGAGAGGACTTCCTGTCGGGACCCATTGTCTGATACAATGGCTCCTAAATATTTGAAGCTATGCACTGTGTTGAGGGATTGGCCTTGGACTTTGATGTCCGTGTTGATGTCATTGGTGTTGTTGGTCATCATTTGGTCTTCTCTGCACTTATTTCCATTCCATAAGCTCTGGAGGTGGTGTCAAGCCTCTGTACCAGCTGTTCACGTTCTTGTTCCTCTCCAGCCAGTCCATCAATATCATCCGCAAAACGAAGATTGGAGATTGCTCTACCCCCTATGCTGACTGTGCCTTCATGATCTGCAAGAGCATCTGACATGATGCGCTCTAGGAAGATGTTGAAGAGTGTTGGAGAGAGTAGGCATCCCTGACGCACACCGATTGTTGTTCTGAACCAGTTCCCCATGGCGCTGTTGTGGAGGACTGCACTGGTAGCCTTGTCATACAGGCTTTTGATGACTTCAGTAATTTTAGGGCTGATGTTGTACACTTTCATTGTTGCCCATAGAGCTGCATGCCAGACTCGGCCAAACGCCTTCTTGAAGTCTATGAACACATGATATAGATCTTGTTGGTGCTGTATGTATTTTTCACGCCTCCAATCTGCGCAGAATTCTGCAGCTCGATTGGTCACAAAAAGTCGTAAATCAGTCCATATCACCCCCATTCTTGAGCAACTCCATTGGCTTCCTGTCCACAAACGCATTAAACACAAACTGCTTTCAGTTGCCTATCGCGCAGTTAAAGAGCACACTCCTGAATACCTGTTCGAACTTCTGAATGTGTACGAACCATCTCGCAGCCTCCGCTCAGCTTCCAAGTCTTTATTTGTTGTTCCTGGGCACAAGCAGTGTAGGACTAAGAGGTATGGCCAGAGGTCTTTCAGATACACTGCACCGGTCTGGTGGAATGCTCTTCCAGAAGGCATAAAGAGAGCAGACTCTGTCGGTGCATTTCGCAGAAACTTGAAAACACATTTCTTCTCTTCTTGCTAATCTGGATGTATAATTATCTGATCTCATCCCAATTTCATAAGTCACTGCGTGAAAGTTTTGCATAAATGTTAATTGACTGCTCTGCCTGCTAGAATGTGTTGAGCGATAGTGAAGAAGTTAAAATGTTAAGTTATGATGTATGCACCCTTCCCGCCACTGTGTGTGTGTGTGTGTGTATGTGTGTGTATGTGTGTGTGTGTGTGTGTGTTTATCCACCTCCCTCCCACCAGCGCTGCGATCATGCCCGTCGGCGTGGAGATATTTACGCGCTTTATAAATTATTCATTCATTCATTCATTCATTCATTCATTCACAGATTATTCTGAGGTTGAAAATCTGTTCAGTGGTACTTCGCCCTGCCCTGAATCCTGCTTGTTCGTCAGCTATGATTTGTTCAGCTTGGGGTTTCAACCTGTTGAGTATTATTTTCAGGAGGACCTTGCTGGGATGGCTGATGAGGCTGATGGTGCGGTAATTTTCACACTCCTGAAGGTTACCTTTTTTGGGAAGAGTGATGACAAGCGACTGGGTCCATGGTATAGGCCACTCCCCACTCTGCCAGATCTTGTTACAGATAATGGTGAGGGCATCAATCATCGCTTCTCCTCCTGCTTGTAGCAGTTCCGCGGGTATGTTGTCCACTCCCGCTGACTTCCCTTTCTTTAGCGATTGCACTGCTGCCTCAACTTCTTCCCGGAGAATTGGGAGGATTTCTTCTTCTCTGTTCTCGGGACATGCTAGAACTGATGGGTCTCCATTTGGTGTATGGTTGTAAAGGTCAGAGCAGTACTCTGTCCATCTGTCCAAGACTTCTTGTTCTTCTGTAAGGCATATGCCAGCCTTGCTTTGGATCGTGGAGACTTTGGGCTGTTTAACACTTGTCAGCCGCTTCACAGTCTGGTAGGCCTTCTTGCTGTTATTCTTATTCAGACTGTTCTCTATTTCCTGGCATTGATCTTCTATCCAGTTCTCCTTTGCTGTGCGCATGCCTTTTCGGATGTCATTGTTGATTTTTCGGTAGACATCAGCTCCCTTTGAGGTGTTCTTTTTCTTTTTTTTTTTCTCCCTTCGTTTATCACACAGATCCAAAAGTTCAGGTGTGATCCACGGCTTCTTCTTTGGTCGGTGCTTGCCAAGGATCTCAGTGGCGGCATCTGTCACAGCTGAGTTGAAGGTGGTGGTCATGGTGTTGACATCTACTTCACCAGCCCCCAAAATGAGCAGTGGTGCAAATTTCCCTCCAATTGTGGCCTGAAATAGTTCTGTCACCTCCGGGTCTTGCAGTTTGTCCAGGTCGAACTTCAGTCTAGTGCACTTTGCTGTATTTACTCTCTTCAAGTGGAGCCGGAAAGACATCATCACGAGATCGTGGTCACTTCCGATGTCTGCTCCTGGAAAAGTACGTGTCCTGCCAATGTTGATGCTTGATCTGAAGCAGTGGGAATACTATTTATACAGAAAACCCCGGAACCCCAACGGGGGACGCATAGACATGCACATGACAATCGTGATGATAATCTCTGGTTGCTCACAAACTGTTATTCCAGTTGTGCAAAGAAGGACCAGCTCCACCACTCCAGTTCAGCTATGTGGATGTAGCCGCCCGGAAATTAAACTGCGGTATCTCACTCTGGTTTCAAGTGGGACCGCCATCCTCCTTTCACCTGCTATGTATGACTCTGGGAGATGTTTTCAACAGGATTGAATGTTTTATTCGCCTATGCGGCTCATTACAAAATAGAAAATAAATAACTTAGAGTTTATTTCGCAAATTAATAATTATACATGCAAACCTATAAAACCAATGGAACTTTGGTGATGTTAACCTGACGATTGTGTCAAAAGGACCCGTGGTACAAATACACACACTTTAACCCTGTCTCCTTCTCTCGCTGCGTGTGCGTGAATGGGATTCTCTCTCTCTCTCTCTCTCTCTCTCTCTCTCTCTCTCTCTCTCTCTCTCTCTCTCTTTCTTTCTTTCTTTCTCGCGGTTTTCTTCTCCTCTTCTTTGTTTTTTTTCCCCATACGGTTTCTACTGGTCTTGTTATATATTATTTTGTCTATGGAATAAACACTTTAAAAAATTACACTTTCATGTAAACAAAATTTGTGTCCAGCCCATTAATTCTTTTATCGATTAATTCTGAAGGTCTCGAAGACCTTTAATCAATTGTACAAAACTCTTTTAGCGTATGTGTGTTGTGATTTTAATATCTATGCTTGTTTATATGTAGTCATTTTAAATTCCTATTTTGTACTGTACATCTCGCGAGTTCGTTTTTTTTAAATTGTATAATGTAGGTCACTGCCTAAGTAGCCACTGCGGCTAATTCTGATCATGCCTGACCTCGTGCGAAGATGGTGATCGTTTCCACTGTGTAAGCTTAGTTCTGACCTAGATCCACAGTTCACGACGGAGATTTGTCACTCTCTGTAATATGCATGCGATTGCCTGCCTGCTATGTCGTCCCCTTGTTTCAGTTGATTGTAGTGCTGCAGCTGTTGTTCCACCCATCACCAGTGTAGGGCGAAGACAAGTTGCACTGTTTATTGTAAGCCATGTTCTCTGGCGAGAGGAAATGCAGTCATATATTCATTAAAACCACAATATTTTTGGTGGCGATATGTAGTTCCTGCATTTGTGTGTGTGTGTGTGTGTGTGTGTGTGTGTATGTGTGTGAATTAAAATATTTCATTTGCTTCACTTTGATTTTATTTTTAATGTATCCATGTGCCCTGAAGGGTTTTATTGGAATAAACCTTGCCTTGCCTTGCCTCTTGTACTGTTTCTGGTCATACTCAATGTAATAATACTGTTTTTGATAGTACTCATTGTTAAAGAAAAGAGAGAAACTGCCTCGGTGATTGACTTTCCGTCACTGTTGTTTGGCCTACATTTGTTAAGTCAGAAACACGACGTAGAATACCTTACCCCACTTTTGCAAATCAGTAGGCTGGCCATGTGTGGACGCTAACGTCAGTGACCACAAACAGAAAACAATGAAGAGAAACATTTTTTCCTAACACGACATGAAAGCAACCTTTAGCAACTTGCTAAAGGAACGCTTGTATGTGTTACACAGTATTCATCAATTGTTGATTCAGCCCCGATGCTTGAATCTAGATATGTGTAATTCGAATTCGTTTATCCACGCAGCATGTTCACTTAGTAACAAGGCAGGAGTCGTCTTATAAAGTTTTCCAACTTTATTCAGCAAACATCAACAACATGTAAAACATTTTTTTCTTTCAATGTCCAAAAATTTGCAAAATATGGAAATTAGTAGAAAACAAAATAAAGACTTCAGATTTTAATTATAACATTTTAAAATCACTTCAGAATGCACTCATTGGATTCCAAAAAAAGGACTTAATACAAATTTTGTAAATTATATTAACCGTTTAATATTACCAGCAACAATGTATATTGGAATCTACAGATATAGTACACCAATTGACCTTTTATGTTTGTTTGAACGTGAATTAACCTTGAAAATTTTAGATCGTTAAATATATTTGTTTAAAAAAAGATTTTTTTAAAAAAGAAAATGAGAGAAAAAAGGCATTTTGTCAGTTTCAAAGAATTCAGTCAGTTAAAAAAAAGTAGATTAGCATAGAGAGGTGTAAACTTCTGAGTCATGGTCTGATAATCAGGCCTATCTCAAATAATCATGACAACCTTTTCAGAAATACACATATTACATTCTTTTAAACTTTGCTCTGTGTGGGACTCTGTAAAATAAGTATCAGGCTGATAATGACATTCGTAATCACGATGTGCATATTTTAATTAGTTTGTAGTTGGTTCTATTTACCATGGCAGTTATCATCAGTAAATATGTACAAAGTATTCATTATCAAGGGTCAAAATTTGCATATTTTAATGAGTATATAGTCCAATTATTTCATCAATGCCCTAAGCATTAGAACACTTACGCTTCCGTACTGATAATTATCATAATTTTGTTTAACTTTGTTCTTTGCAATCACTGAGCAAATTTGACATTAGGGCTATCAGTATTGTTTCGTTATCAAATTTTCCTTGTGGCTTTGTGACTATACTGTAAGTCCAGTAACATGCTATTGTGTATTTTGTACTTCGATCGTTGATTGAAGCTAGTATTGGTAGCATCATCAATGGGTAAATAAAAACCCCTCATCGAACGGGGAAGAAAAACAACAACAACAACAACTGCATGCAAGATCGCTTTCCGAAAATCACTACAAAGATCATCATCCATGCAAGCAGACAGTGCATTACTTATGTAGCCTCTCTGAAATCGAGAAAAAGTTCGAAGTTCCAGCATGACGCAATAACACCCAATCAAAATAAAACTGGTCACTGGAACTAGGCACTGTCTTACGTCACAAAAGGTTTACGAATCCATAAGATTCGACCAGCTTTTACCCGTAAGGTCTAGAAGCTTCGATCGATAATGAACAAGTAATTCCAGAAAATTCTCAAAAATATCGACGGACGAAAATTATCAACATTATAAAGCTCCTTATAGCAACATCTCATCCTATCCTATCCTATCCTACACCGTAACTCGAAGGTCTCTTTCTTCAAGGCAACGCTGCTTTTCTATTTCTAAACGCTGTTCTTCTCTTTCTATTTCTTCACGCCAACGTTGCTCTTCGAGTACTCTTTCTTGTATTCTCTCCTGAGACTTGACGTACTCCGTCAGCTGCTTGCCTTTTAGATTCAGTTTAAGTCCTTTCTGCCAGAAGTCAACCATCTTGATACTCTTCTGGAAAGTAGTAGTAGTAGTAGTAGTAGTAGTAGTATGTTGAGGACAAAACAGGCCCTCGGGCCTTTCTGAATGTCCCATCTTTCATATGATTTACATGGGTCTGATAGTGCATGCAATTTTCCTGAACGCATTAACGTTCATCAAAATAAGAGAACAATTTTTTGTACTTAGGCAGCTCATCCAACTGGTTTTTGAAAGAGTTAATTGAAGGTGCATTCTTAAGAGAAATGGGTAGTTCGTTCCAGTTAGTAGCAACACGATTGGAAAAAGAAAGCTTTTTAGTGTTAGTTCTGCAGTGGTTTACAAATATCTTCCCCTCCGCGTTTCGCGTTGAATTGCAACTAGGTGTTGAGAAAAAGTCAGACCAGTACAAATCGTCAATTTTATGGTACATTTTAAAAGTTTGAATCAAGTCTCCTCTCACTCTTCGTCCAAACAAAGAGTGTAAATCTAGATTCTTAAGTCTATCGTGATAACTCATGTTACGACACTCTTTAACCAGTTTGGTTGCCCGTCTTTGGACTTTCTCAATGGCTACTGATTGTCTCTTTAGTTTTGGAAACCATATTATGTTCCCATACTCAAGATGGGGTCGAACAATTGCCTTATATAATTTTACAAATACCTGTTTGTCGATATAGGTAAAAGTTCTTTTGATTAAACCGACCATTCGGTTTGCCTTCTTAACACAGGTCTGGATGTGTGTATCAAAAGATAAGTATTTGTCAAAGACAACCCCTAAATCCTTTTCCTCTTCACACATTTCTACACGTGAACGTTCTTCCTTTCTCTGCATCACATACTCATGTTCGGGGTTATTTTTACCTGCATGCAGCACCTTGCATTTACCAACATTAAAATGTAATTGCCATGTTTCTGTCCAAGCTTGTAGCTTTGTAAGGTCTTTTTGCAGATCATCGCTCTTACTTGCATCATTATATATTTTGGTATCATCCGCAAAGATTTGACACATGCTGTCCAAACCCTTTGGTAGGTCATTTATAAAGATGGTAAACAGGATAGGGCCCAGGATACTTCCCTGAGGGATACCAGAAGATACTCTTACCTTTTCAGATCTTGCATTACCAACTCTCACCACTTGCTCCCTGTCTGACAGAAAATTACACACCCAACTGGCTATCTTACCGCACACTCCATATGCTTCTAATTTTTGTAAAAGCCTCTTGTGGGGAACCGTGTCAAATGCCTTCCTGAAATCCAGGTAAATTACGTCAACTGGTTTTCTATCATCTAATAGTTTAGTAATATTTTCCATAACATGTAACAACTGAGTTACACAAGATCTCTTCTTCCTGAACCCATGCTGACAATCTGTATACAGGTTATTTTCAGTAAAATACAATACAATACTATCTCTTAAAATTGATTCCAAGACTTTACAGACAATACAAGTTAGACTAACAGGTCGATAATTACCAGCTTCAGACTTATTACCCTTTTTAAAAATGGCACTTACCTCTGCATTTTTCCAGTCGTGTGGAACAACACCAGATTCCAAGGAAGCTATAAAGAGATTGCAGAGTGGCTCTGCGAGTTCATTATATAATTCTTTCAACACTCTAGGTGGAATTCCATCGGGCCCTTGGGCCTTATTCTGATCCAGTTCTTTTAATTTCTTCCTCACAATATCGGGTGTTACAACTATGTCCTCAACACACTGTCCATTAGACCATGAACACTTACCAAGTATTGGCACCTCTTCATTCTCATTGACGTATACACTTGCAAAGAAGTTGTTTAATGTTTCTGCTTTTTCTTCATCAGTGGTGGCAAAAGTACCATCCTCCTTTTCCAACGCACTTATTCCTGTGTCACATTTAGTTTGCTCTTGCACATATTTCCAAAACGTTTTTGGACTATCTTTACATTTATCAGCTATATTTTTTTCATGATTTTTTCTGGCACTTTTTATTGATCTATTGCATTCATTGCGCAAATCAATAAATTTCTGGTATGCTCTACCTTCTTTAGTTTGCATATATCTTTTATACAATTTATGTTTCTTTTTTATTTTTCTCAGTAACGCTTTGTTCATCCAAGTAGGTGTAGTTTTCTTTTTCTTACCCTGTACCTTAGGGATATGTTGCTCCATACCCTGTAGCACAGTACTTCTGATGCGCTCCCAGGCCTCCTCAACACTGCTTCCTTCTGGGCTAATTTTCCCGAAGTCAACGTTAGAAACGTACCTTCTCAGCGCATCGTAGTCCCCTTTACCTAAATTATATCTGTACTTCTTGCTTTCTGTGACCTTAATTTTAGGAGTGTACAACTTAAAATACAGAACGTCGTGATCACTTTTTCCAACAGGCACCATATGTTCTATTTCAGAAATCATATCCTCATCACTCACCGAAACAAGGTCATCCAACGTAGACTGTTGGCCCTCTCTGTGTCGTGTAGGATGTATGACTTTTTGATTTAAGAATGCATCATGCACACAATCAACAAAATCGTAATTTTTGTCATCAACCCCAGTTCTATCCCATATTACCTTGGGAAAATTAAAATCACCAAGTACACATATTTTCTTATATTTCTGCAACTCATCATCTCGTAATAGCGTGTACAAATTCTGAATGTTTTCTTCTGAAGAGCTGGGACTCCTGTATATAAGACCAAAAAGATTGTTCTTGAACAACACGCTTTCTGCAGTGGCGCTGATGCTTGTCACTAGTCGCCTTCGCTGACGCAGGCCCCGCTGTTCTCGTCGTATGCGACGCTGCACCACGCTGGTGTTGAAGTATACGCTCCTGTGCTGAAGTAGACGCGACGTCCGCTCGTCGCTCTCTGTAATACTGACGATGTAGCTCCGAGACTGTCCCTCGACGTAGTCTTGCGGCAGCCACGTAGTCCCGGTCTGTTGTTCGCTCACGAAGCAACTGTTCGGCGACTACAAGCCCTTGTAGTCAACCCGAATCCATCGGGGATGTAGTCCCAGTATGTTGGCCCCTCCCGACGCAACTCGTTGGCGGCTATCCTCGATGAAAGCCTTTCGCAACGTTGACTCGCTTGTTGTAGCAGTTGAACCCTTGGCTATGGCTTGGCCCCCCAAATGTTACACTCGTTGTTCGTTTTTATTAGTAGTTGATTCAGCCCTAATGCTTGAATCCTGATAAGTGTAACTCAGATTGGTTTATCCACGCAACCTATTCACTCAGCAACAAGTCAGAAGTCGTATGAAGTTTTCCAATTTTATTCAGCTACATCAACAACTGCATATAATCGCTCAATCGCTTTTCACTTTCTCTCTTCTCAATTTTCAACTCTCTCTTTAACTGAAACAGTGCGGTACATATATAGTCTCTCTATACTCGAGAGAACGTTCGAATGTTCGAGCGAGACACAATTTTAACCAATCAGAATAAACTTCGTCATCAATGTCTCACGTCATACAACCTTATTTAGGATGGAAGCGTCTCGTGGTTACCACTAGATTTATCCACACGCTTCGATCGATTGTAAACAACCAACTCTAGAAAATTCTCAAATAATATCGACCAACTAAAATTACCAACGTTATACAAAGCTTTTTCTAACAACAACGCAAAATCAAAAATCAAAGATAAATACACTCTATTATTGCATGCTTTGCAAAATAAAACGATCAGATCTATCGCGCGCGTCTCACACGCACCATCGTGCGTGTCTCAAACGTAACATCGAGCCACTTGTTATAAGTAAATATCACACATTTATTTCCTCTACTCTATACAAAATCTTCTAATCACTATACTAACTTAAATGTCCAAATTTCACTTCGAATAGTTCGCTCCTTGATAGGTCTATGCAGCTACTGTCTCATCATTGGGCTAATAGTGCTTTCTGTCCTACTGTTCAGTTTTCTGGAAGAGTGGACTATCGCACAGTCCTTCTAGAACAGTTTTAGTGCACGGTTTCGAGTGACTTAGCTTTCTAGTCGATGAGCAGAGGGTCTCACTGAAGGCAGAAATAGCCCTCAGTGATCGCTCCACTAATACAAACAATGGACGATCATTTTTCTAAGTCTGTGGTCCACTGGAATCTCCAACATAATTCCTATACATATACATACATCAAGGCTAAACTAAATACATGGAGAAGTAATTAACAATATACACATTCTCCGGTACAGCCACTGTTCTGCAATACTACACATAGGAGAAATAATCGTTGGGTAGTGGGTCTACCTCATGGTGTTGGAACCGGTCGCGTTCGCCACGTAGTCAAGCAAAGTTTGACTAACATTCACAATGATAAAACATGGCAAAACTTCACAAACATAATCCAATAATATTATCAATAAAGCGCGATGAAACAAAAGATTGATCATTTACCTTTTTGACAATGTCAGGCTATGGCTATACTGTCGATGAATGATTATCACCCGTCACCTGCTAGTCTTCAGTTAGAGAAATCTTTCAAAGCGTTGCTCCTTCTCGTTTGAGTTTCAGACAAAGAATGACCACCTAGCTGTGTGGTCAGCCAAAGCCCGCGAAAACTAGTCATACCTGAGCGCCTCTAGCGGTGGGGGGTGGGGGGTGGTTAAATAAGGCATTGTTGCTAAACAATTCTGGTATGCAGCTTTTTGGGCAGCCATGAGAGTGTACAACATCAGCCCTAACATTATTGAAGTCATCAAAAGCCTGTATGACAAGGATACCAGTGCAGTCCTCCACATCAGCGCCATCGGGAACTGGTTCAGAACAACAATCGACGTGCATCAATGATGCCTACTCTCTCCAACACTAGTGCACTCTTCAACATCTTCATAGAGCGCATCATGTCAGAATAATGCCCTTGCAGATCACGAACGCACAGTCAGCATAGAGGGTTGAGCAATCTCCAACCTCCGTTTTGCGGATAACATTGATGGATTGTCTGGAGATGAACAAAAACTTGAACAACTGGTACAGAGGCGTGACACCACCTCCAGAACCTTTGAAATGGAAATAAGTGCAGATTAGACCAAAATGATGACCAACAACACCAATGGCATCAACACGGACATCAAAGTCCAATCCCTCAACACAGTGCATAGCTTCAAATATTTAGGAGCCATTGTATCAGACAATGCGTCCCGACACCAGGATCGCACAAACAACTGCGGCACTGACAATGTTGATGTTCATTTGGAAAGACAGGATCGTCAGTCTACACTCCAAGGTAAGGCTGCTGCGCTCCCTTGTCATCTTCATCTTCTTACACGCTTGCGAAGCATGGACCTCACAACAGGCCTACAACGAAGAATACAAAGCATGGAGATGAGGTGCTACAGAAGACTTCTGGGTATTTCTTATACCCAGCACATCACCAACGACGAAGTCCGACAGACCATCACACAAGCCATTGGACAACACGATGACATGCTCACAGTGATGAAAAAACGGAAACTCCAATGGTATGGCCACGTCACAAGACCATCCTGCAAGGCCCGGTGCAAGGAGGCAGAAGAAGAGGGAGACCGAAAAAAAGGTGGGAGGACAACATTCGAGAATAGGGACTGGCTTGACACTGAGCGAAGCCATGAGGGTTGCTGAGGACAGAGAAAGATGGAGTACGCTGATTAAGCGATCATCTGTGGTGCCCCAACGACTTGTGAGGTTATAGGGTATTTATTTAATCGTTCTTATATAGCGCTTTACCAGCTCAAGAGCTGCTCAAGGCGCTGGCCGATACAGGATCTAACTCAAGCCGCCCGAGACGCCCACCCGCAGCCTTTGGGCGCATGGTCTGACGCCCGTACAACTGAGCACAATCCTGGGCAGTCAGGGACGGGGGAGAAGGACCTAAGTGCATGCTGGGTGTGTTCTTGTCACCGGCACTCACCCGTCTAGGACATGAGCGTCAGGATCTTTAAAGTCCGTTATGATGGAATGTATGCGACACAGACTAGACCTCGGTTTATACTCTAATCCGAAGGAGTAGGAAACGGGAGTAAAGTGTCTTTCCCAAGGACACAACACAATGCCCCGGCCTGGGCTCGAACCCGGGACCTTCAGATCCGCAAGCCAAAGCACTACCATTAGGATAGGATAGGATAGGATAGGATAGGAGGTGATAGGCTGCGAAACAAAAACAAATGACCTATATAATGCATTTTTTAAAGCAGATTGTGTTAAATAATGTATTATTTATAAATGTTTCTAAATCATGATTTGTTTACCTATATAATGGATTATATAGCAGAATCTGCTAATATGTTGCTAAATAATGAATTATTTACGTAAACAATTAATTAATTAAGGACTGCAATTTGCATTATTTAGGGGATTCCAGGATGCGCTTGAAAAATTGGGTTTTATAATTTGACTGCTTTTATAATTAAATACAAGGTCTTTCCAAAGATTATATATCCAAAATTTGTGTTAATTATTTATTTTTCAACATAAATCACTCCAGAAATTCGAAGATAAAACGTCTGTAAGTTCCCGGATACGAACGAAAGGTCAGTGTTAGTTTTGTGCGGAAGTGTTCAGTTTTTGAGCATCTCCGTCCTATTATAATAGATAATAATAATTATTTACCCAATTTACTTATAACAATAAATAATTATTTACCCAAAAACTGTGTTGAGACGATCGTTCTAGTGAGTTGAATTATGTTTTAATTTCAAGAGGAAAGTTTCAGATTATTCGAAACTACCAAGAATTTGCAGGTCGGACTGGCAAAAAACATGGCGGAAGTAGCCTACTCTGAAGACAAGGGCGCCAATGCAGAAATAATGATGGATCTCACTTTTCCGGAGCCATTACAGTTGCAGTTTCGTATATTAATACTGTTGCGGACGAATAAAAAAAATAGAGTGAAATCAAGCAGTTGCCTCATTTTAAATCGCAAAAGAGTAAAATCACGATTTTGCAATTGTCTTCATCACAACCACATAACCTCTCAGTAATACGACATGTACCTGCGTATCCCCTAACTAATGAAAATTGCAGTCCCTAAACAATGAATTATGTAGGCTTACGTAAATAATGCATTATTTAGCAACATCTTCTAAATAATACTTTATTTAGCAAATCCTGCTAAATAATGCATAATATAGGTAAACAAATCATTATTGAGAAACATTTCTAAAAATACATTATTTAACACAATCTGCTAAATAATGCATTATATAGGTAAATAATTTCTTATTTAACAACAATGCCTTATTTACCTATATTATGATTTATTTACCTAAACAAACAATATATATTGTTTAGGTAAATATGTAGTCATTTAAGGAGAAAATATATTATTTAGAGAAATCTTACAGTGTTTGTAAACAAATGATTATTTAGAAAATATAAAGAAAGATTAATTAGCTGAAAGTGGTGTAACTAAATCTTGTACAAAGGGACTTTTCACAACTGTGCCATTCTAATAGAAGTACTTCCTAAATAGCTGTCAACATGTATTTTGACCGCTTTTCAGGGGAAGCAACTCTCATTGACCTACTTTACCTACTTTCGGTTGATGCTGTCAACATGTATTGTGTAACCGCATTTCAGGGGAAGCAACCTACTTTCGGTTTATTTAGGGATAATGCCTATTGAGTGTACCTTGCATACATTCAGATTTCATTGATTGGCATTTGCTTTGGTTCAGTGTTGTAAGCTCGCTATAGTAATACGAGGTCAAGACCAAAAGCAGCCTACACCAAGTTTTGTATGCTATACTATTTATTAAAGTTGGGATCTATCGGGTATTCCACCCGCCGTTGCTCAAGTGGTAGAGCGTTCGCCTGGCACACACCGAGGACCCAAGTTCGAATCCCGTGGTGAGTGAAAGAAAAGTGGCTATGTTTCACTGTCCAACTTATTTCATCACTTTTGATCACGTTTTTTTTTTTTATAAAGCGCTTTTCCAGGCTCAAAGAACTGCTCAAGGCGCTGGCCGATACAGGATCTGACTCCAGCCGCTGGAGACGCCCACCTGCAACCTTTGGGCGCATAGCTTGACGCCCAGACGACTGAGCACAATCCTGGGCCTCCACGCATGAGGTGACGGGACCTAGTGCGTGCTGGGTGTGTTTGTGTAACCGGCAGTCACCCACTAAGCACTCAGGATCTTTAACATCCGTGCTATGGAATGCGTGCGTGCAAGGTTAAAATTTGAGTCCCCGGACATAGGTGCGTATAGGGGACTGAGATTAAGATAGGGCATAAGGAGGGGGATCCCGAGGGGACTGGGAATAAAACTGTAATAAAAACCTCAACAACCTCAAGGCGGTGGGGATATAAAAACGGGGGTGGAAAAAAATGGCGGAAGGGGACATAAAACGGGGGGAAGAGGGGGGGTGATGCGGTAGTTAAGAAGAATTAAAAGGTTACAAGGGTAAATACATATCTAATAAAGAAAATAATAACTTGCACATATGTACAGGCCTGTAACAAGATGGCAGGACTACTCGAGGCCTACACTCGTCTGGGACTAAAATAACAAGTATAAAACATAAGACGCGGGAAATTGAGCAAAGTCAATTAAAAGGAACGATTAAAAGTCGGGTAGAGTCAGCACAAGGCTGTAAAAAGGCCTAACAACCACCTAGTGGGGGTGCCTGACGGCGCCGCGTCACGTCGAGGAGGACCCCAAGGTGGGCCAACGAAAGGCCAGGGGAACAAGATAAGACAAATTCATATAAAATATGTACAACACAAAGGCTACGTGCACAGACTAGACCTCGATTTATACTCTCATCCGAAGGAGTAAGCGCACTCTAATTTTTGTTTTAAATCCAGGTTGCTCTTCGGGTTTGAATCCCTGCCTGTACCTGTACAGTGTGCAATGTTGTCGCCTGGCATTCGAGCACACTGCGTACACCACTGAGCCAACTGCGCTCCCAACTTAGCTGTACGATTGATCTGGTGGTTCAGTGTTGATTGACGTCTCTGTCCCCTCTTCCCTGTTTTTAGAGTCCTCGTGGCCGTATCGCAAAGGTTTGCTGCGGACGTTTAAACATTTAATCATTGACAGTAACGTCCTTCTTTCACACTGTATTGGGTCCTGTATGGGAGGCGAGATATAGCAAACGCGCGCGCATTTGCGCGAGGAAATGATCGCGCACTTGCTAGCGCATTTGCTCGCACACTTGCTGGAGCAAATGCTCGAGCATTTGCGTGAGGTTCGCGCACTTGCTCGCGCATTTGCTCCAGCAAGTGTGCGAGCAAATGCGCGTGCGTTTTCTATATTCCGCTCCATAAACGTAAAAATTATACCCGGAAAAGAATGTGTATGTAAAAGAATTTGAGACGTGATACATATTAATTACTAATCCTTTAATAATATTTTAAAATAAAAGCTATCTTAAAACATATTGCGACAGTTATTTAAATTGTATTCTACTTAGAAATTAAGTTTAAGGGCCACAAATATTACGTAAATATTTAACATCAAACTAATGCGGATAAATACAAAATATCTAGGTCAGAGATCTAAAAAAAACAAAAAAAAAAAACCATGTGTTCATTTTCAGTTCCTTTCCGTTGACAGTTTTCTGCAAAACCCTTATAGCGCTGTTTCATAATGAAAGCGAAAGTGGCGGATCGGTTGCGGCCCTTGGGTTCGGCTAGTTCCGGTTGAAGCAAGAAAGATGGAGGGTTATATAAATTATATTTCTCTTGTACAATCGTTCAAATTTTACTCAGGATGGCTGCTTGCCTAAACATTGATTGCTGATTTGTTTGTTCAGTAGGCCTACTTCGTTTGTCAGTGACCTACATTCACGAGAAATTCGAAGTCTCTTTCTTTTTCTTTGCTTTAATTTTTTAATTGAGAAATTTTAATTTTGCAGTTTATCTAGAAGATAACATTATTATACAGTAGAATAATTTTTGTTTTTAATTCAGTGAAGCAACTGCAATTATGTCTTATTATTTTCAGTCTTTCAGTTGTTATTGTTATTAGTTGTAGTAGTATTGTTATTATTATTATCATTATTACCATATATTAATTATTAGTTGGCTGTTGGTGCTGCTGTTGTATTATTATTATTAGTTGTAGTTGCATTGTTATTATTATTATTTTTATAATTATTAATTACTCTAATGATTACGATTATTATTAATATTATGATGATTATTTTGTATTATTACTCTTATTATTATAATGATTATTATTATTATTATGATCTAGGATGGATCTAAAGCATGGAAGAATGGGTGAGTGTTGTAGTTGTGTATACATATACTGTGGAATAATTATCTGTGTGTTAAATGTGTACGCATGGGTATGTGGCTGGTTATCTGTTTATGCATGTGTGTTAGTGTTTATAGATTTGTATTTTGGTATGGAAGTTGTTTTTGATAGTAGGCCTATATCAAATGTATCAATATTGTATGTCCATGTTTGTAATAATTTTGATGTTGTTATCTCCTTCCTTATTGCACTGCTAAACAAATATCCATGCCTTGTGTTTGGACAATAAATAATCTTGAATCTTGAATCTTATTTTACATTGTTGTAATCTTTCCGAATCAGTCGCAAACGTTGTTCCCACAGTCGTTTCAGTGTTTTGTTAGCTGGTAATGTGTGTAACTTGACAATGCGCCCTTCAATTACTTTTCCTGCGAAATTAGGGCAGCAAACGCAATACTGTTTTTCTCCGCCACAAGTCTTCCGTCTACGTGCGGCCATGCTTAATAATCAACCGGAACTAGCCGGTGTCCTTGGCATAGGTGAAGGCAGGGACGATAACTCTATCTGCACTAGTTTTGCAACAGCGCTATAGCAACGGGCGTAGCAACCGCTAGAGCAAATGATTACGCACTTGCTCGAACACTTGCAGGAGCAAATGCGCGAGCAAGTGCGCGAGGTTTGCTATATCTCGCCTCCAATAGTCCTGATCAAACAATATGCCATTCACTTTCTGTGCGCGCCGTGTAGACTGGTTGCATTTCTTATCGCCAGTCGTGTGACTGTAGCATTGATTCATGCTGTTCATTTTATATTCGATATGTTCATGCTATATTTATTTAATCCGTAATGTATTCATTATGCTCATACTATACGCATTATAGACTATTATTTTAAGATTGATGGTTAAAACGTTGAGAGGGGCTATTAAGGGTTCAATAGAGTAGAACTCGGCAGCTCCTCCAGTCATAGACTATTCAAAGGCAAACTGATAGAGAGTATATTTTGAAGACTGGTGGTTGATAGAGAGAAAGGGGAAGAAGAAAAATGCTGCGTTGGTTAGTTTTATTCAGCCACCTGTTCCATAGTGGGACAATTAACCCCTTGCCTTCCTCCGCTCATCGTCACATTTCAGGGCATTACAATTACACTAATAACAACACTAAACCAGTGGATACAAAATACAACGACATGAGTGCCGTTAAATTATATTGCAACGCCATTAAATTATATTGCTTGCAACGCCAATAAATTATATTGCAACGCCATTAAATTATATTTCAACGCCATTGTAAGACACTGGCAGGCACAAACACACATACAAACATAAACACACACACAAATACACGCTGGCACAGATATACACAGCGTCTTCTGATATTTAAAAAAAAAAGTAAACATTGACATAACATTATCAATGTGCATCCTTTTCCATATATGTCCATAATCTAGTTTAATCAATTCCTCGATCCATGAAGTTCACGATTACGAAAACGTAGGAAAGAATATCTCGGACGATCAGAGCACACTTCATTAGCCACCTTGATATCTAGACACAATAATAGAACTGAACGCGGTATTGATCCCGTTTTTGACGATGCTAATATTGAGCGTTGGAACAGCTGCTTTTCCACGGCATGAACAACGTACAGTCTATCGATAGTCGGCTTGCTGGAGAAACAGTTCTTCCGTGACGAGTTGGAAATGGATCGTCCGTATACTTACGTCCTGTCAAAGATTTCGCCTTGGTTTTACCACGACCAAAACATCAAGGCAACGGGCATTACCAGTAAGTACAGCAGCAATCTGTCAGGGCTCTCTTTGAACGCAACAAAAACTAACGCAATATGGCTGGGCAGCCAGCGTAACTCATCAACAAAATTTATGCAACTTATCTTCGTATAACCTGGAACCCTGAAAAGTTTCAAGTGTTCGGTATTTGGCTGACAAGTGACTTAGAAAATTGTATTGGTATCAACATAAAAGATAAATTGATAGAAATAAAATTATTGTATAAAATATGGCTCAAAAGACAAATAACCCCCCCCCCTGGAAAGAGTAGCGGTGTTGAAATCACTTATTTTGTCAAAATTAGTTCATTTGTGGATGCTACTGCCAAACCCTCCAGATGATGTAATAAATATGATTCAGACATCAGTTTTTTAATTTGTCTGGAAAAACAAAAGAGATAGAATTAGTCGAAAAAGTGCAGTAAAAAATATAACAAATGGAGGTCTTGGTATTCCAGACATTAAAATGTTTATTAAAACCTTAAAAATATCATGGTTAAAAAAAAACTTAAATAGTTTAGTTTTTTTTTATCTATATATGTGCAAGTTGAACAACTGTATTCCAACGTTTGCTGTGTTTAAGTCTTATTTGAAAACTCTGTATGAAATAGAGACAAGCATCATATTTATTAATGAATACACACAAAGTGTACAATGAATGGCATCCATATACACCTTTGTTTATGTAATCTTGTTGCATACTAGAAGTAGTTTGTATAAGTTAGAGAAAAAAAATAAAAGATTAAACCGTTTTATTTTCTCTCGTTGTACATTGAATGCTGCAGTGCATCTTTACGAAAGTGGTTGTTATTAGCCTTTGTTGTAAATGCATTAAGTCAACGCCAGTCTATCCCTCTACTAACATTTTTTCCCTCCCACTTTTTTTTAAAATATTTTTTTAACTTTTTTAAAACTTTTTTTAAAAACTTTTATTCATGTAATTATTTTTTTTTGATTGGTTGGTTTGTACTGTGCGTTTAAAATTTTTTTTTTTAAATTCATTTTAAGTTTGTCCCACTTACAGTAAATGAGAGACTAAGTGTACGCGGATTGATTTTATTCTGTTTCAATATTCTTTTTTTTTTCACACGAGTGTGATGTTTGCAATTTGTTTTCTGTGCTAAACACTTGAAGTGAACAATGGTAATGTGGGGCTTCTTTTTCTGTTCAATTCCATTATTATTAATTATTGTAATTATTGTAACCTATTTGGCTAATCTGTATTGTAATGTTATATTTATATATGTATGTTTATATAAAATACTTTGACATAATAAGAATAATAATAATAACAGGCAATTTATACAGCGCTTTCGAAAATCACAAAGCGCTTTACACAAACAAAATAATGTAAACACAACATGCGTACATTGGTCAATAACACGCAACCACATATACATCTCAACACCAAAAATAACTAACAACACTCACTCATGGCGCCTAAGAAAAGGCCTCTCTAAAAAGATGCGTCTTCAAGTTCGTTTTAAAAGACGCTAGTGAAGGACTGTGACGGACGGACCGAGGTAGCGAGTTCCAGGTCTGAACGGAGAAGAAACTGAAAGCTCTACCACCGTGTCTCACCCTGTGGTATTCTGGTACATGGAACATCCTTTCATCTGCAGAGGAGCGGAGAGACCGAGAAGGAACATAGACAAAAGTTCAGAAAGATAGCTAGGAGCAGTTCCAGAGATGATGTGGTAGCAGAGACATGAAGTTTTATATTTAATTCGTTGTTCAATTGGGAGCCAGTGTAGCTCTTGAAAGAGAGGCGTGCAATGCTGTGATTTCCGTGCTTTGAAGATGAGTTTAGCTGCAGAGTTTTGGACTTGCTGAAGAGGTCTAAGGACTTTCTGTGTGCAACCTACAAGGAGTGAATTACACTAATCCAATCTAGACAGAATGCATGCGCTAACTGGTGTTTTTGTTGCTTCTTGTGTGAGATACTGTCGAATATATAACGGATTGACATTGGAAATGAACATTGTATACAATTGTATTGATGTCAAAGAAAAAAATAAATCAAAGAAAAAATAAAGTAAGTACAGCAGCTGCATAGAAACTGTAGGTCCATCCTATGTATGTAGGGCTGAGTTAGGTTGTTGCGTTTAGTCTGGTATTCACGGTCCATTGAATCCATCCCCAAAAGATTTTTTAAAAATCTACATTATTTGACAATAACATCAGGAAATATTTTTAAATAGTCGGGAATCAGAAAGAGCAAAATGTTGGTCGGTAAGTGGGTCGGCCGGTCCGTTGCACGCCATATTGAAGAACCACTGAACGGGTAGTGACCAAACTTCATAGCAACAATACCTACGCTAGTAGCCATCATATTTTCTCTGCTGAAAAGGTCAAGGTCGCTGGTGTAATTTTGTTGCTAAATACGTTTTGTTCAATGTCTCGAATACAGCTGGACTGATTTTGTTGATTTTTTGGGGTATACAGGTGTTTCACCGTATGGCCCATTACTCAGTAGCAGTCTAGTTCTTGTCGGTAGTTTCTAACTTCTAAATTACCTTTTTTATTTGTTTCTTCTTCTTTTTCCTTTCTTTTTTGTTCTTGAGGCAGTAGAAGGGGAGGGCTGGGCGGGGGGGGGGGGGGGAGGTGTGAGAGGGGCATTTTATGTCTTTTCAGGATGTTCGCTTAGTATATCTGCTGTAGCGGCCGCTGTTGCTTCCTGCGTTGCCACTGCTTCCTATGTTACCACTGATGTCCACTGCATTGGTGTTACACTCGTTTGATGTTGGTGTTTTTCTATTAGTAGTTGATTCAGCCCCAATGCTGATATCCTGATAAATTGTAACTCGGATTCGTTTATTATCCACGCAACCCGTTCAATCATCAACAAGGCACGGAGTCGTCGTATGAAGTTTTCAAACTTTATTCAGCGTACATCAACAACTGCATTCATTCGCCTTTTCACTGTCTTCTCTCACTTTACACAGAGCATCCATTATATAGTTTTTCTCTCCACTCGAGATAACGTCAGAATGTTCCCGATGACGCTTTACAACCAATCAAACTAAAGTTCGTCATCATTGACTTACGTCATACAACATTCTTTTCGGTCCAAGAATGTCCTCAAATATCCACACTCATCACGAAGGAGCTTCGGTCGACAGTAAACAAGCAAATCTAGAGAATTCTCCAATAATATCGACCAAATAAAATTAACAACGTTATACAAAGCTTCTTCCAACAACAACGCAAACTCAAATCAAAGGTAAATACACTCTATTATTGAATACTTTGCAAAGCGAAACGATTAGATCTATCGTGCGCGTTTCAGACATACTATCCTTCGCGTTTCAACGTAACAGTTGGGATAAATCTAATTTCAGGAAACTCTATCCACTTTGATTTCAAAGTATCCAACCTCTTTCAAGCGAATTAGTACACGTGGAAATGCGGTGCCTCAAGACGTTGGAAAAACGTAGTCATTTAAGAAGCGGGGGGAGGGGGGGAGGGATAGATAGTAAAACTGCAGACTATATAAGGGTATTTATCAATTTCGTACAAGTTCTTTTATACTACTAGCTTAGTGAAATGTATCTGTTGTAGTTGAGTCTAGTCCTTTTAATGTTGTGGTTCATGCCTTTTCATTGTATTTTACTGTTTGTCAAAAATGTTATCAATCTTATGTTTTTTTGTTTAATAGGTGTGTAATTGTTGTATTGTTTTTGTTAAATGATGCGATAATTAATGTTTTTATTGTGGACATGTACTTTTAACCAGGCGTTCGTGCGTGTGTGTGTGTGGGTGTAGGGTGCGTGTGTGTGTGTGTGTGTGTGTGTGTGTGTGTGTGTGGGTGTGTGTGTGTGTGTGACCGAACACGCCTGTTTGTGTTTTAACTGCACTCTCTTCTTAATGTTTGTTTTTCATTTATTTAGCGGTTATAGATAGATAGATAGATAGATAGATAGATAGATAGATAGATAGATAGATAGATAGATAGATAGATAGATAGATAGATAGATAGATAGATACAAGATAGATAGATAGATAGATAGATAGATAGATAGATAGATAGATAGATAGATAGATAGATAGATAGATAGATAGATAGATAGATAGATAGATAGATAGATAGATAGATAGATAGATAGATAGATAGATAGATAGATAGATAGATAGATAGATAGATAGATAGATAGATAGATTTAAAAAAATATTTTTTTAAATGTTTTTTGGAGATTTGAAGATGGAGTATTCTGATTAAACGACAAAGATCATCTGTGGTGTTCCCAAAAAAGAAAAAAAAACAAAACGCCAAAAAAAAAATAAAAAACAAAAAATGAAACGCAAAAAACAAAAAACTTTCCAAACAACGCCAAAAAAACAAAACATAACCACATAGACCAAAAACAAAAAAACAAACACCCAAACAAACAAAAAAAAAATAACAAAACAAAGAAACAAAAATATCTCAAAAACAACAACTATACATAACCACTCAAACAGACAAAAAACATAAAAGAAAAAACCCATCACCAATCTAACCAAGAAAAAAGCAGCTCTTACCTCACCACAATGAAATAAGAAAACAAAAAAAAACAAAACTAGATAACTTCATTAAACGGCAACCCCAGCAAGAATACACTGAAAAACTAACCCGAACAAAGTAACGGTAAAAAAAAAGAAACGCCCACGACTTGTAAGCAAGACCGTATAAAACAACACCAAACATACGAAGGCAAAAGAAAAAACAAACTGTCACAAAACATAACATGCAGAAATAAGAACCAGAACAAAAAAAAAAAAACAAAAAAAGAAAGAACACTATATGTCATTAAAAACGAAAACTAAAACGCTACTACAACAAACATAAATGCATGCACTAAAGATCAAAGAAAAGAAGTTTTCCAGACTACCTAAGAAACCTTAACAAGAAGTATCCACCTTTACACTAACGCTAAAATAAAACCATGGTAAATATAACACTTGCCAGACCTCTGGAACCTAGCTGAACCCGGCAGGACTTCTCGAGTCATACTCCCTACCGCCCCTTTGTTTGCTGAAAAGTAACTGAAGATTACAGTCACACGACACCGAAGCGTAAACGACTACTGGTCATATTATGCTGACACCAGCGAACCAGTTGAAGGTAAGGGGAAAAATACTCACACATTGGCCAATCCGGGATTCGAACCAGGTACCTTTCGGTACTAGTAAGACGCTCTACCACTGAGCTACCCGCCCTCGCCTGCAGACAGTTTTCGTGACTCTTTTATAACCCTATCCTAACCTACTCCATGGTCCAATCATATGCTCCTAGCGGTCACTGCCCTCTCCACAAAAGACAATCCACCGAGTCTACGTCACCTACCAGTTTCTTTGTCTTGCGGTTTGCACCTATCCACTACCTGCACGATGCAGGTTCTTCCCTTGTACGGAAAAAACCTGCTGGACCTTAGGTACCGCTTACCGCATTTTAGTTTACCGATACCATCCGCTTCAGCTTGCAGTAAACAGGTCTGGCATGGAGTTTACAGCACGTGGTACCAACTACGTAAACATTCCGCGACCTCTCTGCCAATATTACTGTAGTCAACCATTGCTCAGCTCAGCACTTTTGTGACCAACAGCCACACGTTACAATAGGATGGTTTTGAATACCGGTTGTTGTTGTTTGTTTACTACTGACATATTTATAATATTTTTAATCACTATGTAATGCTTTTTTAACTTTTAAATGATTTTATCGTTGCTTCATAATATATATAGTATTACCGTTGATGTCTTTGTTGTGCGTGTTTGAATGTGTTTGTGTGTGTGTGTGTGTGACGAGATTACTAGTTTTACCCTGCCTATTTACTATTTAGCCTTGTTTAGTCATTGTAACCTTAGAAAGTTAGTGTATTACACAGCAGCCGATTACAGTATAGGAGATACACACACTGCGAGCTTGACGCAGGCAGTTAGTGACGTCAGCACTGTGTGCCTTGAATCTGAACGTTTTAACGAATGGGACGCAGGCAGAGCGGTTAGAGCCGGTTCTGACTGGGTCAAAACCTAGCATAGCTTAAGTCAGTGCTACGAAAGACACCGAAGTCTACACAGCTAGACCGGAGCAGAGAACTATCTTCACTCATAGACCAGGAAACAGGACTTTAGAATCTTAGAATTCTAACAAGTAGCCACGAGGTCTGACTTTGTCAAACAGGTAAATGAACATACTTCTGTTTCATCATGATATATTTATATTATTGTTGAAATTATGTTTGTAGAATTTGCCATGCATAGATGTGAATTGTTAATCCGAATTTGCGTGACCACGTGGCGAAACACGACCGGTTGCGCCGCCATGTTGTATACCTGAAGGAACCACTGTTGTTGAACCTATATGTATGTTTGCAGACCAGTGGCTGTACCAGTGAATGTTTATATTATTACTAGTGGTTTTGTACCCTGGCAAGCCAGGGTACACAGGTTGCTGTTTAAAATGTAGACAGAGAGACAACTGTTGTCTGCAAGTTTCATTTGGACGATGATACCTCCCCATATCCCCCTTGATACCCATACCCCCCCCCCCCCCCCCCGCTGATATCTCCCCGTCTCCCCCCCCCCCCCATGATACCTCCCCGAACCCACTTGATACCTCCCCATACCCCCTTGATACCTTCCGTACCCCCCTTATAACCTACCTGTACCCTCCTTGATACTTCCCCGTTGATCGTTTCGCAGGTATGGATGAAATTAATCGACCGTTCGTTTCGTTTCGTTAAATAGATTAACGTCCCCGGACACATGAGCGTATAGGGGACTTAAGAAATCGACTATCACCATACCCCCTTATATATGCCCGTATCCCCGTTATGCCTACCCATGCCCCTTTAAACCTACCCGTAGCCCCTTTTTACCTACACGTACCACCCCATCCCGATCCTTGGTACTACTACTACAACTACTACTACTAATACTACTACTAATACTAATATTGAATATAGAATAATACAAATAGAAATCATAAAAAACACCAATGTTTTAAAAGAAAATTTGATATAATAATAATAATAATAATAATAATAATAATAATAATAATAGTAATAATAATAATAATAATAATAATAATAATAATACATTATTATTATTATTAGTTTATAAATAATAATAACAACAACAATAATAATAATAATAATAATAATAATAATAATAATAATAATAATAATAATAATAATAAATTAAAGGTAAAAAGCCTAAATTAAAAAGAAAAATATCCATATTGTAGTGTAAAAAAAACCAACATAAAAAAACATATTGCCCGTGTGAGATTCGAACTTGGGTCGCTCTGCACGGTAGGCGAATGCTTTACCAACTAAGCTACGAAGGCTTCGTAGAAAGAACATCAATTTTTTGGTCTAAATGGGAAAACATGCTGAAACCTCAATTTGATTTTTAATGGAAGCGCGCGGAATGAGGCTATTGCAGTTTGTGGACATTTTGTTTATTTATTTATCTCAGAAACGGTTAAACGTTCGGTAAGGAAATGTCGGCTATAACGATTTGGCTGGTTTTCAGCGCACAGTAGGCCGACCCGCAGAGCCCGGCACCTGCCCAGATCAGCGTCCATACCGGACAAACTTTATAGTAGAGGCGAAGAAGGACTTCCGGCTAAGCAATTTATATATATAGATTAATTCTGTATGTGTGTAGTTAGCCACGATTGATATTTATGTATGTATAGGAAAGTAGAGTTGAGATTCCAGTGGACCACGGACGTAGCAGAATGTTCGTCGCTTATGTATAGAGATGTGGAGCTATCACTGAGGGCTACTTTGGCTTTCAGTGAGACGCTCTGCACAAACCGATTATTCAGGGTTGTGCAGAATTTCGTCTCTTATACAGACGAGCAGGCGAGCTATCCCGTGCGCCCAACTCCACAGGAAAACCAAGTTGGCTGTTTAGCCCCTGCAGCACAAGGCTGAGGGAGCAACCCTGGAAATCACCCTGCAAGACCCCACAGCGTGGCAAGGGACCAATCTACACGACGACACATCGTGTACCAGAAGCTACCTCAACGAAGGACTTCAAACACACCACACTGCAGTTAAGTGACACGGAAGAAGTGCACCCAAACTGATAGCAAAAGGACCACAGTAGTCCAATCTTCATGAAATCTAATAGCCAGTGCCCGATGAAGACATAACAGCTGCCTAGACTATCAGCGATCGAATTATTTGCAGTGACTCATGACTTTTTAAGGTAGATTAGTACCTCGAAGATATTGTATAGAGTAGAAGAAATAAATGTGTGATTTTAACTGTTATCAAGTGGCTGGACTACATATGATTCTTAGCCGTGTGAAAGCTAGTGTGACAGTGATCTTTTACCATTTTTCTATCTATCTCTGTATCCCAGCCTTAACACAGACCGAGCTAAATAAATAAATTTATTAAAGTAATTCAGCGGGTGACTAACTAGCAGTTCCCATCGAATAAAGCGTGAGGGTTACAGCATCCATTGTGCAGAGCCCAGTAACCCATAAACCCCACGTGACAGTGTGAATGTGGATTTTATACATACTTTTTTTTAAATATTTGTTATGATGTTCAACGTGTTTTAATGTCATAATGTTTTGCTCATGTCCTAGTGCCGGCAACACAACTACACTCAGCACGCACTAGGTCCCTGCTCCTTCTGGCCCGCTCGCCCAGGATTATGCTCAGTGGTGTGGGCGTCAGACTTTGCGCCCAAGTGCTGCAAGTGGGCGCCTCAGGGTGCTTGAATTAGATCCTGTATGGGCCAGCGCCTTGAGCAGCTCTTGAGCTAAAGAAAAGCGCTATGCAAGACTGGTAAAATAAACAAATAAATATGTGAGACTGTGGATGTGGAACAAACACAGTGCGGTGATCAGTAATTCTATGGAAAAACAGACGTAAACTAGAAAGACGTGAATTGGTCATGATTACAGGTGGGACGCTGACGGATTGTCAGGAGGCTACCAGTGCTACTGGCAGTAGCTTGTCCCAGTACGGGGCTTGGATCGTCAGCTTTGTGCCCGGCATCAGCGGCAATGCAAGGAGCAGCAGTGGCAATGCATTGGGCATGAGTGGAAACACAGAAGGGGGCGGCAACATAGGAGACAAAGGTCAATCACCATTTTCCATATACGTTTTGCGCTGTTTGTCAAAATTGGCTGAACCCGTGGACTCAACGAATGCCCCATCATTCAGTAGCAGTCTAGTTCTCGGTCGGTCGGTTCGTCGCCACAAATTTCACTTTTGTTTTGTTCAAAACATATTTTGTAGCCTTATTTCAAGAATAACTGAATCGAATTTGATTAAATTTGCTTCGCAGATAGTGTCTGACTGTAAGTACTGTTAAGCATTTTAGGTCGCTCATATTATTTGCATTTTCCCAAAAGCCAAGTTCGCTGTGTTTTGTCATTTTCTAAAACACTTTTTTTTAAATTGGCTGAACAGATTTTTATCAAATTTGCTTCCAGATAGTTCCGATAGTGGTCCATAATTCTATGTTTTCATGTTTGGTTCTTTAGTATAAAGCACAGTCACAACCCTGCCAAGAGAATTAATGCCTTTGGAAATGCTGATTTGTCTGCTGGGTGTGCGCGTCAGTGTCTGGAAATATATTTGAATGCCTTACCATCTTGTTTCATCCAAATTTAATTTTATGACTGACGCGCTTGCAGCACTGTAGGCCTACTCAACTCTAAATTAAAGTGCGCCAGATCGTGTGCAAGTCCGCATGAAATAGATATATATATATATAGAAAACATAAATACATTGCATAAATTATTTGCTCCGTGCATATAATTGTTCTGTATCAGGACACAATTTGGTAAAAAGGGTATGTAAAAGTTTTTTTTTTTTTTTAAATGATTACAGGTGGGACGCTTGTTGGCTTTCAGAAGGCCACCAGCACTACTGGCAGTAATATGTACCAGTATGGGGCTTGGATCGCCAGCTTCATGTCCGGCAGTGGTAACAGCGGAGGCAGCGGAGGCAGCGGAGGCAGCGGCAGCAGCGGCGGCTACAGCAGATACAAGTGGGTGGTGGCGGGCATGGTCGGGGGTGCAGTGTTGAGTGTGGTCCTTGCGCCAGTTGCAGTATCCAGCCTGGGTTACGGCACAATGGGTATCGCCAAGGCAATAGCTGCTAAAATGATGCCCGTTGCCTGGGTCTCGGGCAAAGGCGTGGCTATAGTGTCCACCCTTCAAAGCACGGGAGCCGCAGGCATGGCGTTTCTGGGATACGCTTCTGCTGCAGGAGTGGGAGCGGCGATTGGCGGCACTGCTGCAGTCGGCTTTGCCTACGTCTACGAGAATCCCTTCGCCTGATCAAGGGAGACCTTCAACGTCAGTCCTCTACGACCGAAAGTTTGTTTTTTTTTCCTAGGAAAATGTTCACAGTTTGTTATTTTTGTCTGAATCCATTACTTGTTTAATCAATATTTCATTTATTGTCTATTCACACATTCCGGTGATATTAGACATTAATTAATAACAACAACAATATCAATCAAATCACAATGAAGAAACCTTAACACAATGGAATGAAAGGGGGAGAGGGGTTAAAACCAAACTATAAAAGTCTGCCAATAGGCGTCATTGCAATCATTTTCACAACTACTGTGAAAGATGTAATACATCATCTAAAGAATGACGTCCTTGGTTTTCATACATTTCATTTAAAACTGGACATTGAAATAAAATATGGTAAACTGATATATTTTTGCATTACATACATTGAATATCTGCGGAATATTTAGCATTCCATGCGTTCATTCTTAACTTGTAGGTTAATTTTAATGGGAAGCAACTCGTGTCGCAGGAGTGATTTCCCTGAAACGCAGACAAACATGGAGAACCCCTTTTACCTAGAGTGTACGGGTTTCGAGCATTGTTGAGAGATCGTTGTATGGCTGTGTTTTGCCAAAGAAAGACTGAACTAGCGGAACTGTGTGAGATTGCCAGAGAAATCAGCCTGGAGTTTGATCCCGATGGATTATTTGAAGACAGATAGGATATCATTGTTGACATAAACCGAACCCTTTTCTCCATGTAGCACGAGGCACAGTTTTTTCAAAAAAAAATAAATACCCAAAATTCTTATATACAGTCTGATATGTATAGTCATCAGAAAAGCAAAGCAGTTTAAATGTTTGAAATCGATTAAAATTTGACATTTTTATTATTTTAAAAAGTGCCTTTTTTATAGCCTGTTCAAAAAGCAATTGTCTTTTAAACTCTGTCTCTCCAAAAGTTTAAAAATTTAAAATGTTTTAGCTACTAATCAGATACTTTGAGTCATTACAAATGTAAATCTGTTTAAAAAAGATTCCAATACTATTTTAATTTTTATTTAATTTTTTAAAAGCGTCCAAGTTTCTGTAACGGCACTTTGCGACTTTATCACTAGGCCTATTACTGATAGCAATGAAGCAGATCGATTCGGCGATGGTATCGGCATTTTCACAAGGTGGAGATATCCAAATTTGAAATAATCCTTTCAACAAGCTTTACTGTTTATATGGTTCAATTTTCAAACGCTCACAAAATACTTCGAAAAACACAATTTCATGATAAATGTGACCCGTCTTTGGAAAGACTGGCCGCACTGTGGCCAAGTTACGTGACTCGATACAAGAAATGAACATAGTTTCGTCGACGAAGTCCCGTTACGTGAGGGTAGGTAGCTTTCATGCCTAAAATGGGACCTTCTAGCACATTTTTCCCGTTTGTTTGATTTTTTATATTTTTTCCGTCGAGTATTATAGATAGAATTAGAATGCCCCGCTATGTTTCAGTCCGCAAAACTTTCTTCCTCCGAGTAAATTGGGCTGAAAATAATTCTAGGTTACGCTTTGCTGGCGATTTTTATTTTTATTTCCGGCTAGCTCAATTAAAATTACAAGTTGACACAGGTCAAAGATTGTATGAACAATTGTTCATACACTCTTTACACAGGTGTAGCGGTCAGGATATCTGATATCTGCAGTGCAAGTGCCCCAACTACAGCGTTTTGCCATGCTGTAAAGCTTGAAAACGTGCACCGATAACACACGCTTTTCAATGGCAGAAATGACTGGGAAATTTAAAGTCTGTCAGCAGTTTGGAAACCGTAACTCTTGTAGGCTTGCAGGATTATCTTCTATTCCTTATCGGAATAACTCCTATTCTTCAACCATTGAACAAGTAGAACTTGTTTTCAAACTCATTTCTGACGGACACAAGACATTTTGTTTAAAATAATCGAAGACGAACGGTGTATGTTTGACCTGCTGAAACAGTTCGGACGCACTTCATTTACCAGATACAATGTTTAATACGCTGCATAATTTTAAAAAAATAGGATTGACATTTTGTTGGGTGCCTTCCTACTGTGGAATATACGGAAAATGATATAGCAAAAATATATGCTAAACAGAGAGCTACAGATAAAGACAGTGTAAAACACGAACTTATGTCCGTTTTGAATTAAGTAGGGCTTTTTAAAACGTTTTTTTTTTTAAATAATAGAATTCAAAGATCGTATTGCCGGTATTGTTTACAAAATAGCTTTAAATTCTTCGCGGATTAAATAGGCCGAGTTTTTTTGTTTTTTTTTTGTTTTTTGTTTTTTGTGCGCATTGACAAGAAAATACCCGCTAAATATATCACAATGTCCGATATTGATCCTATCCTATTCCGTAACACTGAGGTCGTTGGGGCACCACAGATGATCGTTTAACCAGCATACTCCATCTTTCTCTGTACTCAGCAACTGTGATGGCTTCGCTCAATTTCAAGCCAGTCCATTCTCGAATGTTGTCCTCCCACCTCTTTTTTGGTATTGATGAATTTGGGAAAAGAAAATAATATTCAATATAATGAAAAGAATGGCATTACATGATCATGATAACATCTGTGAGACACAACTAGCAAAAATAATAGCAAATCGGAATAAGAAAGTCCTTATACGTTATTCGGTAGGTTAGAATTGTTTACTTCTTCAGTACGTAAAATTCTGACAATTTTGACACTTTTTATTGTTCCTTTTTATGGGGAAATTCTGGGCCGCCGTCTTTGGGGAAGTCGTAATCTCAGCCTGTGGCGCGCCCAAACCCAACTTGTGTTTTGAAACTTTGCTGGGGGTGCAAACTGGATTACTCGGAGAAAACCCGGAACGGTGCCCGAGTCGAAAGTAAATATATTACTAATATTCAGAGAAACATAACGCCCAGAGTTGGGATCGATCACACACCTGTTAAGCGCCATTGATGTCTAGCCTGTGGTCAAGGCAAGTTAGTCCCGCGTTAAATGCTCGCTTGTGTTTATAGTTGTAGCTTCAGGGTTGCTGATGACAGGGAAGGATGGAGAACGCTGGTTAAACGATCATCTATGGTGCTCCTACGACCTCCGAGTTACGAGATAGGATAGGATAGGATAGGATAAGATAGGATAGGATATTTTTTTTTCCATTTGCTTTATGTCTAAAATTACTGCGATTTGAAAAGACTTTAAATAAGAGATTCGTTTCCGTTCAAACTATATCTAACTCCAACTTCACCGAGACAAGATGAAGCAAAGAAAACCCCCGTTGGGGTGCCGGGGGTTTCAGTATAAATAGTATCCCCACTTTCTGGAAATTTAGTGCTTTAAATTCCCACTGTCGCTGTCTTTCTCATTTGCTCTTTCTCATTCCTGCTCTGTTCTATCAATCTGCTATACTATCTTCTTCTTCGCTAGACCAGTCATCTACCTTTTTTCTTGAAAACTCTTCCAGGACAATAATCCTTATTTGTGTATGAGGTCTGTTGGATCAGCTTGGGAATATTGGACGCTTTCTGCCAGGTGGTCACTAGGGCTTCCTATGATATTATTTAGCAATGTAGGCATTTTATATGTATGTGTTTTGTTGATAATTTATGTTTGTATTCTTTTTTTTTTTTTTAAACGGGGGTTCGATAAATTAGAGTACAGCCTCAGCGTCCCCTGCGTGGGATGTCTTTATTGTAAAGTGACTGGCTGATGGGAAGAGCTTTCAGTTTTACCACTAGGGTTGTTTCAGCAGATCTTTTATGCGGATAAGGGGTTGTCCGGTCCTGATTTGGCTCGGAAGAGTCCACTGGACCTAAAGCAATAATGATGTGATGTGATGAAGCAAAGAAACGAGGATTCTTTCTAAGGGAAGGGAGACAACACGTTAATGATAAAATGCTGGAAGGAAGTTGTAAAGGGAGACTAAACTAGTATGTTTTATAAACGCAACAACACTTCGAGTGGGTACCCTTTCTTTAACAGAACAGAAAGAAAATTTCCGATTTTTTTTCGGGAGGGGAGGGGGGGTGGGGGGTGGGAGGCAGGGGTGATGAGGCGGGAGTGGAAGGGGGGGGTTATGGGAAGAGAGTGAGAGTAGGGGGTGAATGTGATATTTTATTTATTTATTTGTGTTCGGACGAATCCCTGACGTAATTCTGTAGGTAATGATAGCGATGTAGTAGACAGAACAGAAATAAAAATACGGCAAAACCCGCATGCATTGTGGTAATTACAGATTTATTTATAGACAAAATGATTTCACTTCAAATTACAAATGCATCACCAAAAGACAAAATCGGTAGTATATTACACATTTACATTATAATCATGTCTCGTTTTTATCGTACATTATTTATAGTCAATAGATTATTATTATTATGATTTTAAAAACTGTCATCCTTCGACCATGCGCTCAAGCGTTTGTGTTATGTGTGTGTGTGTGTCTTCTCGCTACTCTACTATCAGTGAACGCGCATACTGACACATACATACATACACACACACACACACACATGCAGGTACACCCACAATTCCACACACCCTTCCACGTAAAGATTGACACACAAACACACACACACATTTTTGTAAAAACGACATTCTGATGAGTGTTGTGAAAAAAACTGGGATTATTTTAACACGCTTTTCATTTTCGTGATATTATTTTGACATTTTCAAATTTTTTAACCTATTCTTAACCCTAACCCTAACCCCTAACCCAAACCCTTAACCTAACCCTAATCCTAAAACAGCTGTAACTCTACCGGAACCCTATTTTGACGTCAAAATAGGGCAGCCTTCCAAAAAAGTCAAAAGAAACCACGTGGAGTTCCATGAGTGTGTCATTGTAACGTCGTTTCTACATGCCCACACACACACACGGGAACACAACACACACACATGCACGGGAACACAACACACACACACGCACGGGAACACAACACACACACATGCACGGGAACACAACACACGCACATGCACGGGAACACAACACACACACACATGCACGGGAACACAACACACGCACATGCACGGGAACACAACACACACACACATGCACGGGAACATAACACATCTGGACACATGAGCGAGCATGTATGCAAACCGATGCAGAAGCAGCCTACGTGGGCACACGCAAGCGTACGAACACGTCAGTATACAAGCACGATGCAAATACAAAAATACAAAGACTCTCAATCCAATGTCCATGAAGGTACATCATTTTAAATGATATTCCGATAACCCTCCCCTGACATCCCTCCCCCACGACTCTGTCTCTCCCTCCCTCCATTCTCTCTGACTCTCTCTCTCTCTCTCTCTCTCATCTTCCTATCTCTTTTCTCTCTCCCTTTCTATCTCCCCCTCTCTTTCTCTTCTTCTCTCCCTCCCTCTCTGTCTCTATCTCTCCCTCCCTCTCTCTCTGTCTGTCTTTCTCATCTTCCTATCTCTTTTCTCTCTCCCTCTCTATCTCCCCCTCTCTTTCCCTCCTTCTCTCCCTCCCTCTCTCTCCCCCCTCTCTCTCCCCCCTCTCTCTCTCTCTCTCTTCCCCTCCCTCCCTATCTTTTCACCCTCCCTCTATCTCTTGGACCTGTTCACCGTACTCTGATTCACACTCTCCTCAACAAATATAAATTGTACACAAATTTTAATAATAATAATAATAATAATAATAATAATAATAATAATAATAATAATAATAATAATAATAATAATAATAATAATAATAATTAATAACCACAACAACAAAAAATAATACAATCTACACGCTACATGGCATAGGCGCGCGTGTTTGAACTATCTATATTATAACTAGTATCGTTATAGAGTGCAACACTATTAGCCTGATATTAATTTGCGGGCGCCTGTGTAATACGGGTACCGCAAAGGACACGTGCCAAAGTGATATATGGGTCTGCTCACTTATAAAGATAGTACCAAATGAAATTAAAGTTTATCTTCGTTCTTTCGTCTTTTTTAAAACAAAACAAAAAACATGTTTGCCATTCATGAAGGAGTTTACCCAGTGGAATAATAATAATAATAATAATAATAATAATAATAATAATAATAATAATAATAATAATAATAATAACAATACTACTACTACTACTACTACTACTACTACTACTACTAACAGCAACAACAATACTACTACTACTATTACTACTACTACTACTACTACTACTACTACTACTACTACTACTACTAATAATAATAATAATAATAATAATAATAATAATAATATTAACAATATTAATAATAATAATAATACAGGGTGCTCTCACGCGCTTTTTTTTTTCGATCGAACTCCAAGCGCGGCAATCTAAAAAGATCGTTATCAACGAAGTCGGAAAAGAAAAAAAAAATGAAATTTTAGATTGACTGCAGCCAATACCATACCATTATTGAAGGGAGGGAGGAAACCAGAGTACCCGGAGAAAACCCTCGGTGTTCTGAAATCTCGTACCTCAAAAAAAGTCACGTAAGTTGGTTCCACGCGGGGTTCGAACTGGCAACCTTCAACATAAGGAACCAGCTCACCAAAAAATGAGCTACCATGCCCCGTAGGTCAATCCCAAACCCTACCGCACGGCTTGGCAGACTTGTCCATTTGATCCGTACCAACCTGTGACTTTAATACACTATCAATCAAAACTACAGTAAAATGACACAAATGCATCATCACTCGCTCGGGGTTAATATAGTCAATCCATGTGTATGTTGGTACAGATCGCCGCGCTTTGAGCCTGATTGATGGTTTAGGGAACGCGTATATATAGCATCCAGCATTATTATTGTTATGATCAATTAGTAGTAGTAGTAGTAGTAGTAGTAGTATCATGCTGTTTTGCTCTTTGTGGTGATGAGTGCCTGAGCAAGATATTAACCAATAGGCCTAATTAGTCCTAGGTATCTGTAGTGTCTGATAGCGTAGTGGTTGGAGCACTCGCTGCTGTGTCGCAAGTTAAGCACCGTTCAGTGCGGTTAGCACTTGGATGGGTGACCGCATAAGGAACCAGCTCACCAAAAAATGAGTACCATGCCCCGTAGGTCAATCCCAAACCCTACCGCACGGCTTGGCAGACTTGTCCATTTGATCCGTACCAACCTGTGACTTTAATATACTATCAATCAAAACTACAATGAAATGACACAAATGCATCATCACTCGCTCGGGGTTAATATAGTCAATCCATGTGTATGTTGGTACAGATCGCCGCGCTTTGAGCCTGATTGATGGTTTAGGGAACACGTATATATAGCATCCAGCATTATTATTGTTATGATCAATTAGTAGTAGTAGTAGTAGTAGTAGTAGTAGTAGTAGTAGTAGTATCATGCTGTTTTGCTCTTTGTGGTGATGAGTGCCTGAGCAAGATATTAACCAATAGGCCTAATTAGTCCTAGGTATCTGTAGTGTCTGATAGCGTAGTGGTTGGAGCACTCGCTACTGTGTCGCAAGTTAAGCACCGTTCAGTGCGGTTAGCACTTGGATGGGTGACCGCAAAAACGTGAAGCGACAAATAACAACGCCCTTAGTTGACTCAACTGTGACTGAGTACCTGCTCTCTTAAGGGTGGGGAAGGTAAAGCAGCGAGGGAGAGAGATGGGCATCACCCTCATTACGCTGGCCCAAGATAAGTGTGATCTCCAACATCACGCTCCCCTACGGCCACAAGGCTATGGGACTACCTTTACCTACCTTTTTTTAATCTGTAGGTAAGATACACTGAGCTTCATACAAACTTACCAAAAAGCTTGTTTATTCACTAACAATAAAACACGTCAATTTTTTTTTTTATGTGCCCTTAGACCAAATGTATTTTGGGATTGTGCGTAATAAAAGCAAGAGTTGTTTATTCACAAAACAGGGAAAGGTGTCAATTTTCTTATTCTTTCTCTCAAAGTAGGAAAGGTGTCAATTTTCTTATTCTTTCTCTCAAAGTAGGGAATGGGTCAATTTTCTTATTCTTTCTCTCAAAGTAGGGAATGGGTCAATTTTCTTATTCTTTCTCTCAAAGTAGGGAATGGGTCAATTTTCTTATTCTTTCTCTCAAAGTAGGGAATGGGTCAATTTTCTTATTCTTTCTCTCAAAGAGGGAAAGGTGTCAATTTTCGTATTTCTCTTTCGGTCTGAAAGGCGCCCTTGGCCCATATGTTATGGGGAATCGCACGTGATTAAAAGCAAAAATTTTTCATTCAAAACAATGAAACACGTGAAACTGAAAAAAAATCTCTGTCTGTAACATGCCTTTAGCCCAAATATTTAGAGGAATCGCACGCGATAAAAAAAAGTTTGATGTAGGCCTGTACATTATCCGCTGGGATCTGTATCAGCGCTCATTCAACCAACCATTTACAGTTGTAATATATACAAACGCAGTGCCTAATGCAGGTAAAACATTATGAGGTTTACACAATTACTGATCAACGCAGACGTTTACAACAACGATATTACATCTTTTAAAAAAGCTGCTCCATTGGTCAAAAAATTAAATAAATTAAAAAAAAAACACACGTACTAAAGTACCTTAACATTTAATCAGCGAGGTCAAGGTGAGCTTTACGAGTTAAGGATTAGCCTTTTTAAGGTCAAGGTGACTCTTTTTGAGGTAAGGATAGACGCTAAAATTCCCTTGCATGAAATTCTGAATCATTTAACGACAACCAGGATTTTTGTGAAGACCGTTTGGTTGGCTAATTAGAATAAAAATCAAAGGTCATACAAAACAAGGACAAAGTCAAGTCCTTGTTGGAAAAACAATTACCATCTACAACAATTTACAGTTCACATTATCCTCCACCGTCATGTCATTTGCACGAAAAGAAACAAAAATCCCCAGAAAATTTTGTTTCAATAGTTAGTCCTCCGCCCCCCACGCCCCAAACAAAGTAAAACATTTGAAGGTCATCTTAAACCAGGTCAGGGTGATTACGTTTTCTTTATAGGAATTATCAATAACAATTACACAAACAAATTTCGCCCAACACCCTCCCTCCCTCCCCACCCCCCTCCCCCCACCCTAAAAAAATCGTCCCGGAAGACATATTGTTTGAAATGTTTATTTATGTCAAATCTGAAGGTCACTGAAAAACGAGGTCTAGATGATCACGTCTTCCGTTCGCCTTCGGTCTCGATTCCCTGGATGACGGAGTTCATGACACCCAGAAACTTTTCCCAGGACTGCTTGACGAAGGGTGTGGCTGCAGCCCCTACACGTGCTTCCAGGAACTTGGGGAACATAGTTTTCAGGTCCTGGAAATCAAATAAAAAACGCGCCATTACAAAAAACAAACACGTTAAATTGAGCTATTTAAATGCGCTATTTAAAAAAATGTACTCCAAACACCTAAATGTTTCTGATATATAGCACTTTATAAATCATAAGAAGAAGAAGAAAGAATTAGTGGATCCCCGACAGCACACTACTAGGCTATTGAGGAGACACTAATTCTTTCGAGGATCCATTCTTCTTGGTAAATGCGCCTGTGATTAGATCTACCACATTTACCTTCTGAACGCGACGTTCTTTTCAACGGTCAACGTGACTTTAGTTATTCCCCACCGTGGCGCCGGCTACATTAGTATGAATCTTTCACAGGATGGTCTCCTACGTCTAAAGGCCGCTGATAACTATTCGCGAATTTGACTTGCGGTCACGATCGCTGAACTTTCGGTAACCAAGGGTGATAACTGCGTTTGCCTTATGGGACAGCATCAGGTATAGTACAGTGAGTTTCCTTCCCTTTATTTCCCTTTGCAAATTTATTTCCCGCAGATTATTCTGAGGTTGAAAATCTGTTCAGTGGTACTTCGCCCTGCCCTGAATCCTGCTTGTTCTTCAGCTATGATTTTCTCAGCTTGGGGTTTCAACCTGTTGAGTATTGTTTTCAAGAGGACATTGCTGGGATGGCTGATGAGGCTGATGGTGCGGTAGTTTTCACACTCCTGAAGGTTACCCATTTTGGGAAGAGTGATGACAAACGACTGGATCCATTGTGTTGGCCACTCCCCACTCTGCCAGATGTTACAGATAATGGTGAGGGCGTTAATCATCGCTTCACCTCCGGTTTGCAGCAATTCTGCGGGTATTTGTCCATTCCCGCCGACTTCCCATTCTTTAGTGATTGCACTGCTGCCTCAACTTCTTCTCGAAGAATTGGGAGGGTTTCTTCCTCTTCTCTGTTCTGGGTCATTCTAGAACTGATGGGTCTCCGTTTGGTGTGTGGTTGTACAGCACCAATAACATCTCTGCCCTAGTAGGCACTGTGGTCTAATGGTAGTGCTTCGGCTTGCGGATCGGAAGGTCCCGGGTTCGAGCCCTGGCCGGGCCTTGGTATGGGGTGTGTCCCTGGGAAAGACACTTTACTCCTGTTTTCCTACTCCTTTGGATGAGAGTATAAACCGAGGTCTAGTCTGTGTCGCATACATTCCATCATAACGGACTTTAAAGATCCTGACGCTCATGTCCTAGACGGGTGAGTGCCGGTGACAAGAAAACACCCAGCATGCACCTAGGTCCTTCTCCCCCATCCCTGGCTGCCCAGGATTGTGCTCAGTTGTCCGGGCGTCAGACCATGCGGGTGGGCGTCTCGGGCGGCTTGAGTTAGATCCTGTATCGGCCAGCGCCTTGAGCAGCTCTTGAGCTGGAAAAGCGCTATATAAGAACGATTAAATAAATAAATAATAAATAAATGTGTTGGTAGACTTCAAGAATGCGTTTGACCGAGTCTGGCATGCAGCTGTGTGTACATCAACCCTAAAATTATTGAAGTTATCCAAAGCCTGTATGACAGTGCAGTCCTCCACAACAGCGCCATCGGACACTGGTTCAGAACAACAATCGGTTTGCGTCAGGGATGCCTACTCTCTCGATGGCATGGCCACGTCACCAGAGCATCAGGCCTTGCAAAAATCATCCTGCAAGGCAGGTGCTGCAAGGAGGAAGAAGAAGAGGGAGACACTCAGACAGACAAAGAGGTGGGAGGACAACATTCGAGAATGGACTGGTTTGACACTGAACGAAGCCATGAGAATTGCAGAGAACAGAGAAAGATGGGGTACGCTGGTTAAACGATCACCTGTGGTGCCCCAACGACCTTTGAGTTACGGGATAGGATAAGACAGGATAGGAAATTTATTTATTTCTTTATTTATTTATTCAATCATTTTTCTATAGTGCTTTCCCAGGTCCAGAAATGTATATAGACTCGATAATTATTTGCAAAGCCCTGTTGTAGTTTGACTGAATAAATTCTGTATTCTGTATGCTTTCACTGATAAAATCATGGAAACATGTTTAACGATCTTAAACTCAATTGGGGTATTCCATCAAAAAATGCTGTCCAATAAAACACACCGATACCAACCAAAGCTTTTTAGTTTTGAGGTTAGGTCAGCCAGGCTAACTATAAATAGCTTCGCTGATGCTACCTTTCCTTTCCTTTCACTGGAAGGGAGGGTACAGGCAAGAGTGCAGGC
Source organism: Oncomelania hupensis (assembly GCA_036898135.1). NCBI lineage: Eukaryota > Metazoa > Mollusca > Gastropoda > Littorinimorpha > Pomatiopsidae > Oncomelania > Oncomelania hupensis. Next base: position 13,069,963 of record CM072514.1, on the reverse strand, counting down.
AAGCTATAAATAGCCCGCAGCCAGCAAAATGTGGAGGCACTAAATAGTGCTGCTCACATAGGCATTGAGCTGGTGTGAAAATAATGACAACTCGAAGAGGTTGACTGACCTCAAACCATGAGAATCCGACGCCTCGTGCCAGATGGTTGTGGGCGATCTTGTTGACTAGCAGCACCAGCTGTTCTGCATCATCCAGGTTATCCACTAGACTGCCGATGGAGTACATGACGGTCAGGGAGTGGCTGGACATGGTCTTGCTTTTGCGCATGGTAGCGGCGTCCATACCTTTGAAGTCATTGAAGGACGGCTGCATGTAGGGGTACTCGCTGAACAGCCTGCAAAAAAGATGAGTTGGCTTTAGTGTGACCTTCTGTCAGTGTTAGTAGCACAGCCCCAGGCACCAGCAGCTGAGCCATCTACTAATGGACTAAAGTCAGCTAACCTAACCGCTGACCACTCCCAGTGACGGATAGCATTTCAAGATTGAAAAGTGTTCGAGGAGCTTCATCATCATCATCATCATCATCATCATCATCGTCGTCGTCGTCGATAAAATCTTCATCACCACCACCATCGTCGACATCATCATCATCATCATCATCATCATCATCATCATCATCATCATCATCTTCTTCTTCTTCTTCTTCTTCTTCTTCTTCTTCTTCAAGATCATCATCATCATACCACCACACCGTCATCATCATCATCATCATCATCATCATCATCATCATCATCATCATCATCATCATCACCATCATCATCATCATCATCATCATCATCATCATCATACCACTACCGTCGTAGTCCCCTGTAACTTGTAGACGTTTGCTGAAGCCGCGACTATGGGAAGATATCTCCTGGGCAGCCCCTGACGGCTGATGGAATATGCTGGGAGACACCTTCTGATAGTCGTAGGGACTGGGTTTGTGTTGGATAGAGAAGTTTAATAGATGGTGATTGTCACGTGGGGTTTATGGGCTCTGCACAATGGAATTATGGACCCTCACGTTTATTCGGTGGGAACTGCTAGTAAGTCACCCTATGAATTACTTTAATAAATTTATTTGTTTAGCTCGTTCTGTGTTAAGGTTGGGGTACAGAAATAGATAGAAAAAAGGTAAAAGAATACTGTCACACTAGCTTTCACACGGCTATGAATCATATGTAGTCCAGCCTTTTGATAACAGTTAAAATCACACATTTATTTCTTCTACTCTATACAAGGTTCTCTAAGTACTAATCTAACTTAAAAAGTCTCTTTCAATGCTAATAGTTCGATCGCTGATAGTCTATGCAGCTGTTCTATCTTCATCGGGCACTCGCTAGTATATCTCATGTAGATTTGGACTACTGTGGTCCGTTTTAGAGTTTCTGAATAGTTGGACTACTGTGGTCCTGTTCTGATCAGTTTAAGTGCACTTGGGATAACACACTTAACTGGCGGGTGGTGCGGTCGAAGTCCTTCTGTGAGGTAGCTTCTGGTCCACCTGTGTCGTTGTGTAGTTGGGTTCCCTGGCCACGCTGTGGGGTCTGACAGGGAGTTTTACCGGGTCGCTCGTTCCGACTTGTGCGGTAGAGGTTCCTCAACCAACTTGTTTCTGTGGAGTGGGGTTCACAGGATAGCTCGGGATAGCTCGGGATAGCTCGCCTGCCCGTCTGTAATATAAGAGACGAAATTCTGCACAACCCTGAATAATCGGTTTGTGCAGAGCGTCTCACTGAAAGCCAAGTAGCCCTCAGTGATAGCTCCACATCTCTATACATAAGCGACGAACATTCTGCTACTTCCGGGTTCCACTGGAATCTCACTCTAAATTCCTATACATACATAAATATCAAACGTGGCTAACTATACACATACAGAATTAATAATATTATAAACATTCAGTGGTACAGCCACTGGTCTGCAAACATACATATAAGTTAAACAACAGTGGTTCCGTATGGTATGCAACATGGCGGCGTAACCGGTCGTGTTTCGCCTCGTGGTAGGCTCTTCCACATGGTCACGCAAATTCGGATTAACAATTCACATTTATGCATAGCAAATTCTTCAAACATAATTTCAACAATACTACACATATATCACGATGAAACAGAAGGGTGTTCATTTACCTGTTTGACAAGTTCAGGCCCGTGTGACTTGATAGAATTCTACGATTCCTAAGTCCTGCTTCCTGGTCTAAGTGTAGAGAGATTTCTCTGCCAGCTTTCTAGCTGTTAACACTTCGGTGTATTACTCCCAACTGACCAAAAATGTGTTAGGCTCGGACCCAGTCAAACTGGCTCGAACCGCTTTGCGTAAGCTCTCATTGGGTAAAATGTTCATATTCAAAACTCAAGTGCTGACGTCACTGCGCTGTGTGTGTGGCTCAGGCTCGCAGTGTGCTGTAATTTAATTGCTGCTGTGTTATATACCCCTTTCTAAAGTTACAAAGACTACACAGGGCTGAATAGTCAACAAGCAGAGTTAAAACTAGCCAGTCTGTGACAGGCTCCCTCAACTGAAAAAAGGCGATGACTACTGGATTCGACCTTTTTCTACTACAAAGCCTAGTTTAACACTGCACTATCCTAGGGTCCTATTTACAAACTAAGTAAGTTGCTCTACCTGAGCTGCAATGCTGTGCCAGGTAGCTATGGACACTAGTGACAGGGTATTACTGGGCGGGGACGAATTCTGGTGCTGTGGCCCTTAGTTGTGTTGGGTGGGCGACAGCTGCTGTGTCCTCCACGAGATGGCGACTGAGGTAGTCGGCTCCGTGGTTTTCTTTGCCGGGGATGTACTCGATTTGGAATGAGTACGCCTGAAGGGTGAGTGCCCATCGCATCAGGCGAGAGTTCAAAGACTTGGAGGCTGCCAGGAACGATAGTGGTTGGTGGTCCACCTGAACTGTGAAATGGGTCCCATACAGGTAGAGTTGAAACTTCTGTATGGCCCAGACTAGTCCAAGGCATTCTTTCTCCGACGTGGCGTAGTGGGTCTCGGCGGGTCTCAATTTTCTGCTGGCGTAGGCGACAGGGAATAGCGTCTCTGCATTCTTGGGGTCGCGCTGTAGCAGTACTGCTCCGAGTCCTAAGTCGCTTGCGTCGGTGCGAAGAACGAATGGCTGAGTCAAATCGGGTAGGTGGAGTACTGGCGCCGATGTCATTCTGTCCTTGAGTGTTTGGAATGCTGTCTCGCATTCCGCTGTCCATACGACTTTGTCCGGGGCGATTTTCCGGGTTCCATTTGTCAGAGGTACGGCGATGCTGTTGTAGTTGGGGATGAACTTCTGGTAGAAGCCGCAGAGTCCTAGAAATGACTGCACTTCCTTCTTTGTCTTGGGCCTAGGAGCGTCGAGTAGGCGTTTCACTGTCTTTTCTACCGGTCGCAGGCTTCCTTGACTGATGGTGTGTCCCAGAAATTCTAGTTCTGTGAATCCAATCTGACATTTGGTGGGTCTTGCCGTCAATCCCGTGTCTCTGAGGCGGGCGAGTAGTTGTTGTAGGAGCGTGACATGTTCCTCCCACGTGGGTGTTGCGATGAGGATGTCGTCCATAAACGAATGTAGGTGCTCGCTGCTCAGGGGTGCCAGGAGTTTTCGCATCATGGCGCTGAAGATGCTGGGTGCGTTGTGGAGTCCGAATGGAAGTACATTGAACTCGAAGTGTCCTTCCATAGTGCTAAACGCTAGGTACTTTCGGACTTGCGGTTGCACTGGTATCTGGTAGTATCCTTTGCTGAGGTCGATGCGTGAGAAGTACTTCGCTCGCTGTAGCTTGGCAAATAGGTCTGTCTGGTCCGGGAGTGGCTCTGGCTGGAACTGCGTTACCGCATTCAGGAGTCTGAAGTCGATGCACAGTCGATGCTCTCCGTTGGGTTTTCGCAACAATACCGTGCCTGCGCTGTAGGGTGAAGTAGACTCTGAGATGATTCCGGCTGCCAGTAAGGTGTCTATCTCTTCCTTGATGGCTCGCTGCTGCGACAGTGGCATCGGGTAGAGCTTCTGGCGGACGGGTGTTGGGTCGGTCACCGTTAGGGTTACTTCGACGAGGTCTGTCCTCCCTGGTCGGTCTGTGAGCACAGTCTGATGTTGTCGAATGACCTGTAGTACTTGCTGTCGCTGTTTAGCGGCTAGGTCTCCGTTGAGTATCACGTCTTTGTAGGTTTCTTTGGAGTGCAGGGGATACTCTACTGCATTGGTCTCCATGCTTTCTCCTTCTTCCGCGATGGCGATGGCTAACAAGTTGTGAGTGCTGGGGGTCGCTGGTCGGTCCGTGTATTTCTTGAGGAGATTGATGTGGTGGTATCGGGCTCTCCCGTTCACCTCTACTTGGTAGACTGTCTTGGATTTCTTGGCAGTCACCCGGTACGGTCCTCTCCAAGCGATGTCCAGCTTGTTGGTTCCACTTGGAAGTAAGAGTAGCACTTGATCGCCGACTTGCAGTTCTCTGTCCTTCGCGTGGCGGTTGTAGTACTTCGCCTGACGGGCTCTTGCCTTCTTCAGTGCTTCACCAGCTTTCTTCCACGTTGCTTTGAGGGTTTCCTGCAGGTCTGCGACGTACTTGGTGGCACCTCTGGGTGTGTCGTCTATCTTGGCTTCCGTCCAACTTCTGCGTAGGGCTTCTAGCGGTCCTGCTAGAGGTCTGCCGAATAGCAATGTTGACGGGGTGTAGCCTGTGGCTGCATGGGGCGTTTCTCGGTATGCGAACAGTGCCGCATTCACGTAGGTGTCCCACGCTTCTGGATTGTCGTCGGCGACTTTCCTGAGTATGGTGAGAAGGGTTCCATTCAGTCTTTCTACTTGTCCGTTGCTGGCGGGGTGGTATGGTGGTGTGCGAATGTGATGGACTTGTATCAACTCGAACACGTCTTGCATCAGGCGGCCGGTGAACTGAGATCCGTTGTCCGTTCTAATGCTGTCCGGGAATCCGACTCTGGTAAAGATGGCGATGAGTGCATCTGCAATCTTCTTGGTGTCGATCGCTGGCAACGGGACTGCTTCGCACCACATCGTACATGCGTCGACGAGTGTGAGTAGAAATCTGTTCCGCTTCTTGGTCATGGGCAGTGGTCCTACTATGTCTACTGAGACTTGCTGGAATGGCACGCCGACTACTACTGATGGTCCTAAGGTAACTGGTACGGTGTGATGTCGCGGGGAATATCGTTGACATTGGTGGCAAGATTTCACGTAGCGCTTGACATCCTCCGTGATTCCTGGCCAATAGTAGTGTGCGCTGATTCTCTGCACTGTGGCTCCAATTCCCATGTGTCCGCTGAGTGGCATGCTGTGGCCTAATTCTAGTACTTGGGCTCGAAGGGTGGCTGGTAGTACTAGTTGGGTGTGATCTCCATCTCCTTGTCGATGTAGAACTCCCTGTTCCATGTAGAAGTCTCCCTTGTGCGGGGGGGTGTGCGCCTTGGGTAGCTTCTGGAAGCACTTCGCTATCGAGGTGTCTTCTTTCTGTGCTGTTTTGATCTCTTCGAGTCCTGGATTCGGAGCGAACTCGGGCTGGGGTGGTTGGGTTTTAGCTTGGGCCCTGGTTTGCACTGCAGCTATCTCTACAGTTTTTGGGGGCGTGCCTAAGAACACATACCTACAACCTAGCACTAGATCATACAGGGGTTTCTGTAAAACAGCTGCTTGGATTCGTCCTGTGACGTACCTACTCTCTACTTCGATCCAAGCTATTGGGCAAGTAGTCGTCGGTTTCGTCAAGTCTGCTCCTTGTAAGTCGACTGTCTTGTCTGTCAAGTCCGCGCGCGATACAAGAGACTCGCTGACTATCGCGTCGTATGATAGACCTGTGTCATACAGACAGTTCGCTTCTTTTCCGTTGACCTTGACCGTGTCTGTCACCGATGGGTGATCTCCGATCGTGTGTGGCTTATTACCGCTACTTTGAGTTAGAACTCTGTGCGCTGGCCGGCTTTCGCGCTCTTCCCTACGTTGTGCGGCCAACTTGAAACATTCTGCGGTGGAGTGATTGTTTCTGTTGCAGAACGAACAATACCGTCTCTGTTCTGCGGGACCTCTTTTCCCGAATTCCGTGTTGGGTCCTTTATTTTGCCCAGGTCTGGGGTTATTCGGCTTATTCGCGGTGCGCTCTTCTCGGTTAGGGCTTCGTTTCTGTGCCTCTTTCCCGTTAGGCTTTAGGTCTCGCCTGAAGCTCTTGGCTTCTCCGTGTGCGGCCACGTACCTATCTGCGACCTTGACCAGATCTTCTAGTCTTTCCGCGCCCTGCTCTACTGAGAAGGTTCTCAGCTCGGGGGTCATGGTTTCCCGTAGCTGTTCCCATACTAACAGTTCTGTCAGTCCATCATACGTCTTAGCCGTGGCTGACTGGCTAATCCACTTATCCAGCGTTGTGGACAACCGATCCGCGAACTGCGCATAGCTCTCTCCTTTCACTCTCCGATTGGTGCGGAACTTTTGCCGGTAGCATTCTCCTGTCAGTTCGAATCCCGTTAGGAGTGCCTCTTTTACTTTGTGATAGTCAGTCACTCTGTCAGTCGGTAGCTTACTGTAGATGTCATAAGCCTTTCCTCTAAGTCCTTGACTAAGCTTGAAAGACCAATGAGTGGGATCTAGTTTATACTCTGTTGCTAGGCGCTCAAACCTAGTCAGATAGAGATCTAGACCTTCTTCTCTCTCATTGAATGTTCCCAGTGGAAATGACATTCCTTGTACAGGGTTGGATGCTACCTCTAGCTGATCTGAGTGGGAAGGGGTTGAGGAAGAACTTGAAGCTCCTGATCCCAATCTTCTTAGCTCTAACTCATGCTGTCTTTCTTTTTCCTTTTCTTCCCTCTCTTTTTCTTTTTCTGCCCTCTCATACTCCCATCTCCTAACTTCTGCTTCTCTCTCTGCTGCTAATGCTGCCTTCTTCTGTTCTCCTTCTAATTCTAATTTCTTTTGCTCTGCTTCTAATTCTGCTTTTCTCTGATCTGCTTCGAGTTTCTTCTGTTCTGCTTCTAATGCTAGTTTCTTCTGCTCTGCTTCTAAGGCTAGTTTCTTCGCCTCCCTTTCTGCTGCTCTCTCTGCCTTAGCCTCCTGTTTCTCTACCTCTGCATTTATATACGCAATTAGGTCCGCCCCTGCTAAGTGTAAAGCTTCTCCCAATTCCTTGAAACGCAATCTCAAGGCCACTGGGTCCGACATTGCCAAACGTGTCTATGAACACCCTCTGAATCACGTGGAATACCAAAACACTAGCAATATTGCAAGTCAATAAAAACAATGCAAAGACAATCAAATTCGTAATCAATAATAGAATAAAACAAAAGTCAAATGGCATACAACAGTTATTTAAGCAAAACCTGCAAAAGAACAATGCAACATACAGACACAAAAATAATTGAAGCAAAAAAGTTTTTAACTAAAGAATAGTGCACCCAAACTGAGTCAATGTTACCACTATTCTAAGTTATTCTACTACTCCTACTGTTATCTAATTTTATTGTACTTAGATCCGTTTATACCCAATTCCTATTATACACAGATCCTGGCAGGCTCGCCAATTAAAGTGTCACGTGGGGTTTATGGGCTCTGCACAATGGAATTATGGACCCTCACGTTTATTCGGTGGGAACTGCTAGTAAGTCACCCTATGAATTACTTTAATAAATTTATTTGTTTAGCTCGTTCTGTGTTAAGGTTGGGGTACAGAAATAGATAGAAAAAAGGTAAAAGAATACTGTCACACTAGCTTTCACACGGCTATGAATCATATGTAGTCCAGCCTTTTGATAACAGTTAAAATCACACATTTATTTCTTCTACTCTATACAAGGTTCTCTAAGTACTAATCTAACTTAAAAAGTCTCTTTCAATGCTAATAGTTCGATCGCTGATAGTCTATGCAGCTGTTCTATCTTCATCGGGCACTCGCTAGTATATCTCATGTAGATTTGGACTACTGTGGTCCGTTTTAGAGTTTCTGAATAGTTGGACTACTGTGGTCCTGTTCTGATCAGTTTAAGTGCACTTGGGATAACACACTTAACTGGCGGGTGGTGCGGTCGAAGTCCTTCTGTGAGGTAGCTTCTGGTCCACCTGTGTCGTTGTGTAGTTGGGTTCCCTGGCCACGCTGTGGGGTCTGACAGGGAGTTTTACCGGGTCGCTCGTTCCGACTTGTGCGGTAGAGGTTCCTCAACCAACTTGTTTCTGTGGAGTGGGGTTCACAGGATAGCTCGGGATAGCTCGGGATAGCTCGCCTGCCCGTCTGTAATATAAGAGACGAAATTCTGCACAACCCTGAATAATCGGTTTGTGCAGAGCGTCTCACTGAAAGCCAAGTAGCCCTCAGTGATAGCTCCACATCTCTATACATAAGCGACGAACATTCTGCTACTTCCGGGTTCCACTGGAATCTCACTCTAAATTCCTATACATACATAAATATCAAACGTGGCTAACTATACACATACAGAATTAATAATATTATAAACATTCAGTGGTACAGCCACTGGTCTGCAAACATACATATAAGTTAAACAACAGTGGTTCCGTATGGTATGCAACATGGCGGCGTAACCGGTCGTGTTTCGCCTCGTGGTAGGCTCTTCCACATGGTCACGCAAATTCGGATTAACAATTCACATTTATGCATAGCAAATTCTTCAAACATAATTTCAACAATACTACACATATATCACGATGAAACAGAAGGGTGTTCATTTACCTGTTTGACAAGTTCAGGCCCGTGTGACTTGATAGAATTCTACGATTCCTAAGTCCTGCTTCCTGGTCTAAGTGTAGAGAGATTTCTCTGCCAGCTTTCTAGCTGTTAACACTTCGGTGTATTACTCCCAACTGACCAAAAATGTGTTAGGCTCGGACCCAGTCAAACTGGCTCGAACCGCTTTGCGTAAGCTCTCATTGGGTAAAATGTTCATATTCAAAACTCAAGTGCTGACGTCACTGCGCTGTGTGTGTGGCTCAGGCTCGCAGTGTGCTGTAATTTAATTGCTGCTGTGTTATATACCCCTTTCTAAAGTTACAAAGACTACACAGGGCTGAATAGTCAACAAGCAGAGTTAAAACTAGCCAGTCTGTGACAGTGATGTGTGACGGAAACACCCCAAAATGACTTTAAAATACTACAGAATGTTTCTCTACAAGATTGAGCTTTTTCCGCCTAAACAAACCGATCTCAACGCTTGGATCCTCAAATGGTATGAAAACAAGCGAGGACTCCATCCGGCGTCAACAAACGGTTCCAAAATAATGTCAAACAGATCGAAAAACAGCTGACCTACATAACGGAAAGTTTAATCTAATTCGACACTTGGAGGAGCGGGAATATGTACTGAACCAAAACTTTAAAAAAAAATTAACCCGGGTAGTCCGTGATGTTCCGCTAAGCGTAAGCGCTATTTTCGGGAATTCCTTTTGGTGGGTCGCCACTACAGATATGAAACACTTGGAACTTTGTCCTTTTTTTTATTAGAACCACATATAACTCCAAACATGAAACAAGGCTCATAGCCCAGGGGGCATTTTAGCCAAAAGTAGGGGAAAAGAGGAAGGGGGGAATTACAGACATTAAAAAAACAATGAAAGGCACAAAAAGGCTGCTCCATAGCCATCACAAGTCAAAACTCTGAAATGTCAAACACCCGTTTTAAGGCATCGTTTAGCCGTGAGGGCTGGCAGAAGATGTCTTCCAGCATATTCCAAATCAGACGTCAGGGCAGCTCAGAAGATATCTTCCAAAAGCCGTCGCGGCTTCACAAACAACTACACCGGGTGCGTCGTCGTCATCATCATCATCATCGTCATCATCATCATCATCATCATCATCATCATCATCATTAAAGAAATACTCACAAGACGAAGAATTCCACTGCGTGTTGCTTAATATCTGGTTTCTTTGCTAGGAGGGCCCAACTGGCGCGGATGGCTTCTTTCTCTTTGGGTGTCAAGCCCGTGGCGGGATCAGGTGTCCCATCATCCACCTCGTTTCCGCCAAAGATGGCGGTGTAGATACTTGCAACCATACCCATGATGTTTGACTATTTCAGTTTACGTCACTTCCTGGGTAACAGGTTCAGGTTTGAGAGGTACGTCACTACGGTTTGAGTTGCACGTCACTTCCTAGCTGATAGTGTCGAGCTGAAAACTACGTCCCCTGCACTTCAACAGCTGCACTTAACTTCCTCTCGTCAGAGACAACAGTTCCGCCTCACACCAATCAGGTAAGGCGATGCTGAAATTTTTTTTTTTAAAGTTTAATTTGGTCTCCAGCAAGGTAAGTGTTTTTTTCACTGAGTCGCCAATTATTGACGTGAACCTGAAACAGAATAAAGGCGTTCTGTTATTTCAAACAATCTCTACAACATTGTATTCACTTTATTACTGGCATTTGTGTTGGTGATTATGAATGTGGTTCTGTGGTAACTAAAACAGGAGAATTCATTATTTTTCATAATGTAGTGTCCGCGCTTACAACGCTGTTGGTTCACCAAACAGGAAAATCACCTGAATAAATTTGGACAGAGAAGTGTGAGTGTACTTTGTTTGTTTGTTTGTATGTAGATTATAGTCACACGACACTTTCGCATATAGGTGACTACTGGACCGAATTTATACTGACACCAGCGGGCCAGTTGTTGGTAAAGGGGAAAATAATATGATCACACGTTGACCAATCCGGGATTCGAACCAGCGACCTTTCGGTTACTAGCAAGACGCTCTTACCAACTGAGCTACCCGGCCCCTCAAGAGAAGGTGTGAGTGTACCTATTAAAGGCATTTTCATACAATCTAAGCACACCCGGATTCTAAAAGTACAAGCGAACGAGATTTCATTTAACTATGGTTCAACAGAAATCCTAGGTAGATATATATATTTAAAGAAGAGGTTTTGCCTTCCTGGCGTACAAAGTTTATAAGATCACGCACAAACTCGTAAGCAAGTGTGACGGAAAGGGAGGCGACTAGTTCACGCCTGGGAGGGATTGTCTACCTTCCATTTTTTGGTTAGTCTAGCCTTGGGTGGCTCCTGCTGTGCAGAATCCTTTGGTGTGGCCATTGGGTTATGCAGGACAAGGCGACACGACATTTGTTTTCCCCGCCTGACAATTTATCTTCTGCTTTTGGTGGTGAGCAGGACTACATTGTCGGCAGACATTTTATGCAGGTTAGTGGCAGTGACTTGTATGGAGTGCCGTGGCACTAGTAGCAGGCAAACCACTATCAACACACAACAGTTAGAGAAAATATTTGTATGTCCCTCTTACGAGGGATCAATAAATTTAACAGTTCAGGTGGGGCCGTGTTCTCAAGGAAGCTTGGCCGAGAGGGGGAGTCAAAACCTCCGCCCGGCTACAAGTGGTGCAATGACCGGTGTGACATCGTCAAAGTTCCTAGTATCTTATATTGATTGGGAGCGACTAAGAGCATTTTCTTTTGGGAGACGCATTACGAAATTCGACGCATGCGCACAGTGCTATCGTAATCTTAGTTAGGATTAGAGTTAGGGTTAGGGTTACGACGCCTAAGAACATCGTGAAAATGCCGGCCCAACTTGATCTGGCGCATGCGCAAAGGCGCCTTGCCAAATAAGTTACCCGGAACTTTGACGATGCTTCACCGGTAACTGACTGACTCCAAACTGCGATAACTGCTGAAGGCAGTATTTCACTGTTCACTATGTGGTCGAGAGGCGGGAGTCAAATGCTTCGCTCGGCTACACATAGAAAAGCACGCCCAGACATAGGCACACACAGACTAAAGCACACACTGACATAGGCACACATAGATACAGGCACACACAGACATAGGCACACATAGACACAGGCACACACAGACATAGGCACACATAGACACAGGCACACACAGACATAGGCACACACAGACATAGGCACACACAGACATAGGCACACACAGACATAGGCACACATAGACACAGGCACACACAGACATAGGCACACATAGACACAGGCACACACAGACATAGGCACACATAGACACAGGCACACACAGACATAGGCACACATAGACACAGGCACACACAGACATAGGCACACATAGACACAGGCACACACAGACATAGGCACACACAGACATAGGCACACACATATGTTAATTTGTCCTCTTCCTCTAATGGGTTCTTCTTCTTCTTCTTCTTCTTCTTCTTCTTCTTCTTCTTCTTCTTCTTCTTCTAAAATTGTTTTTCTTTTCTTTTTCTTTCTTTCTCTACTTTCCTTTTTGTTTCCCTTCTTTGTTTACTTTTCTTTCGTTTCTTTCTTTCTTTCTTTTTCCCCCTTTCTTTTCCCTTCCCTTTGTTTTCCATTATCTTCTTCCCTTCTCTCCTCTCTCTTCTTTTCTCCTTCTTTCCTTTCCTTTCATATCTTTCTTCTTCTCTTCCTCTCAGTTTTGTTCTCTGTTGCCTTTTGCATCTTCACCCAATGTGGTCACTTCAGCTAGCTCTCTTATGGGTCCCTCTTTCAAAACACGACGTCTTTTAAAAAATCGTCGTACTGAGACCATAATACAAATGCATGCTTTTTTTTAAACAACATATAATATGCTCGTCCGCCCTTTTTAAAGCACCCTGAACATGCTGCCAGCGTGGAGTTGTGCGCGTTACAAGACTACATCATCATCATCATCATCATCATCATCATCTTCATAATCATCATCATCATACTTTATTTTGATATTGAGTGATTTTTTAAATATTTGAAACTGAATGATTTTCGGAAAGGGATCTTGTATGCAGTTGCTGGTGTTTGCTGAATAAAGTTGGAAAACTTTATACGACGACTCCTGCCTAGTTGCTGAGTGAACACTGTTCAACAGGTTGCGTGGATAAACGAATTCGAGTTACGCATATCAAGATTCAAGCATCGGGACTGAGTCGAACACTGATAATCGTGTAACATTTTAAAACAAAATTACTTTAAAAAAATTAAACTGTGTTAAAAGAATATCAAAGAGAGAGAGAGAGAGAGAGAGAGAGAGAGAGAGAGAGAGAGAGAGAGAAATAAAGAGGGGGAGGGGGGAAGGTAAGAAAGCCGGTAAAAGGCTGGGTAGACGTTATTTTATGTGCTAAAGCATTTTTGTTGTGTCACGGATGTTGTAGTGATATGCATTAAAACCGTTGGTGTGTTAGAAGTTTTTATTATTATTGCTGTTTAAAAAATAATTTTAAGTCACACACGCACACACATACACACAGACACAAACACACACAAACACAAACACGCACACACACACCTCCAATTGTATTCCTTTGATGGAGTATAGTAGATTTATTTGGACTGTTGAGCACGTGGAGAAAAAGAGTTGTGTTCTGCGTGCGTATGTGTGTAAGAGAGAGAGAGAGAGAGAGAGAGAGAGAGAGAGAGAGAGAGAGAGAGAGAGAGAGAAAGTGTGTGTATGCATGATGTGTAATCTTAGCTCCTCTTGTATAAAGTGTTCCGTTTTTGGTTTAATTTTGTTCTCCAGAGCTGTGATCATATTTTTTTTTGTGAACATGTTTATGTGCTTAATACGTTGTCTTCCATTCATCCATCATTCATCATCATCATCATCATCATCATCATCATCATCATCATCATCATCATCATCATCATCATCATCATCGTCGTCGTCATTGTCATCATCACTATTCTCTCTCCCTCCCTCTCTCTCTCTCTCTCTCTCTCTCTCTCTCTCTCTCTCTCTGTGTCAAAGGCAAGATGTAAAAAAACGCATCCAGCCCTTAATCTTTTACCCTTGCAAAATAAAATTGTTATCTTATCTGTCTCCGTCGTTTCTTCTTCTACCGACCTGTAAACAAGAGGTCTATACACATTGACCTCCGACCTCCACCTCTACTTACCCCAACACTCCACACACACACACCCCTAACTCCCCACCTCCCACCCTCCAAGCCCAACGCTCCCACCCTCCACGCCCGACCCTCAATCCTATACTTTTGAGTGAAACGTGGAAGCAAGATCGTTCTGCTGTATTGATCACGGACATGTAGGACAAATCTCAGCATGAGGTTTTCGAGTTCATCTTTTCAGTCTTTCGAGTTCATCTTTTCAGTCTTTCGAGTTCATCTTTTCGTAACGGCCCTTCTCCCACCTAATACAATGAAGCGAGAGGACAAGAAATAAGGAGGAAAATAGACGCAGCAAGACCAAGAGAACATCGATTAATATCTTAAACTGATCGGTATTCCATCCCTAGGGCTGAGAAATGGCGGTGCTGGGATCACAAATCAAAGTCTGGTCCAGTCTTTGGTTTTGGTACACATGCTTTTGTGCTGCTAAGAAAACCTTGCGTTTTCTTTCAGTACGTGGGTGGTTCTGTCGGATAAACTATACTTTGTTCTCTGCAAGAATTCCAAATTTCAAAAGAAGAAGAAAAAAAAATACCAAAGATGTTTGTCTGTGTAGCGGAAAGGGAGGCGACTGGTTGAGGCTTGGGAGAAAAATTGTCTACCTTGAATTTCTTGGTTAGACTAGCTTTGGGTGGCTCCTGCTTTGCAGAATCCTTTGGGTATGCCATTGGGTTACGCAGGACAAGGCGACACGACATTTGTTCTCCCCGGCTGACCATTCGCCTGCTGCTTTTAGTGATGAGCGGGACCACATTGTCGGCAGGCATTTTATGCAGGTCGGTGGCAGCGACTTTGCAGTAGAGTGCGTGGCACTAGTAGCCGGCAACCCGGTACTTACAACCACGCTTCACCGCCTTGCAGGGCAAATATTTTTATGTCCCTCTTTTGAGGGATAAAATGAAAATAACAGCTCGGGTGGAGCAATGTTCTCAAGGCCGTGGCCGAGAGACGGGAGTCAAATACTCCGCTCGGCTACATATGTATGCGGTGCAAATGTTTGTGATAGTGTGCGTGCGTGCGTCTTATCATCTGGATGAAGAAGACGTTACGACCAACCAAAGAAAGTAAGAACGATCGAAAGAAAGAAGGAAGGGGAGGAGGAGAAGGTCGTTGCCACAGATGATCGTATGACCAGCGTACTTCATCTTTCTGTCCTCAGCAACCCTCATGGCTTCGCTCAGTGTCAGACCAGTCCATTCTCGAGTGTTGTCCTCCCACCTCTTTCTCCGTCTCCCTCTTCCCCCGCCTCCTAGCAACGTGCCTTCAGGACGGTCTTTGCAAGGCCTGATGCTCTAGTGACGTGGCCATACCATCGGAGTTTTCGTTTCTTCACCACTGTGAGCAGGTCATCGTGTTGTCCAATGGTTTGTGCGACGGTCTGTCGGACGTGGTCGTTGATGATGTGCTGGGTATAGGAAATGCCCAGAAGTCTTCTGTAGCACCTCATCTCCATGCTTTGTATTCTTCATAGTAGGTCTGCTGTGAGGTTCTATGTTTTGCAAGCGCATGGGAAGATGGAGATGACAAGGGAGCGCAGCAGCCTTACCTTGGAGTGTAGACTTATGTTTCTGTCTTTCCAAATGGGCTTCAACCTTGTCAAGACAGCAGTTGTTTTCGTGATACCCTTACGTCTTCCCCGCCGTATAACCACAACAAAGCGTATTCTTCTGCCGCTCACCAGAAACTAGCTCCCGTTTGTTTACGTCGCTTACGACGCTAAACCGCGTAAGACGGAACGACGCGTAATATTATTTATTATATTTTTATGGGGAGGAGCGTCGTAACCACGAAACAACGTAAGTCGAGACCGGCCTAACCCGAGGACTTACTGTATTTCCTTTCCCTCTTCTAATAGCCACTTTGGTCCTGATTTGGCTCGCAAGAGTCCGCTGGACCTAAAGCAATAACCATGTAATGTAATAGCCACTTGCCGAACAAGTTCCACAGCGCAGTGGTAAAGTAACCAAGCGGGAATTATTGTATACTGAGTGACGCGTAATGATTGTATCAAGGAACCTTTTGCTACAATCGCGCCTCAATGTTCATTTAAATTGCTTACATGCTCATCGGAGAACGTAATATGGAATAATAAATTCTTCTATCATCATGCTACCTATAGTGTAAAGTAAAAGTTTGGAGAAAACAAAAACGAAAAAAAAATCAGACAAACTTTAAACAGTTAAACCCTCCGATCAGATATCGCAAAGATTACAGAATGTAGAAACCTTGACCAAACTCCATTACAAACCCTCTCATAAAATGTTCAAACTCACAGAGATCAACAATGACAATTTTAAAAGTATCGTACGCCTAAATCTATGAACACACGGTATCCAGAAATGCCCAAACCCGCTGATTAGATATTATACATGTCACTGAATGTTACAACTAAAAACCTATGAATAAATCTACTGCAAAATATCTCTCAGTACCTTTAAACAGATTCAGATTAAAACATGGGACGGATCAGTTTGTATACAATTTTGAGTCATTTAAGCTTCGTCTTTTTCTAACCCTAAGTTTCTTTGGTGAAAATTCAAGACAGATTCTCTCAAAATGTTAAAACCCGCCTATTAATATTCGACCGTCATATCTAAATCTACGAAAAACTGCACGTATTCCCAAAAATACAAAAGAAAGAAAGAATTATCACAATAGATAAAGGTCTAGGTTTAAATGTTTGAAATCTAGGTTTAAATGTTGGAAGACTAGGTTTAAATGTTGGAAGTCTAGGTTTAAATGTTGGAAGTCTAGGTTTAAATGTTGGAAGACTAGGTTTAAATGTTGGAAGACTAGGTTTAAATGTTGGAAGACTAGGTTTAAATGTTGGAAGTCTAGGTTTAAATGTTGGAAGACTAGGTTTAAATGTTGGAAGTCTAGGTTTAAATGTTGGAAGTCTAGGTTTAAATGTTGGAAGACTAGGTTTAAATCCATCAAACCTTTTCTGAACCCCATACGGATCATTGGTAAGAAGGAGATCAAGAAGCGAAAAACTGCAGATCAAGTTAACACAATGAGAAGAAGGCCGGTTAGGTTTAAAACATCAGTGGTTAGGTTTAAAACATCAGCGATTTCCCCTTTTCAAACTGTCGAAAACCCACAGATTATCTTAAATATCGAAATCAAATTCAAACTCCCTGTTCAATTATATAAGCTACAGATCAAATATCACAATGTTATAAAACCTAGGTTAACAAAAATCCATTAATACCCGTTTGAACTTGCTAAATCCTACAAAATAACCTCACGAACCTTCTCCTAATGTTCCAATCCCACCGATCACAGAGGTTCACAATACACAGAAATCTAACCTAAGTCTGCAGATTCACTTCTATGTCATTCAGTATACTCTTATCTTATACCCTTATCTGACACTGAGGGAACGAGCAAGTAATCGACGAAGGCCCTGTAAATCTTGTCTAAATAAACTGTCATTCACTCAGCTCGTCGCTTCTTTAGTTCACCATGCATCAACCCCGTTTGAAACATGGTAATACGCCACACACAAACGCCGACCGCTACGCACAGAGATAGACAGACGCACGTCGTACGGAGAGAGAGACAGACAGAGACAGACAGACAGACAGACAGAGAGGGAGAGAGAGAGAGAGATTTGTGCACACCGCCACACACACATGATTATAATGATGATGCCTGATGATGATGATGATGATGATGATGATGATGATGATGATGATGATGATGATGATGATGATGATGATGATTTACATAGCGCCGTCTTCCATGGGTCCACTGATATCAGCGAAATGCCAGTAGTGCCAGCCTCAGACACTGTAAAAACCCGTAGTGATATCGGTCAGTCTGACACCAGCAGACGTTCAAAGGAGAGCGTGGGTCATCGGACAATCATTAAATGAACACTGGAGTTTTAACATCTGCATCCACCATTGGAGATACGGCAGACGGGCACAACGCGTTTACGTTGACAGCATTCTTAAACCAAAACGTTGCTA
This sequence comes from Oncomelania hupensis, assembly GCA_036898135.1. Classification (NCBI taxonomy): domain Eukaryota; kingdom Metazoa; phylum Mollusca; class Gastropoda; order Littorinimorpha; family Pomatiopsidae; genus Oncomelania; species Oncomelania hupensis. The sequence continues at coordinate 13,052,162 of CM072514.1, read as the reverse complement.
CCGGATACAGAAAACATACCTCATTAGTAAACTCTTAAGGGTTTGATGCAGCCCCCACAATAACCCGTCCAACAATACGCGACTGTTACAGCACACAAGAGTGCACAATAGTCACCACTGACGGACACACTCACAAGCCAAACACTGGTATAAAATTAAAGGTCTCCGTCCTTATGTTCCCGTAACTGGCTCCATTAATATTGTTCCCCATGAATTTTCATAACCTAGAGCCTCCATTCTGCTGCTTACGTTTTGATCTTAGCCTTGACCTTCACTTTCAATCTGTTTCATAGGTCGACAAAGCAATAAATTGAGTTCCTCTGTCGCGGTCTGTGAGAGTGTCCCCCTCCCTACCCCTCCTCCCTCCCCTCCCGATGGGGTCACTGAATATAGAACGCATCGCTATCCTTGGAATCCATCCCGTGAAGAGCTGGGGGCGTTAGCAATTATTTTCCTTTTCAATTCTAGAAAGAAAATGTTTCGATCTTTGAAGCCTACAACCACCTCGCCCCAAGCTTCCATCCTTTCAACATTAAACTGGACCACCGAACTGGAATTCTCTGCCGTACTCAATCTCCATGAACAAGTCTTCTGACAGTTTAAAACATCAGTTCAAACGTCGTCTATTGTGCTGTTGTGCTGCCTTCGAAATGCACAATAACACACACCTCTGAATTGATGAGTATGGCCAATAAGCTCCAGAGTGACACCTAGGACAAGGGGAGATAAAAGTCCAGGTACCAATTCTAACCGAAATTTACCCCTAAACCCACCTAAAATACACTGACATAACCACTAGGCTGACAGCACCAGTACGGTGGCCAGTGAACAAAGTCAATACAGTGTCTGGGACACCGGGAATCGAACCCGCAACCTCAGACACGAGCTCGTCGCGCCCCCAACTGCGCTATATAATACGTAAGCCTTATTATGCAAATGCAATGCAGCGTCTGAAAAATTACAGCCTATCCTATCCTTCCTATCCTATCCTATCCCATCCTGTAACTCGGAGGTCGTAGGGGCACCACAGATGATCGTTTAACCAGCGTACTCCATCTTTCCCTGTCCTCAGCAATTCTGATGGTTTCGCTCAGTGTCAAACCGGTCCATTCTCGAATGTTGTCCTCCCACCTCTTTTTCGGTGTCCCTCTTCTTCTACCTCCTTGCACTGTGCCTTGCAGGATGGTCTTTGCAAGCCCTGATGATCTGGTGACGTGGCCATACCATCTGAGTTTCCGTTTTTTCACCACTGTGAGCAGGTCTTCGTGTTGTCCACAATAGCTTGTGTGATGATCTGTCGGACTTCGTCGTTGGTGATGCGCTGGTTATAGGAAATGCTCAAAAGTCTTCTGTAGCACTGTACACAAACACATTCGAGATATATCAGAGAGAGGGAGAGAGAGAGAGAGAGAGAGAGAGAGAGAGAGAGAGAGAGAGAGAGAGAGACAGAAAGAGAGACAGAGAGAGAGACAGAGAGAGACAGAGTTGCAGGTAGGGAGGGCAGAGTGTGAAATCCAAACAAAAATATGAATCTCGGGGTGGCCTCGTGGCGCAGTGGATAAGTCGCCGGTTTCCTATGCCGAAGGTCGCGGGTTCGATTCCCGCAAGGGGCGAACGTATGTGACTTAGGTACGAGACTATTGAGGTCACCGAGGGTTTTCTCCGGGCACTCCGTTTTCCTCCCTCCCTTCAATAATGGTACAGGACGCAGTCAATATAAAAATTTCAAAAATAAAAATTCGATTTTCTTTCCGTCTTCTAATAGCGATCTCCCTGCCTTTACACCACCTGTTTGAGTGATGGATGTGTGTTTGGTATGTGTGAGGGTGGATGAGACAGGTGAGCGTGTATGTTGGTATAGGTCGCCGCGCTTTGAGCCTGAATGATTTGGGGTAAGGCGCGTATAGCATCCTGTATTATTATTTATTATTATTTCATAACCAAATCTAATATTAGAAACAAACACATAATAAACACGAGCAGCTTTGGGCAGCAATAAGACAACCAAGAACAGCAACTCCACCTTACCGTAGCAGACGAGAAGCGTGACATTGCGAAGCATGATTTGTGTTGATGCGCGTCAAGAAAAGAAGTCTGTTGGAGTAAATGAACAACATGACGAAGAAGGCATGAAGAGAGTATGTTCTGCTGCTATAAGGGACTCAATGCCCGCCACAAAGGTTATATCCGTTATCTTTTGACTTTTACTTTCGTTTCATTAGCAAACACTCAGTACGACTTGACGCATCATCGCATTTCTATCACCGCTGTAAGGTCTGCTTAGTTTGTGTGTGTGTCTCTCTGTCTCTATATATTATGTCTCTGTCTCTGTCTGCTTGTCTGTCTGTCTGTCTGTCTCTCTCTCTCTCTCTCTCTCTCTCTCTCTTCTAATTCTTCGTCTTCATCATCCTCATCATCATAATCATCATCATCAGAATCTAAATTTATCAACATCATCATCATCATCATCATTAGAATCTAAATCAATTCTTCTTCTTCTTCTTCTTCTTCTTCTTCTTCTTCTTCTTCTTCTTCTTCTTCTTCTTCTTCTTCTTCTTCTTCCAGATAATTCGGGATCAACACGCTGATCTGTACTAGTGTTTTGTGGAAGCTGCTGTCGAACTTTGAAATTTAAGATAGTGGCAACACTTACTGGACTTGAATTATGCCGGCTCGTGCTCGTAGACTCAACAATTCTCTCTCTCTCTCTCTCTCTCTCTCTCTCTCTCTCTCTCTCTCTCTCTCTCTCTCTCTCTCTCTCTGTCTCGCTCTCTATCTCTGTCTCGCTCTCTATCTCTTTCTGTCTCGTTCTCTCTGTTTGTCTCTCTCCCGTAAGTTTAGGGTTACAAAGTGTAAATAATACATAAAGCTTACCCCGAGTTTATTTTTTATTCTTTGGGAATTGGTGAAATATTCCCTTATTTTTATTTACCCGTCTTCCATTGTGTGTTCCTCAACATGCTTACTGTCAGTTTATTTCTGTAACGTTCGCTACGTGTGCATCTTCTGTTGGAGTATTTGTTGCTGAGCGAGGAAAAAGTGAGAATTTCTCTCGGTGTGTGTTTGCTTAGCAGCGCACATCACACTGGTTGAACTCGAGTCATATTATCTGTAACCAACTGTAACGGCACCTTGTATCAAATTAGTTTTGGTAAGACTCCATTGGATCAAATTTGTTTTGGAAAGACTCTCTCTCTCTCTCTCTCTCTCTCTCTCTCTCTCTGATCCTCTCTTTTCCTCTGTCTTAATCTCTGTCTGTCTGTCTGTCTGTCTGTCTGTCTGTCTCTCTCTCTCTCTCTCTCTCTCTCTCTGTCATGAACTGGCTAGTTGTAACTCTGCTTATTACTGCTTAGCCATGTGTAGTCTTTGTAACAGTAGAGAGTCAGTAGATTACACAGCAGCAATTAAGGCCACACACAGCGAGCTAGCCACACACAACGCAGTGAGTCAGCACTTGAGCTTTGAATTTGACCGTTTTAACCAATGAGAGCTCAGCTTAGCGGGTAGAGCAGTTTTACTGTGTCAGATCCTAGCACAGTTTGAATCAGTCGTGTGTGAGACGAGGAAGAGTCAACATCTCCACAGTAGAGAAATCTCTTCACTCATAGACCAGGAAGCAGGACTTTAGAATCTTAGAGTTCTATCAAGTCACCACGGGCCTGAACTTGTCAAGCAGGTAAATGAACACCCTTCTGTTTCATCGTGCTATATTTATATTATTGTTGAAATTATGTTTGAAGAATTTGCTATGCATAAATGTGAATTATTAATCCGAATTTGCCGTACCACATGGAAGAGCCGACCACGAGGCTCAACATGACCGGTTGCGCCGCCATGTTGTATCCCGTACGGAACCACTGTTGTTTAACTTATATGTATGTTTGCAGACCAGTGGCTGTACCACTGAATGTTTATAATATTATTAATTCTGTATGTGTATAGTTAGACACGATTGATATTTATGTATGTATAGGAATTTAGAGTGAGATTCCAGTGGACCCCGGAAGTAGCAGAATGTTCGTCGCTTATGTATAGAGATGTGGAGCTATCACTGAGGGCTACTTTGGCTTTCAGTGAGACGCTCTGCACAAACCGATTATTCAGGGTTGTGCAGAATTTCGTCTCTTATATTACAGACGAGCAGGCGAGCTATCCCGAGCTATCCTGTGCACCCCACTCCACAGAAACGACTAGTTGGTTGAGGAGCCTCTACCGCACAAGTCGGAAAGAGCTACCTTGAAAAACACCCTGTCAGACCCCACAGCGTGGCAAGGGAACCCAACTACACAACGACAAAGGTGTACCAGAAGCTACCTCACAGAAGGACTTCGACCGCACCATCAGAAAGTTAAGTGTAATCAACGAAGGTGCACTTAAACTCTTCAGAAACTGTAAAGCGGACCACAGTAGTCCAACTCTTCAGAAACTGTAAAACGGACCACAGTAGTCCAAATCTACATGAAATATAATAGCAAGTGCCCGAGGAAGATATAACAGCTGCCTAGACTATCAGCGATCGAACTATTAGCAGTAACTGAGACTTTTTAAGTTAGATTAGTACTTAGAGAATCTTGTATAGAGTAGAAGAAATAAATGTGTGATTTTAACTGTTATCAAGTGGCTGGACTACATATGATTCATAGCCGTGTGAAAGCTAGTGTGACAGTAATCTTTTACCATTTTTCTATCTATTTCTGTACCCCAACCTTAACACAGAACGAGCTAAACAAATAAATTTATTAAAGTAATTCATAGGGTGACTTACTAGCAGTTCCCACCGAATAAACGTGAGGGTCCATAATTCCATTGTGCAGAGCCCATAAACCCCACGTGACACTTTAATTGGCGAGCCTGCCAGGATCTGTGTATAATAGGAATTGGGTATAACCGGACCTAAGTACAATAAAATTAGATAACAGCAGTAGTAGAATAACTTAGAATACTTGTAACAAGGACTGATCAGTTCTGGTGCACTATTCTTTAGTTAAAAACTTTTTTGCTTCAAATATTTTTGTGCCTGTATGTTGCATTGTTCTTTTGCAGGTTTTGCTTAAATAACTGTTGTATGCCATTTGACTCTTGTTTTATTCTATTATTGATTACGAATTTGATTGTCTTTGCATTGTTGTTATTGAATTGCAATATTGCTAGTGTTTTGGTATTCCACGTGATTCAGAGGTTGTTCATAGACACGTTTGACAATGTCGGACCCAGTGGCCTTGAGATTGCGCTTCAAGGAATTAGGGGAAGCTTTACACTTAGCAGGGGGAGACCTAATTGCGTATATCAATGCAGAGGTAGAGAAACAGGAGGCTAAGGCAGAGAGAGCAGCAGAGAGAGAGGCGAAGAAACTCGAAGCGGCAGAGAGAGCCGCAGAGAGAGAACAGAAAAAAGCAGAACTAGAAGCAGAGCAGAAGAAACTAGCCTTAGAGGCAGAGCAAAAGAAAGCAGAGTTAGAAGCAGCAAGAGAACAGAAGAAATTAGAATTAGAGAGAGAACAGAAAAAAGCAGAACTAGAAGCAGAGCAGAAGAAACTAGCCTTAGAGGCAGAGCAAAAGAAAGCAGAGTTAGAAGCAGCAAGAGAACAGAAGAAATTAGAATTAGAAGGAGAACAGAAGAAGGCAGCATTAGCAGCAGAGAGAGAAGCAGAAGTTAGGAAATGGGAGTATGAGCGGGCAGAAAAAGAAAAAGACAGACAGCATGAGTTAGAGCTGAGGAGATTGGGATCAGGAGCTTCTAGTTCATCCTCAACCCCTCCCCACTCAGATCAGCTAGAGGTAGCATCCAACCCTGTACAAGGAATGTCATTTCCACTGGGAACATTCAATGAGAGAGAGGAAGGTCTAGATCTCTATCTGACTAGGTTTGAGCGTCTAGCAACAGAGTATAAACTAGATCCCACTCATTGGTCCTTTAAGCTTAGTCAAGGGCTTAGAGGAAAGGCTTATGACATCTACAGTAAGCTACCAACTGACAGAGTGACTGACTATCACAAAGTAAAAGAGGCACTCCTAACGGGATTCGAACTAACAGGAGAATGCTATCGGCAAAAATTCCGCACCAATCGGAGAGTGAAAGGAGAGAGCTATGCGCAGTTCGCGGATCGGTTGTCCACAATGCTGGATAAGTGGATTAGCCAGTCAGCCACGGCTAAGACGTATGATGGACTGACAGAACTGTTAGTATGGGAACAGCTACGGGAAACCATGACCCCCGAGCTGAGGACATTCTCAGTAGAGCAGGGCGCGGAAAGACTGGAAGATCTGGTCAAGGTCGCAGATAGGTACGTGGCCGCACACGGAGAAGCCAAGAGCTTCAGGCGAGACCTAAAGCCTAACGGGAAAGAGGCACAGAAACGAAGCCCTAACCGGGAAGAGCGCACCGCGAATAAGCCGAATAACCCCAGACCTGGGCAAAATAAAGGACCCAACACGGAATTCGGGAAAAGAGGTCCCGCAGAACAGAGACGGTATTGTTCGTTCTGCAATAGAAACAATCACTCCACCGCAGAATGTTTCAAGTTGGCCGCACAACGTAGGGAAGAGCGCGAAAGCCGGCCAGCGCACAGAGTTCTAACTCAAAGTAGCGGTAACAAGCCACACACGATCGGAGATCACCCATCGGTGACAGACACGGTCAAGGTCAACGGAAAAGAAGCGAACTGTCTGTATGACACAGGTCTATCATACGACGCGATAGTTAGCGAATCTCTGGTATCGCGCGCGGACTTGACAGACAAGACAGTCGACTTACAAGGAGCAGACTTGACGAAACCGACGACTACTTGCCCAATAGCTTGGATAGAAGTAGAGAGTAGGTACGTCACAGGACGAATCCAAGCAGCTGTTTTACAGAAACCCCTGTATGATCTAGTGCTAGGTTGTAGGTATGTGTTCTTAGGCACGCCCCCTAAAACTGTAGAGATAGCTGCAGTGCAAACCAGGGCCCAAGCTAAAACCCAACCACCCCAGCCCGAGTTCGCTCCGAATCCAGGACTCGAAGAGATCAAAACAGCACAGAAAGAAGACACCTCGATAGCGAAGTGCTTCCAGAAGCTACCCAAGGCGCACACACCCCCGCACAAGGGAGACTTCTACATGGAAGAGGGAGTTCTACATCGACAAGGAGATGGAGATCACACCCAACTAGTACTACCAGCCACCCTTCGAGCCCAAGTACTAGAACTAGGCCACAGCATGCCACTCAGCGGACACATGGGAATTGGAGCCACAGTGCAGAGAATCAGCGCACACTACTATTGGCCAGGAATCACGGAGGATGTCAAGCGCTACGTGAAATCTTGTCACCAATGTCAACGATATTCCCCGCGACATCACACCGTACCAGTTACCTTAGGACCATCGGTAGTAGTCGGCGTACCATTCCAGCAAGTCTCAGTAGACATAGTAGGACCACTGCCCATGACCAAGAAGCGGAACAGATTTCTACTCACACTCGTCGACGCATGTACGATGTGGTGCGAAGCAGTCCCGTTGCCAGCGATAGACACCAAGAAGATTGCAGATGCACTCATCGCCATCTTTACCAGAGTCGGATTCCCGGACAGCATTAGAACGGACAACGGATCTCAGTTCACCGGCCGCCTGATGCAAGACGTGTTCGAGTTGATACAAGTTCATCACATTCGCACACCACCATATCACCCCGCCAGCAACGGACAAGTAGAAAGACTGATGGAACCCTTCTCACCATACTCAGGAAAGTCGCCGACGACAATCCAGAAGCGTGGGACACCTACGTGAATGCGGCACTGTTCGCATATAGAGAAACGCCCAATGCAGCCACAGGCTACACCCCGTCAACATTGCTATTCGGCAGACCTCTAGCAGGACCGCTAGAAGCCCTACGCAGAAGTTGGACGGAGGCCAAGATAGACGACACACCAAGAGGTGCCACCAAGTACGTCGCAGACCTGCAGGAAACCCTCAAAGCAACGTGGAAGAAAGCTGGTGAAGCACTGAAGAAGGCAAGAGCCCGTCAGGCGAAGTACTACAACCGCCACGCGAAGGGCAGAGAACTGCAAGTCGGCGATCAAGTGCTACTCTTACTTCCAAGTGGAACCAACAAGCTGGACATCGCTTGGAGAGGACCGTACCGGGTGACTGCCAAGAAATCCAAAACAGTCTACCAAGTAGAGGTGAACGGGAGAGCCCGATACCACCACATCAATCTCCTCAAGAAGTACACGGACCGACCAGCGACCCCCAGCACTCACACATGGATGGCCATCGCCATCGCGGAAGAAGCTCATCCACAACTACAACAGCATCGCCGTACCACTGACAAACGGAACCCGGAAAATCGCCCCGGACAAAGTAGTTTGGACAGCCGAATGCGAGATAGCATTCCAAACACTCAAGGACAGAATGACATCGGCGCCAGTACTCCACCTACCCGATTTGACTCAGCCATTCGTTCTTCGCACCGACGCAAGCGACTTAGGCCTCGGAGCAGTACTGCTACAGCACGACCCCAAGAATGCAGAGACGCTATTCCCTGTCGCCTACGCCAGCAGAAAATTGAGACCCGCCGAGACCCACTACGCCACGTCGGAGAAAGAATGCCTTGGACTAGTCTGGGCCATACAGAAATTCCAACTCTACCTGTATGGGACCCACTTCACAGTTCAGGTGGACCACCAACCACTATCGTTCCTGGCAGCCTCCAAGTCTTTGAACTCTCGCCTGATGAGATGGGCACTCACCCTTCAGGCATACTCATTCCAAATCGAGTACATCCCCGGCAAAGAGAACACGGAGCCGACTACCTCAGTCGCCATCTCGTGGAGGACACAGCAGCTGTCGCCCACCCAACACAACTAAGGGCCACAGCACCAGAATTCGTCCCCGCCCAATAAAACCCTGTCACTAGTGTCCATAGCTACCTGGCACAGCATTGCAGCTCAGGTAGAGCAACTTAATTAGTTTGTAAATAGGACCCTAGGATAGTGCAGTGTTAAACTAGGCTCTATAGTAGAAAAAGGTCGAATCCAGTAGTCATCGCCTTTTTTCAGTTGAGGGAGCCTGTCATGAACTGGCTAGTTGTAACTCTGCTTATTACTGCTTAGCCATGTGTAGTCTTTGTAACAGTAGAGAGTCAGTAGATTACACAGCAGCAATTAAGGCCACACACAGCGAGCTAGCCACACACAACGCAGTGAGTCAGCACTTGAGCTTTGAATTTGACCGTTTTAACCAATGAGAGCTCAGCTTAGCGGGTAGAGCAGTTTTACTGTGTCAGATCCTAGCACAGTTTGAATCAGTCGTGTGTGAGACGAGGAAGAGTCAACATCTCCACAGTAGAGAAATCTCTTCACTCATAGACCAGGAAGCAGGACTTTAGAATCTTAGAGTTCTATCAAGTCACCACGGGCCTGAACTTGTCAAGCAGGTAAATGAACACCCTTCTGTTTCATCGTGCTATATTTATATTATTGTTGAAATTATGTTTGAAGAATTTGCTATGCATAAATGTGAATTATTAATCCGAATTAGCCGTACCACGTGGAAGAGCCGACCACGAGGCTCAACACGACCGGTTGCGCCGCCATGTTGTATCCCGTACTGTTGTTTAACTTATATGTATGTTTGCAGACCAGTGGCTGTACCACTGAATGTTTATAATATTATTAATTCTGTATGTGTATAGTTAGACACGATTGATATTTATGTATGTATAGGAATTTAGAGTGAGATTCCAGTGGACCCCGGAAGTAGCAGAATGTTCGTCGCTTATGTATAGAGATGTGGAGCTATCACTGAGGGCTACTTTGGCTTTCAGTGAGACGCTCTGCACAAACCGATTATTCAGGGTTGTGCAGAATTTCGTCTCTTATATTACAGACGAGCAGGCGAGCTATCCCGAGCTATCCCGAGCTATCCTGTGCACCCCACTCCACAGAAACGACTAGTTGGTTGAGGAGCCTCTACCGCACAAGTCGGAAAGAGCTACCTTGAAAAACACCCTGTCAGACCCCACAGCGTGGCAAGGGAACCCAACTACACAACGACAAAGGTGTACCAGAAGCTACCTCACAGAAGGACTTCGACCGCACCATCAGAAAGTTAAGTGTAATCAACGAAGGTGCACTTAAACTCTTCAGAAACTGTAAAGCGGACCACAGTAGTCCAACTCTTCAGAAACTGTAAAACGGACCACAGTAGTCCAAATCTACAGAAATATAATAGCAAGTGCCCGAGGAAGATATAACAGCTGCCTAGACTATCAGCGATCGAACTATTAGCAGTAACTGAGACTTTTTAAGTTAGATTAGTACTTAGAGAATCTTGTATAGAGTAGAAGAAATAAATGTGTGATTTTAACTGTTATCAAGTGGCTGGACTACATATGATTCATAGCCTTGTGAAAGCTAGTGTGACAGTAATCTTTTACCATTTTTCTATCTATTTCTGTACCCCAACCTTAACACAGAACGAGCTAAACAAATAAATTTATTAAAGTAATTCATAGGGTGACTTACTAGCAGTTCCCACCGAATAAACGTGAGGGTCCATAATTCCATTGTGCAGAGCCCATAAACCCCACGTGACACACTCTCTCTCTCTCTCTCTCCCTCTCTCTCTCAAGATTCTGTAAAGATGATGATGAAGGTGATGGTGGTGGTGTGTAAACTATAGCATCTGTTTAGAGATGTTAGTTTATATTTAGGCTAATTTTAATAGCTTTCTCTTTCTCTCTCCCTCTTTCTCTCTCTCTTTCTTTCTCTGTGGGTGCGTGTATGTGTGCGCGCGCATGTGTGTGTTGTATGATTTATCAATTTAATGCTAAAGGGTTCGTTATGCATTATGTTAATCTGTAAAGGGACAGATTTGAAGATTATACTTTTTAATTAGTTAAAATCTTAATCCCTAATTTTAAAAAGAGTTTCGAAGTCTCTCTCTACCCCCCTCCCCCCCCCCCCGCTCTCTCCCTCTCCTTTCTTCCCCCCTCTCTCCCTCCCCTCTCACCCACCCCCCTTTGGTTACGTGTAAAGACATGAAATAAACTATTGAACTGAATTGACATACTTTAAAATGCTCTAGTCTCAAGCCCACGCTTTCGAGGATCGGATCTCTGACACTTAGAACTGGCAATGCCCGGCTCCCAATAAACCTTAATTCCACCTCTATGTGCGGCAGAAGGTTGCTCTCACAGGGCTAGGGGAGATGGAAAGTTCAGGCAGAACACCTTTAGTAGGTGCTTCGCCCACCGAGATGGCATTGGAGATTTGTTGACATCATCTTTGGATATAATCTTTATTAGAGGCCGTTCTCAGGGAATGACCGCAAATATCCATCTCTCATTCTCTGCTGACAGTGGTTTGCATTTGATAGGTAGATGTGAGCCATAGATACAGATGTGAGCCATGGATACAGATGTGAGCCATAGATATAAAGATGTGAGCCATAGATACAGATGTGAGCCATAGATACAGATGTGAGCCATAGATATAAAGATGTGAGCCATAGATACAGATGTGAGCCATAGATACAGATGTGAGCCATAGATATAAAGATGTGAGCCATAGATACAGGTGTGAGCCATAGATACAGATGTGAGCCATAGATACAGATGTGAGCCATAGATATAAAGATGTGAGCCATAGATACAGATGTGAGCCATAGATACAGATGTGAGCCATAGATACAGATGTGAGCCATAGATATAAAGATGTGAGCCATAGATACAGGTGTGAGCCATAGATACAGATGTGAGCCATAGATACAGATGTGAGCCATAGATACAGATGTGAGCCATAGATATAAAGATGTGAGCCATAGATACAGATGTGAGCCATAGATACAGATGTGAGCCATAGATACAGATGTGAGCCATAGATATAAAGATGTGAGCCATAGATACAGATGTGAGCCACAGATATAAAGATGTGAGCCATAGATACAGATGTGAGCCATAGATATAAAGATGTGAGCCATAGATACAGATGTGAGCCATAGATACAGATGTGAGCCATAGATATAAAGATGTGAGCCATAGATACAGATGTGAGCCATAGATACAGATGTGAGCCATAGATATAAAGATGTGAGCCATAGATACAGATGTGAGCCATAGATACAGATGTGAGCCATAGATACAGATGTGAGCCATAGATATAAAGATGTGAGCCATAGATACAGATGTGAGCCATAGATATAAAGATGTGAGCCATAGATACAGATGTGAGCCATAGATATAAAGATGTGAGCCATAGATACAGATGTGAGCCATAGATACAGATGTGAGCCATAGATATAAAGATGTGAGCCATAGATACAGATGTGAGCCATAGATACAGATGTGAGCCATAGATACAGATGTGAGCCATAGATATAAAGATGTGAGCCATAGATACAGGTGGCCATTTCGCTGTGTGCTCAGCCCGTCAGTGGTTCAGCTGGGCTTGCTGAACATGAAGGGACTGATTTTTCCAAGGCGTAATAAGACGCCAGAATGAAGTCCTCAGGAACACCATCTTCATGCGAAAAGAGTTTCAACAGTTCGGCTGTTGGCAACACAAATAGAAAGGGTCCTTACTTTGAATGGGAATTCATTGCCCTAAACGTTTATAAAATATAACATTGCAGTGTAGGTAGTTTAGAACACTGTTGTTTAGAAAGTGACTGCTTATGAGTTGAACATCCCATCATTCTCCGGAGAATAGCATCTAATAAAGATTATATACAAAGAGGCCATCAAAACAATCCAGTCGCATCTGTTTGGGCGAGACACCGACTTCTTCTCACAGGAACTGTCTTTCTTTAAGGACTCTATAGACGATGTTTTGCACAATGAACATATTATTCACGTGCTTTAACTCATTCAAACAACCGCCCTGATGCAGTAGCCTTAACTTGTGCATCCCAAATTTATGGTGATTTTAGCATATTTCTTTGGACTGGGTAATGCACTATTTTAATACAATGGACTCTCCTTTCTTGTAAAACAAAAAAAACTTTTCTTTCTATAACCATTACTTGTAAGAAGAAAATCCAGAATCGAACGCGTATTTTGCTATCTTTTTTGTTCCCGTCAGTTCTTTTCATGATAAATACATTATCGAACGCGTATTTTGCTTTTCGAGCTGGTTTTATGGAAAAAGAACGTGACAAACCTTTCATAAACAATTTGTAACGACGGCGACGATTGGCTGGGTGGAGATAATGCACGAATGTACGTGATCTCTGATTGGTCATTGCCATCTGCAGGGGCTATTTTCGTCCTTGGATCACTTTCGCTTCTTCCGGTCCTTGTGGCTTCCGTTTCTTTCATGGGGATGTTCCTCTCTTTCCATTTTATCACGAATAATGTTGATATGAGAGAGAGAAGAGAGAGGGAGAGAGAGAGAGAGAGAGAGAGAGAGAGAGAGAGAGAGAGAGAGAGAGAGAGAGAGATTAACCCGAATTCGTTGAAAGGGGATTCTAAAGGTATGTGGTTGAGAAGGAAGACGTGCGTGTGGGATGTCCTATCCTATCCTATCCTATCCTATCCTATCCTATAACTCGAAGGTCGTTGGGGCGCCACAGATGATTGTTTAAGCGTACTCCATCTTTCTTTGTAATCAGCAACCCTCATGGCTTCGCTCAGTGTAAAGCCAGTCCATTCTCGAATGTTGTCCTCCCACCTCTTTTTCGGTCTCCCACTTCTTTTGCCTCCTTGCACTGTGCCTTGCAGGATGGTTTTTGCAAGGCCTGGTGATCTGGTGACGTGGCCATACGATCGGAGCTTCTGTTTCTTCACCACTGTGAGCATATTATCTCTATGTATGGGTGCGTGCGTGCGTGTGTGTGTGTGTGTGTGTGTACGTGCGCCTACGCGCATGCATTCCTGTATACAATATAAATTATGTTTGTCCTTGCCTACGTAGGTGCAGTTGTTGAGTGCAGACACAAAGACAGATTGAGGTGCCATGTTGTGAGCTGTAGAATGCATGCAATTATTTGGTTGCTATCACAGCTGACTGCATCTTGTTACAGCTAACTTCTGTCGCCGGCTGTCATGTGGGATTAGCTGTCAACATACAATTATCTCCTGCCACACTTTTCTATGCGTTTCATCTGCATGACGGGTCCCCATTAGTCAGGCACCCAAGAGGGAGAAGAGAGAGATAGAGAGACACTCTCAGATCCCGAGGTGGGCGCCTGTGATATCTGCGTAAGTTTCTCATCATCCACACACGATGTATACAGCTTAGTGCTTTTACAGAGAATATTCTTAAACGTTTGTTTCATCGCGTAGGAGAAAATAGTTTGGATGGGACGCATACCTCATGCTCCCACGACTGTGAATTACCTTTGGTTGTATTTTCCACTATGCTACAACAGCGGTAAGACAGAATACTGGAAATACTGAGCATTGAGGGACAAAAACATTTATTTTCTCTTTAAAATATGAGAGCAAAGCATCAGGTAAACGACTAAAATCTGGCGTTCGTAGACTGTTAGAAGCATGGACCGAATCACTGATTGGAATTTCATGGCTAATTTGGATATTTAGGGTTAAAGTTAGCGCTATATTTATTGTCGCCACCAGATTCTCAGCATTTAAGCCCTCCAGAAAAGATTTGGGAGAAAACAGAGCTAGATTTGTTGAAACTTGGAGCAATGGACCCTCGTTTTGGGTTGGAAGCTAGCTGTGTAAATAGGATGGTATCAACAGCACAACATCCAACAGGCCCCTGATTCATATGGAGAAGCCACCAAGTGAGTACGATAAGGAAGAATTAACGACCGCTTAATAGCTGTTATCACGTGTCAAGAAGGCATGCCTTATTTCGCCACTATCGTAAAATAACAAGCAACAAGGTGGAGATGTTTTTCTTAGCGAAGTGCCGAGCATATATATTAACTGCACATTTGGGTTATCACGGCAAGCACAATGTAAACAGTTTCAAAGGATAGCATACATACAGCCAATGAAGGATGCTGTGGTGTTTTTTTTTTTTGTTTTTTTTAAATAAGAGATGGATGAAACTTAACGTCCTAAATGTTTTAAATCTAAAATAATTAGGAAGCTGAAGGAAAAAAATAACATTTACCTAAAAGAATTGCCCTTGGACACATACTGTCTACACATTGAAGTATGATGCTGTTGGTGCTATAGAAATTTGCAGAAGTTCCAAATCTGATGTCCATGTAGCTTTCGTTTTCTGAATTCTTTCTTCTTTCCTTTATTTCTTTCTTATTTACTTCTTCCTCACTTCTTTTTTTTTATGTATCTTTTGTCCGTTTGTTCCCCCCCCTCTCTCTCTCTCTCTCTCTCTCTCCCCTTCTCTCATAATCTTTGTTTCTATAAAATAACAAAAGTTCAAAGAGTACCATCTGGTCATCTGGTAGCCTAAAAATTCAAAGAGTACCAAAAGTCTGGTCAGCTTTTTGTATTACTGTATTTCACTGTCAAGAACTTTTATCTATAGTCACACTTAAGCCGACCCAGTCCCTGCGGATTGCTGAAACATCGGTGCAATTTGTTCCTGCCCGTGGTAACTCTATCCATTATCATTGTTCAACACCTGTATTCACCGCGTCCTTGTTGGTAAGTGACCAGAGAAGCTGGCCGCTTCAAATTCAGCCAGCGGGCGGTGACTGACCACGTTATAATGGAGACGGTCAGCTCGTGGCCACTCTCTTTGCCACAGACATGTGGATTGAAAAGCCAGACGAATACTATGTCTTTTACATGTCCCTTTTCACCATTTGAATACTATAGTGTCCTAAATGTAAGGTGTCGGAGGAGACTCTAACTTTTACCTAACGAACGACCATTTGCAGACCGGGTATATAGCTCAGTGTTTCGCGGAACCGCACGATGCATCAACATGCCGGACTGTGTGTAGATGTAAAGTTGAATGTCTGATGTATCATAGAACAAATATAGTTTTAGTACTGGTTATCTTGTGATTTCCTGTGTTATTTTTTCTTTGTTTTAAAACATTTTCTATTTGCTGAGATGCAGCGTGCTGTACGAATTCTCCAACGTGGGTACAACAGATTTCTTGACTTGCCTTTAAAGACCCTGAGGGCACTGAACTAAACCCCGTACGTAGGTCCTACTAGATCCCTACACGTCAGCCCCTTCATAATTATAACTATGGGTATCAGTATCACAGTATCCGTGTCAGCAGAGGCTGTCAAGGCACAACAATACCGTACCCTAATACATAATTGCCTAGTCGTGATAGTGGTGTCAGCCAACGTCGTCATATCTGGCGATATCACTAGCCTGGTCAGTTTCAAGTTTCAAGTTTATTTACGGTTGTAAGCTCCGAGGGGCTTTCAGCCAAGTCATAGACAAAACAAGATCAAACAGCTAGGACAAGAAAGAGAGAGAGAGAGAGAGAGAGAGAGAGAGAGAGACAGACAGGTACGTGTGTGTGTGTGTGGGTGTGTGGGTGTGTGGGTGGGTGTGGGTGTGGGTGTGTGTGTGTGTGTGTGCGTGTGTGTGTGTGTGTGTCTAGGTAGAAACGCCGTTATTCTGACATACACTTGAACCTCTACGTACTTTCTTTTGACGGACCCCGTAATTTTGATGTCAAAACAGTGTTCAGTTAGGGTTATGGCTGTGTTAGGTTTAGGGTTAGGTTAAGGGTTAGGGTTAGCGTCAAAAATGTCAAGGTAACGTATGTAGAGTTTCATGAAAGTCATCACAACGGCGTTTCTACACGGTTGTGTGTGTGTGTGTGTGCACGTGTATTTATGTCAAAGTGGGGACTCGACTGTGTTGATTTAGTCATAAATGGGGTCTTTTGCTAGGACCCCACTTTTTTTCAGGGCCCCACTTTTTCAAAGTGCTCGCAAGTGCTCTTTAAGTGCATGCAAGTGCAGTTGTAGTGCATGGAAGTGCAGTTGTAGTGCATGTGTACTTAAAGTTCACTTCGCGAAGTGCAGTTGTAGTGCATGTGCACTTAAAGTACACTTGGCCAAGTGTAGTTGTAGTGCATGTGCACTACAACTACACCAGGTCAAGTGTAGTTGTAGTGCACATGCACTACAAGTACACTTGACCTGGTGTAGTTGTAGTGCATCTTCCAGACGGGTAGGATAAGGAACTTTCCTCGACGATTAGGGTAAGGCAGTGCCTCGACGATTAGGGTAAGGCAGTGCCTCGACGATTAGGGTAAGGCAGTGCCTCGAAAAGGGTTAGGGTCAGGGCTAGTTGCAGCGCTGCAACTAGCCCTGACCCTAACCCTTTTTCGAGGCACTGCCTTACCCTAATCGTCGAGGCACTGCCTTACCCTAATCGTCGAGGCACTGCCTTACCCTAATCGTCGAGGAAAGTTCCTTATCCTAGCTGTGTTTTTGAACAAACTTGACCTACTTCGTCCCTAATAGGCGAGGAATTAGGTCAAACTTTTTGCGAAAAAGGTGCTTTTTTGAACAAACTTGACCTACTTCGTCTCTTAGGAGAGAGGAATTAGGTCAAACTTCTGGCAAAAAGGTGTCTTTTTTGAAGAAATTTGCCTCTTAGGCGGCGAATTAGGTCAAAGGACCCCATTTAAACATGAATACACGAATGTGTGTGTTTGTGTGTGTGTGTTTGTGTGTGTTTGGGTGTTTGTGTGTGTGTGTGTCTGTGTGTGTGTGTGTGTGTGTTGTACTCAGCTTTTTACATGTTAATGCCCACCTCTCTCACCCTCTCCGCCCTTCCTCCCACTCCAAAACTGCGGAGACCTGTTGTACATATAGTGCCTTGTCTTGTGTCTTATCAGTCCTTGAGGTAAAAAGGTAAAGGTAGTCCCATAGCCTTGTGGCCGTAGGGGAGCGTGATGTTGGAGATCACACTTATCTTGGGCCAGCGTAATGAGGGTGATGCCCATCCCTCTCCCTCGCTGCTTTACCTTCCCCACCCTTAAGAGAGTAGGCACTCAGTCACAGTTGAGTCAACTGGGGGCGTTGTTATTTGTCGCTTCACAGTTCGCGGTCACCCATCCAAATGCTAACCGCACTGGATGGTGCTTAACTTGCGACACAGTAGCGAGTGCTCCAACCACTGCGCTATCCGACACTCCTCAGAGGAAAGCGCCTGATGATTACATCCAAAATGCTATCATCAATAAACTCCAGTCTCCTCTAGTTAGGAGAGACGCCTTTATCACTGGCGTTCTCTAAACACTGTTTGTCTCCTTATGATATCATTGTTTGCCTATCTGTGATATCATCATTTGTCTGTCAGTCGTACTTATTGCCTGGCTATATCCGAATGCTGACTTGTAATTTTCCAGTTTCACCCCGTACAGGCTACGGGTATCGACAGATTGATGAAACGTTGATGTACGATCCATTCTTTTTGTTTGGCTGTGTGCGATATTATTGTGCCTGTTTGCCTATATCGGAACGCGGAATTTCAATCTCATTGCAACTTAAAGGGCCTCGAGATCACACATGTCAGGGTGACTAATCCTTTTCAATTTCGCGGTGAGTGTCGCCCCACAGGAAAAAAAAGAAGAAATGATTAAAACAAGAAATCATTAAGCCCTCCAAAATAGCCTCTTTCAAACACACGGTTTGAATATACTACAAAATCGATCGATTCATTTGTTTATGTGCCTTTTCATAGCACCAATGTTGATTCTAAAAATAGCATCGCTGCGAAAGAATGTATAGTAGCCACAGTTGCGTGTTTACGCAACAAGGAAGACTGCCTATACATTCAAAGGTTACCGGTCGGTTTAAGTAAAGATTATATAATCTTTCAATGTTCCAACGGTGAAACTTCCCCAGTAATCTCGTCACAAAATAAATAACGAAAGAAAGATTCATAGTTGATACTGTAGCTCTTTAGCTTTCTCAGATGGACTCAGTTGGACTCGGTTGGACTGATTTATTTTTGCCTAGGCATATACAGGGTGGCTCAAAAGTAGACTATTTATTTGAAAATTCGACCTAAAACAGCAGGAAATTCGTTATACCTGTTAACATAAACATAAACAATTTAATCTCTCAGATGCTCAAAATGTCCTCCTTCAACATTGAAACATTCTTCAAATTTTCAGACTTCCAATACTGCTTTAATATCTATTTCCTTTGCTCTTGATTTAAATTGTTCGACATTAACCCTGAAATTAAAAAAATATCATCAAGTAAAAAGTTAGCTTTACATCCTATCCTATCCTGTCCCGTAACCCGGAGGTCGTAGCTTTACATAATAAAATAAATTACAATCAGCAAGGAAAAAGCTGTTTATGTAAGTCAGATTTATACTGTGACTGTGAGGAATGTTTTATATTGGTAGTACTAAGCAGGTAACTTCCATCATATAAAAGGTAGTTTTATAACTGTAAACCTACTTTTGGGACATCCTATATAATCTGTCCATTATCATTAATCGTGTCGCCAGTCAAATTTTCAATTTTCTGTAATCAACGTGGTTGTCTTGGAATTTGGACTTTTTAATCTTCTCTCTTGGCCCCACGCAAAGATGAGTGTGTGTTAGGCCAGGTCTCCGCAATCTGTCAATCATTCCGATGTGTCAAAGGTGCAGTGATTAAGAAAAGCACTTTCACTTCAGCGTTGAAAGTTTTTTCATGCTATTAGGTAGGTATAGGGCTTCAGTACAGTCATAATACTGTTCTCCTTTTGGAAGCAGAACGCTGTCTAATTTACACAGTTGGCTCGGTGGTACAGCGTTTGCCTTGCACACTGATCAACCAGGTTCGTAGACAAGATAACAGTGGTCTTTGTTTTCACTATCCATCTAGAAGTATGATTTGCTCTGGTGGTCCAGTGTTGATATTTGGTCCCGTATCCCATTCTTCCCAGGGATGTTTATCGCCGTCTGCCATTTCGCCTATTGAATAATGATGGGTGTAGACGTTAATCTTTACTATTCATTCATTCAAAATCTTATATCACTATGGCGAAGACATTAAATTTGGAACTTATAAAAAATTCTATATTAAAAACTTAGCGTAGCGTAGTTTGCAAAACAGGTCCTTTCACGTGGAAACCATTTAGCGCACAGGTCGAGCTGGTGTTGCAATGTGTCGTATTGTGTTCGTGTAAGAGCACGCTGTTACGCATGAAATTAATTACTTGACAGAATTATATTCAAGCCGAGACAGTTTGCTGTGCATACATTAAATGAGTATGTTAACAGACCTCAGCTGGGAAAGCAGGTAGTTTTAGCTACCGCTTCACTGTTGTCCCTTGTATTCTTAAGGCAGCATGGTGTTACTTCGTAGTAGACATTAAATGAATCATTAATGGTGGCCCGGTAGCGTAGTGGTAAGTGCACTCACTACTGTTTGGAACTGAAGCATCTTCAAACCAAGTTGCGAAACTGGCATGGAACCCATTAGTATGTGGGTGGAACTACTGAACGCTTCAGATCAAGCGTCAAAATTGGCAGCACTTTTCCAGGAGCAGACATCGGAAGTCATCACGATGTCGTGATGATGTCTTTCCAGATCCACGTGAAGAGAGTAAAAACAGCGAAGTGCACCAGACTGAAGTTCGACCTGGACAAACGGCAAGACCCGGAGGTGGCAGAAATATTCCAAGCCACAAATGGAGGGAAATTTGATCTACTGCTCATTTTGGGGGCTGGTGAAGTATAATTATGTCAACACCATGACCACCACCTTCAACTCAACTGTGACAGATGCCACTATTGAGATCTTTGGCAAGCACCGCCCAAAGAAAAAACCATGGATTACACCTGAACTTTTGGAACCGTATGACAAACGAAGAGAGATGAACAGGAAAAAGAACACCTCACAGGGAGCTGATGCCTACTGAAAGATCAACAATGATATCCGAAAAGGCATGCGCACAGCAAAGGAGAACTGGATAGAAGATCAATGCCAGGAAATAGAGAACAATCTGAACAAGAACAAAAGCATGAAGGCTTACCAAATGTGAAGCGGCTGACAAGTGTTAAACAGCCCAAGATCTCCATAATCCAAAGCAATTCTGGCATATGCTTTACAGAAGAACAAGCAGTCTTGGATAGATGGACAATGTACTGCTCCGACCTTTACAACCACACACCAAACGGAGACCCATCAGTTCTAGCATGTCCCAAGAAGAGAGAAAAAAAGAAATCCCCGCAATTCTCCGAGAAGAAGTTGAGGCAGCAGTGCATTCACTGAAGAAAGGGAAGTCAGCGGGAGTGGACAACATACACGCAAAATTGCTTCAAGCAGGATGAGAAGTGATGACTGACGCCCTCACCATTATCTGTATCAAGATCTGGCAGAGTGGGGAGTGGCCTACATCATGAACCCAGTCGTTTGTCATCCCTCTTCCCAAAATGGGTAATCTTCAGGAGTGTGAAAATTACCACACCGTCAGCCTCATCAGCCATCCCAGCAAGGTCCTCCTGAAAATAATACTCAACATGTTGAAACCCCAAGCTGAACAAATCATAGCCGAAGAACAAGCAGGGCAGGGCGAAGTACCACTGAACAGATTTTTAACCTCAAAATAATCTGCGATAAATACCTACAGCAACATCTATATTATGTATTTGTAGACTTCAAGAAAGCGTTTTACCGAGTCTGGCATACAGCTTTGTGGGCAACCATGAGAGAGTACAACATCAGCCCTAAAATTATTGAAGTCATCAAAAGCCTGTATGACAAGGTCACCAGTGCAGTCCTCCACAACAGCGCCATCGGGAACTTGTCCAGAGCAACAATCGGCGGGCGTCAAAGATGCCTACTCTCTCCAACAGTCTTCGGCGTCGTCCTTGAGCGCATCATGTCAAATGCCCTTAAATAACACGAAGGCAGTCAGCATAATGGGTAGAGCAATCTCCAACCTCCGCTTTGCGGATGACATTGATGGATTGGCTGGAGAGGAACAAGAACGTAAACAGCTGATACAGAGACTTAACACCACCTCCAAAGCCTTTGGAATGGAAACAAAATAATGCAGAGTAGACCAAAATGATGACCAACAATATCAATGGCATCAACACGGACATCAAAGTCCAAGGCCATTCGCTCAACACAATGCATAGCTTCAAATATTTATGAGCCTTTGCATCAGACAATGGGTCTCGAAAGGAAGTCCTCTCCAGAATCGCACAAACAACTGCTGCTCTGATAAGGTTGAAGCCCATTTGGAAAGAAAGAACCACCAGTCTACACTCCAAGGTAAAGCTATTGCGCTCCTTTGTCATCTCCATTTTCCTTTACCTTTACCTTCCAGACCTACAACGAAGACTACAAAGAATGGAGATGAGTTGCTGCAGAGGACTTCTGGGCATTTCCTATACCCAGCACGTCACCAACGACGAAGTCCGAAACAACATCGCACAAACCATTGGACAACACGATGACATGTTCACAGTGTTGAAGGAAATTCCGATGGTACAGCCACGTCACTAGAGCATCGGGCCTTGCAAAAACCACCCTGCAAGTCACGGTGCGAGGAGGCAGAGGAAGAGGTGAGACAGAAAAGCGGTGGGAGGACAACATTCGAGAATAGACTGGCTTGACACTGAGCGAAGCCATGAGGGTTGCTGAGGACAGAGAAAGATGGAGTACGCTGGTTAAACGATCATCTGTGGTGCCCCAACGACCTCTGAGTTACGGGATAGCATAGGAAAGGATAATGGGCAATCATTGCTCAAACGGACCGCTAAGCTTTGAACTGTAGGCGTCTCTTCCTTGCTATGTAAACAAACAACTGTGACCACTGTGGACACTGGCGTTGCCGTACTTTTTTAATTTTAATTTAAAGAAATTAGCCTTCATGGTATAACTATGTACATTAATAAATCAATATATCGATTTACATCAAGACAGTACTTTTCAAAGAGTCTGTTTTGTGTGTGGCTTAATCTTATAGTTTTCCGATTGGGCCCCGCTCAGTGTAAATCTTCCCTCTCATTATTACTTATATATCACCTTACTCACACCTTTTTAGGCTGGCAGCCGTCAAGTACAATGGGCCAAAATATTAAAATTATTTCCCTTGAATATGCAAATGTTCAGCCGATAGGTGCGCCAATAGTCGCGTACTTCCATGTTCAGGTCGTGGATCAAAATCTACAGTTTTAAGTCTTTTTTGATGTCGGTATATATCTTCAGCTTTCATAGGCGACCCCAAATGTTTTTTTGCTTGGTGAAATGTTTGGAGTGATTATGTACATGTTGTCAGTACTACAAACGATTTATTTTTTGCTCGGCCTGACAGACTTTTCACAAAATAAATCAGTTTGTAGTACTGACAACATGTACATAATCACTCCAAACATTTCACCAAGTCTGAAATCAAACATAATATTGTTTTAATAGTCTAGTCATATAATATATATTAATAATAACAAATTTTTATAGAGTTCGGTACTCCAGCAGATGGCGTGACGTTGTTGTTGTTTGTAGATTATAGTCACACGACACTTTCGCATATAGGTGACTACTGGACCGATTTATACTGACACCAGCGGGCCAGTTGTTGGTAAAGGGAAAAATAATATGATCACACGTTGACCAATCCTGGATTCGAACCAGCGACCTTTCGGTTACTAGCAAGACGCTCTTACCAACTGAGCTAGCCGGCCCCACATGGCGTGACGCAACACGGTATACAGTTATTACAAGGGGCTCGATCACGTAGGCCAATTTACTACCGGAAGTACGCTACCCTAGGCGCACTCTATCGGATTGTCTTCCCCGAAGGTGGAGTTTTTTGGCTCATTGACCAAATGAGCATTTTATAGTACACTGTCGGCGCAGAGAAAATGGGTGTGGGCGGTTTTTTGTTCTCTCCTGTTTTTATGTTTATTCGCTTACTTTTCTTTTTGAGTAGTTTTTTTCCCCTTATTTTTTCAATGTATTGCTTTGTTTGGCAAATTAATTATTGAATGTTTTCCATACGTTTGGTGTGATTGTAGTGCCCGCTGTTGATGTTCATTTGTTGTATTTGTTTTTAAGGTTAGCACTCATTTAAGCGTTGCTTTTGTGTGCCATTATGTATCGTAATGTAATGCTTTGCTTTTGTGTGCCCATATGAGTCATAATGTAATGCTTTGCTTTTATGTACCCTTATGTGTCATAATGTAATGCTTTGCTTTTGTGTGGCCTTATGTGTCAAAATGTAATGCTTTGCTTTTGTGTGGCTTTATGTGTACGTGTCATAATGCCTACTCTCTCCAACACTCTTCAGCATCTTCCTTGAACGCATGATGTCAGATGCCCTTGCAGTCATGAAGGCACAGTCAGCATAGGGGGTAGAGCAATCTCCAACCTCCGTTTTGCGGATGACATTGATGGATTGGCTGGAGAGGAACAAGAACTTCAACAGCTGGTACAGAGGCTTGACACCACCTCCAGAACCTATGGAATGGAAATAAGTGCAGAGAAGACCAAAATGATGGCATCAACTCGGACATCAAAGTCCAAGGTCAATCCCTCAACACAGTGCATAGCTTCAAATATTTAGGAGCCATTGTATTAGACAATAGGCCCCGACAGGAAGTCCTCTCCAGGATCGCACAAACAACTGCGGCCCTAACAAGGTTGAAACCCATTTGGAAAGACGGGACTATCAGTCTACATTCTAAGGTAATGCTGCTTCGATCCATTGTCATCTCCATCTTCCTATATGCTTGTGAAACATGGACCATCACAGCATATCTACAACAAAGAATACGAAGCATGGAGATGAGGTGCTACAGAAGACTTCTGGGCATTTCCTATACCCAGTACACCACCAACAACGAAGTCCGACAGACCATCGCACAAGCCATTGGACAACACGATGACCTGCTCACAGTGGTGAGGAAACGGAAACTCCGATGGCATGGCAAAGTCACCAGAGCATCAGGCCTTGCAAAAACAAACCTGCAAGGCACGGTGCAAGGAGGTAAAGGAAGAGGGAGACAGAAAAAGAAGTGGAGGACAACAGTCGAGAATGGACTGGTTTGACACTGAACGAAGCCATGAGGGTTGCTGAAAACAGAGAAAGATGGAGTACGCTGGTTTAACGATCATCTGTGGTGCCCCAATGACCTCTGAGTTACGGGATAGGATAGGATAGGATAGGATAGGATTGGATAGGATGTGACATAATGTAATGCTTTGCTTTTTTGAGCCCTTGTGTCATAATGTAATGCTGCTTTTGTATGTATCATAATGTAATGCTTTTGTGTGCCCTCATATGTCATAATGTAATGCTTTTTGTGCCCTTATATATCATTATGTAATGCTTTGCTTTTATGTGCTCTTATGTGTCATAATGCTTTGCTTTTGAGTGCCATTATATATCACAGTGTAATTCTTTAAAGAAATCAAAACAAATGTAAAATATATATTCACAAATTGACAACTACTAAAACTAAATTTCCACGACAGTTGTACATTATACTTTACACTACAATCACAGCGCTACACACACACATACACACGCACACACACACACGCACGCACACACACGCACGCACACGCACGCACACACACCCATACACACACATTTAAGTTTCTTACAGCTCTTTCACTTCTCCCATCATCATCATCATCATCATCATCATCATCATCATCATCATCATCATCATCATCATCATCATCATCATCATCCCTTCTTTTGTGATTCAGACCACCGCCGTCACACCGCACGCCCCCACCCCCCTCACTCCTTAGCTGCTCTCCTCATACCCCTTCTCCCTCGTTTTTAATATTTTACTTGTAAATATTATTTTTGTATGTTTGTATTATATCTTTGTATAATTTATTAGAGTTTCGTTTTTGTTTCCCTTCTTTTCGTATATATTTCTATGTTAACGTTAAGTATGAATGCGTGACAACTAAGCTTTGAACAGATGTCATTAGTAAAAAGCGCTGTATAAAATACCTTAACACATACATCCACTTAATACAAATATAAACAAAATTTCATTTGAATGACAAACCACTAATGCACGCTCAATAAAGCAAACTTCTCCTTTCATTATAATAATTTTGGATTAAAAAAATATATATATAAAATTACACAGAAGCTACATAAAAATGACGTCTTACGCCAGTACACAAAGGAGAGGTATAAAAATGTTACGTCCATATCACATTACGCTGGCAAATAAGAGAACTCTACATTACAGGCAAATAGTTCGCAGACCAGCCCAGTAAGGGAAAATAATCACAGTCAGGCGTTCGTTATCACAGTAGGTGATGAAACTATAGCAGTAGAGCATAATGATTTTGATTGTGTATGCTTGTGTTAAGAACTGCTACAGAAACTCTTCAACTACTGTAAATTATTGCGTTGTTGTGCCAAATACGTCACTATAGAGTAAGTGTGGGAAACACTGGGCGACAAAAACACACCTTATCCTTTGCCTTGTGTGTGCATACATTAAATCCATAGTATAACCTGAAATTCGAGCCGAGAGGTCTTTATTCAGCGTAAATTAAACTGCTACGTTACAAGACTTCGCTAGCAAAGTCATAAAAGACGCAA
The DNA here is from genome assembly GCA_036898135.1 of Oncomelania hupensis. Taxonomy (NCBI): domain Eukaryota; kingdom Metazoa; phylum Mollusca; class Gastropoda; order Littorinimorpha; family Pomatiopsidae; genus Oncomelania; species Oncomelania hupensis. The sequence goes on along the minus strand of CM072514.1, from coordinate 13,025,739 downwards.
TGTGAACATTATTTTGCATATCGTTTTTAATCCCAAATAATTAAACAAGATGGCAAGCCATTCAGATATATTTCTAGACACACAATGGCCGATAAACAACCATTTTCAAAAGTGTTAAATTGTTGGGATATTTTGTGGATACAAAGTTAATTTTCTTGGCGAATTTGTGGATTCTAAAGTTATTTTTGGGGGGACCTTTTGTGTATCCTAAAGAAGCAAAATGCCATCATGGGCCACTAGGTGAAGTATCTGCAAGAAACGCAATCATCAAAATCGGTTGAGCCAATGTTGAGATACAGGGCATGCAAAACATATTTAGAAAGTTATGAAGCACAGCGACCTTCTGTGTGAGAAGGCAAATAAGAATCATCTAACACGCTTAGCAGTAGATACAGTATTTCATAGTAAACAAGAATCGCATTCGGTCCAGCCATTCATGAGATATGACCAAAAAAAAAGTTATTGAACAAGAAAGATAAATTGGAAACGACAGACGGACCGACCAATTGACCGACAACCGGATTGCTGTTGAATGACTGGCAATGCGTTGAAAAACCTGTTTACACAAAATGTACAAATAAGATATTGAGCAAAACGTTTTTACCAGAAGCGTGACCCCAACGGCCTTGACCTTGGAGGTAGAGCAAATATGATGGCACGGGCAACGGACCGAGGGACCGACCATCCCCGTGTGGGGGTAACGGGGGTGTCTGTATAAATAGCATCCCACTTTGTGGAAATGTAGTGCTATAAATTCCCACTCTGTCATTCTCGTTTGTTCCTTCTCGTTCCTACTCTGTCCTAGCAATCTATTATCTTCTTCGCTAGACCAGTCACCTACCTTTTTTTCTTGGAAACTCTCCCATATGTGTATGGATTCTGTTGGGTCAGCTTGGGGATATTGGACGATTTCTGCCAAATGGTCATTAGGGCTTTCTATGTATTATTATTTAGCAATTAAAATTTAGGCATTTTCTATGCATGTGTTTTGTTAATATTTTATAATGATGTTTATATTTTATTGTGTTTTTCGTAAACGGGGGTTGGAAAAATTAGAGTACAGCCTTAGAGTCCTCTTTATTGTAAAGTGACCGGCTGATGGAGTGCCTTCAGTGTTGCCATTATGGTATTTCAGCAGACCTTTTATACGAATCGGGGGTGAGTCCTCTTTCAACCAAGTTGTGGTTCTGATTCGGCTCTTCGCATTCCGCTGGACCTCCTTATAAACAATGACTAACTAACTAACCAACTGACCGACCGACCGACGAACCTACATTCCCGACAAAGCATTTGTATTATCTGGAAATACATAAATTGAGCCAAGGCAATGTTGTTATGCGTCAGTTTTAAATAAACTGTTTAACACTGGTTAGTTAATAGCACACAGCAGCTACGAGCTTACCAAGTTACACATCTGAAGATTAACTACTGCTGACAAATGACTGGTGACATGATACCTAATAACGCAGATGTAGGCTACAGGAAAGCGACTCTTTAAGAGGGACTAACGGTCACATTCTTCACCGTCATTACATTACATTACATGGTCATTGCTTTAGGTCCAGCGGACTCTTCCGAGCCAAATTAGGACCAGTCTTCACCGTCACAGATCCTTTCTGAAATGCACAGTGGATAAAACAACAACAGATTACACCAACACATTACCTCTTTCAACAGTACGAGTGGATAAAAATCGACAAATTCGTTCGTTTATGTGCCTATTAATATTATCGTGGTTGATTCTTAAAAAAAAATAGCACCGCAACGAATTGTTTATAGTAGGCCCAGTTGTTGTTGTTGTTTTTTTTTATGTAGGCACAATTTATTTTCTTTGTTTGATAGTTTTTGTTGTTGTTTTTTTAAACATAATAAGGAAGAAACCCCCCCCCCAAAGTTGTTGGTTTTTTTTTAAACATAATCAGGAAGAAACCCCCCAAATTTACAGTTTAGCCGTGTGTTTGAGCTCAAGTGGCCACTGTACCATCTTTTAATACGACAACAGTGCTAATTTCCCGGTGAACTCGTTACGAAACATGAAATAAGACCTAGTCCTTTTTGTTATATATGCATACATGTTGTCAGAAACTCCGTCATTATAATTATCTCTATGAAAAGCATGTTAAGCGAGTGCTAAGCTTAGGGATTTGTAGGGATCTTGTATATGAAACTAAGATATTTTAAAATAAATAAGTCGTCAAAAGAGGCTTCTGCAGCAAACAGGTTCTTATTATGGATTCTCCCCCTCTCCTCCCCCCCCTCCTCCCCCGAGTATACGGAATATCGAACAGTAAGAAAAAGAAGAAGAAAAAGAAGAAGAAGAAGAAGAAGAAGAAGAAGAAGAAGAAGAAGAAGAAGAAGAAGAAGAAGAAGAAGAAGAAGAAAGAAAGAAAGAACTGAAGAGAAGGGAAGTTGTTGTGTCGCAGTTTTATTCATCAGAGTAACATGTTACACTGAGAAAAAAAAGTAAAAAAGAAAAAAGAAATTAGAATAAAAAGAAATGAATCTCAATGTTTCATACATTGCTAAATCAGTTTTCTCGAAATTTCTCGTTCAGTATCTGAATTAAATTAAGCAGTAAACTAACCGAGTCTACTAGCGTAAAGAAAGAAAGAAAGAAAGAAAGAAAGAAAGAAAGAAAGAAAGAATGAAAGAAAGAAAGAGAAAGACAGAAAGAGCGAAAAAGAAAGAAATTATTTACTTATTTACTCAGTTTAACGTCTATTCACATTTGTAAGATACAGGAATGAAAACAAGCTTAAACTATTGGAGATAGAATACGGCGAAACAAAGAAAGAAATATATTTTTAAAAAATTAAATTAAGAAAGAAAGAAAGATTCAAACTAATTAAGAAAGCAAGAAGAAAGAACGTGAGAGAGAGAAAAAGAGAGGGAGAGAAGAAGAAGAAGTAGAAGAAGAAGAAGAAGAAGAAGAAGAAGAAGAAGAAGAAGAAGAAGAAGAAGAAGAAGAAGAAGAAGAAGAAGAAGAAGAAGAAGAAGAAGGAAAAAACGTAACGAACGGAACGAACAGAAATAAATGTACATTGTGCAGTACCGAGCTGGAATTGCCGGAAGCATTCATTCATTGAAATGAATGGCACAAATCAACCACTATAAATAAATACACCGACTTACTACTTTCGAAGCGCAAATCTGGAAACTGTAGTCCGCAACAAGTACGGTCCTTGGTACTCGTGATAATGATCAGTTGACGTAGTAGAGTCCACTTTCTTAGCGCTGCCTGAGTCCAGCTGCAAAGGAAACAGTGTAACCGTGTAGTCCCACCTCTCAGCGAGTCAGTTAGTGTGGTCATTTTTTTAAAACTCCAGTAGCGAGTTCAGACTTTAAGAACGCGAGAGACAGAAGTAAGCGCTACGCTCTCTCGCTATTTATCTATGTCTCTGTGTATGTTGAGCTCTCTCTCTCTCTCTCTCTCTCTCTCTCTCTCTCTCTCTCTCAACACCCTGAAAATCGCTGATGTAACTATCAAGGGAACTGCGACACTGCTCCTAAGGAGAGAATTTTCCAGCAGTTACACAAGAAAATAATTATCGGCCGGGCTACATCTATACCTACTTTCAACGTTGTTTGTGGGTTACAAGTAGATAGAGGTTATGTAATATTGAATATTCCAAGATTTTCCCATCTACTGTATCCTTATCGTCATAGGAACCTGGAATGTCAGGACCCTAAATGCGGAAGAGAAAATTAGAAGAACTGGCCCACGAGATGGACCATTATCGATGGAACGTTTTAGTTATCATTATCTGTAACAAGATCTGGAAGAGTGGGGAGTGGCCTACACCATGGACCCAGTCGCTTGTCATCACTCTTCCCAAACAATGTAACCTTCAGGAATGTGAAAATTACCGCACCATCAGCCTCATCAGCCATCCCAGCAAGGTCCTCCTGAAAATAATACTCAACAGGTTGAAACCCCAAGCTGAACAAATCATAGCTGAACAGCAAGCAGGATTCAGGGCAGGGCGAAGTACCACTGAACAGATTTTCAACCTCAGAATAATCTGCGAGAAATACCTACAGCACCAACAACATCTATATCATGTGTTCTTATATACTTCAAAAAGGCGTTTCACCGAGTGTGGCATGCAGCTCTGTGGGCAACCATGAGAGTGTACAACATCAGCCCTAAAATTATTGAAGTCATCAAAAGCTGAGTGATGTATATGTATTTGGTGTGTGTGAGGGTAAATGAGACAGGTGAGCGTGTATGTTGGTATAGATCGCCGCGCTTTGAGCCTTGGGGAAAGGCGCGTACATAGCATCCTGTATTATTATTATTATTATTATTATTATTATTATTATTATTATTATTATTATTATTATTAAAAGCCTGTATGACAAGGCTACCAGTGCAGTCCTCCACAACAGCGGCATCAAAAACTGGTTCAGATCAACAATCGGTGTGCGACAGTGATGCATACTCTCTCCAACACTCTTCAACATCTTCCTAGAGCGCATCATGTCAGATGCCCTCAACACAGTGCATAGCTTCTGTCATGAACCGAGCAGTTTACCCTGCCCATTGACTATTTAGCCATGTGTAGTATTTGTAACAGTAGAGAAGTTAGACTATTACACAGCAGCAATTAAATTACACAGCAGACCACACACGGCGAGCGAGCCACCCACATCGCAGTGAGTCAGTACTTGAGCTTTGAATCGGACCGTTTTAACCAATCAGAGCAGGCTCAGTGGGTAGAGCAGTTCTGACTGTGTCAGATCTTAGCGCAGTTTGAATCAGTCGTGTGTGAGACGAGGTAGAGTCAACATCTCCACAGCTAGAGAAATCTCTACACTCATAGACCAGGAAGCAGGACTTTGAAATCTTAGAATTCTCTCAAGTCATCACGGGCCTGAACTTGTCAAACAGACGAGCAGGCGAGCTATCCCGAGCTATCCCGAGCTATCCTGTGCACCCCACTCCACAGAAACGACTAGTTGGTTGAGGAGACTCTACCGCACAAGACGGAAAGAGATACCTTGAAAAACACCCTGTCAGACCCCACAGCGTGGCAAGGGAACCCAACTACACAACGACAAAGGTGTACCAGAAGCTACCTCACAGAAGGACTTCGACCGCACCATCAGAAAGTTAAGTGTAATCGCCGAAGGTGCACTTAAACTGATCATAGCAGGACCACAGTAGTCCAACTCTTCAGAAACTGTAAAACGGACCACAGTAGTCCAAATCTACATGAAATATTATAGCAAAGTGCCCGAGGAAGATATAACAGCTGCCTAGACTATCAGCGATCGAACTATTAGCAGTGACTGAGACTTTTTAAGTTAGATTAGTACTTAGAGAATCTTGTATAGAGTAGAAGAAATAAATGTGTGATTTTAACTGTTATCAAGTGGCTGGACTACATATGATTCATAGCCGTGTGAAAGCTAGTGTGACAGTATTCTTTTACCATTTTTCTATCTATTTCTGTACCCCAACCTTAACACAGAACGAGCTAAACAAATAAATTTATTAAAGTAATTCATAGGGTGACTTACTAGCAGTTCCCACCGAATAAACGTGAGGGTCCATAATTCCATTGTGCAGAGCCCATAAACCCCACGTGACACTTTAATTGGCGAGCCTAGCCAGGATCTGTGTATAATAGGAATTGGGTATAACCGGACCTAAGTACAATAAAATTAGATAACAGTAGTAGTAGAATAACTTAGAATAGTGGTAACAAGGATTGATCAGTTGGGTGCACTATTCTTTAGTTAAAAACTTTTTTGCTTCAATTATTTTTGTGCCTGTATGTTGCATTGTTCTTTTGCAGGTTTTGCTTAAATAACTGTTGTATGCCATTTGACTCTTGTTTTATTCTATTTTTGATTACGAATTTGATTGTCTTTGCATTGTTGTTATTGACTTGCAATATTGCTAGTGTTTTGGTATTCCACGTGATTCAGAGGTTGTTCATAGACACGTTTGGCAATGTCGGACCCAGTGGCCTTGAGATTGCGCTTCAAGGAACTAGGAGAAGCTTTACACTTAGCAGGGGGAGACCTAATTGCGTATATCAATGCAGAGGTAGAGAAACAGGAGGCTAAGGCAGAGAGAGCAGCAGAGAGAGAGGCGAAGAAACTCGAAGCGGCAGAGAGAGCTGCAGAGAGAGAACAGAAAAAAGCAGAATTAGAAGCAGAGCAGAAGAAGCTAGCATTAGAAGCAGAGCAAAAGAAAGCAGAGTTAGAAGCAGCAAGAGAACAGAAGAAATTAGAATTAGAAGCAGAACAGAAGAAGGTAGCAGCAGAGAGAGATGCAGAAGTTAGGAGATGGGAGTATGAGCGGGCAGAAAAAGAAAAAGAGAGGGCAGAAAAAGAAAAAGAAAGACAGCATGAGTTAGAGCTAAGAAGATTGGGATCAGGAGCTTCAAGTTCTTCCTCAACCCCTCCCCACTCAGATCAGCTAGAGGTAGCATCCAACCCTGTACAAGGAATGTCATTCCCACTGGGAACATTCAATGAGAGAGAGGAAGGTCTAGATCTCTATCTGACTAGGTTTGAGCGTCTAGCAACAGAGTACAAACTAGATCCCACCCATTGGTCTTTTAAGCTTAGCCAAGGGCTTAGAGGAAAGGCTTATGACATCTACAGTAAGCTACCGACTGACAGAGTGACTGACTATCACAAAGTAAAAGAGGCACTCCTAACGGGATTCGAACTGACAGGAGAATGCTATCGGCAAAAATTCCGCACCAATCGGAGAGTGAAAGGAGAGAGCTATGCGCAGTTCGCGGATCGGTTGTCCACAACGCTGGATAAGTGGATTAGCCAGTCAGCCACGGCTAAGACGTATGATGGACTGACAGAACTGTTAGTATGGGAACAGCTACGGGAAACCATGACCCCCGAGCTGAGGACATTCTCAGTAGAGCAGGGCGCGGAAAGACTAGAAGATCTGGTCAAGGTCGCAGATAGGTACGTGGCCGCACACGGAGAAGCCAAGAGCTTCAGGCGAGACCTAAAGCCTAACGGGAAAGAGGCACAGAAACGAAGCCCTAACCGAGAAGAGCGCACCGCGAATAAGCCGAATAACCCCAGACCTGGGCAGAATAAAGGACCCAACGCGGAATTCGGGAAAAGAGGTCCCGCAGAACAGAGACGGTATTGTTCGTTCTGCAACAGAAACAATCACTCCACCGCAGAATGTTTCAAGTTGGCCGCACAACGTAGGGAAGAGCGCGAAAGCCGGCCAGCGCACAGAGTTCTAACTCAAAGTAGCGGTAACAAGCCACTCACAATCGGAGATCACCCATCGGTGACAGACACGGTCAAGGTCAACAGAAAAGAAGCGAACTGTCTGTATGATACAGGTCTATCATACGACGCGATAGTTAGCGAATCTCTTGTATCGCGCGCGGACTTGACAGACAAGACAGTCGACTTACAAGGAGCAGACTTGACGAAACCGACGACTACTTGCCCAATAGCATGGATCGAAGTAGAGAGTAGGTACGTCACAGGACGAATCCAAGCAGCTGTTTTACAGAAACCCCTGTATGATCTAGTGCTAGGTTGTAGGTATGTGTTCTTAGGCACGCCCCCTAAAACTGTAGAGATAGCTGCAGTGCAAACCAGGGCCCAAGCTAAAACCCAACCACCCCAGCCCGAGTTCGCTCCGAATCCAGGACTCGAAGAGATCAAAACAGCACAGAAAGAAGACACCTCGATAGCGAAGTGCTTCCAGAAGCTACCCAAGGCGCACACACCCCCGCACAAGGGAGACTTCTACATGGAAGAGGGAGTTCTACATCGACAAGGAGATGGAGATCACACCCAACTAGTACTACCAGCCACCCTTCGAGCCCAAGTACTAGAATTAGGCCACAGCATGCCACTCAGCGGACACATGGGAATTGGAGCCACAGTGCAGAGAATCAGCGCACACTACTATTGGCCAGGAATCACGGAGGATGTCAAGCGCTACGTGAAATCTTGCCACCAATGTCAACGATATTCCCCGCGACATCACACCGTACCAGTTACCTTAGGACCATCGGTAGTAGTCGGCGTGCCATTCCAGCAAGTCTCAGTAGACATAGTAGGACCACTGCCCATGACCAAGAAGCGGAACAGATTTCTACTCACACTCGTCGACGCATGTACGATGTGGTGCGAAGCAGTCCCGTTGCCAGCGATCGACACCAAGAAGATTGCAGATGCACTCATCGCCATCTTTACCAGAGTCGGATTCCCGGACAGCATTAGAACGGACAACGGATCTCAGTTCACCGGCCGCCTGATGCAAGACGTGTTCGAGTTGATACAAGTTCATCACATTCGCACACCACCATACCACCCAGCCAGCAACGGACAAGTAGAAAGACTGAACGGAACCCTTCTCACCATCCTCAGGAAAGTCGCCGACGACAATCCAGAAGCGTGGGACACCTACGTGAATGCGGCACTGTTCGCATACCGAGAAACGCCCCATGCAGCCACAGGCTACACCCCGTCAACATTGCTATTCGGCAGACCTCTAGCAGGACCGCTAGAAGCCCTACGCAGAAGTTGGACGGAAGCCAAGATAGACGACACACCAAGAGGTGCCACCAAGTACGTCGCAGACCTGCAGGAAACCCTCAAAGCAACGTGGAAGAAAGCTGGTGAAGCACTGAAGAAGGCAAGAGCCCGTCAGGCGAAGTACTACAACCGCCACGCGAAGGACCGAGAACTGCAAGTCGGCGATCAAGTGCTAATCTTACTTCCAAGTGGAACCAATAAGCTGGACATCGCTTGGAGAGGACCGTACCGGGTGACTGCCAAGAAATCCAAGACAGTCTACCAAGTAGAGGTGAACGGGAGAGCCCGATACCACCACATCAATCTCCTCAAGAAATACACGGACCGACCAGCGACTCCCAGCACTCACAACTTGTTAGCCATCGCCATCGCGGAAGAAGGAGAAGGCATGGAGACCAATGCAGTAGAGTATCCCCTGCACTCCAAAGAAACCTACAAAGACGTGATACTCAACGGAGACCTAGCCGCTAAACAACGACAGCAAGTACTACAGGTCATTCGACAACATCAGACTGTGCTCACAGACCGACCAGGGAGGACAGACCTCGTTGAAGTAACCTTAACGGTGACCGACCCAACACCCGTCCGCCAGAAGCTCTACCCGATGCCACTGTCGCAGCAGCAAGCCATCAAGGAAGAGATAGACACCTTACTGGCAGCCGGAATCATCTCAGAGTCTACTTCACCCTACAGCGCAGGCACGGTATTGTTGCGAAAACCCAACGGAGAGCATCGACTGTGCATCGACTTCAGACTCCTGAATGCGGTAACGCAGTTCCAGCCAGAGCCACTCCCGGACCAGACAGACCTATTTGCCAAGCTACAGCGAGCAAAGTACTTCTCACGCATCGACCTCAGCAAAGGATACTACCAGATACCAGTGCAACCGCAAGTCCGAAAGTACCTAGCTTTCAGCACTATGGAAGGACACTTCGAATTCAACGTGCTTCCATTCGGACTCCACAACGCACCCAGCATCTTCAGCGCCATGATGCGAAAACTCCTGGCACCCCTGAGCAGCGAGCACCTACATTCGTTTATGGACGACATCCTCATCGCAACACCTACGTGGGAGGAACATGTCACGCTCCTACAACAACTACTCGCCCGCCTCAGAGACACGGGATTGACGGCAAGACCCACCAAATGTCAGATTGGATTCACAGAGCTAGAATTTCTGGGACACACCATCAGTCAAGGAAGCCTGCGACCGGTAGAAAAGACAGTGAAACGCCTACTCGACGCTCCTAGGCCCAAGACCAAGAAGGAAGTGCAGTCGTTTCTAGGACTCTGCGGCTTCTACCAGAAGTTCATCCCCAACTACAACAGCATCGCCGTGCCACTGACAAATGGAACCCGGAAAATCGCCCCGGACAAAGTCGTATGGACAGCGGAATGCGAGACAGCATTCCAAACACTCAAGGACAGAATGACATTGGCGCCAGTACTCCACCTACCCGATTTGACTCAGCCATTCGTTCTTCGCACCGACGCAAGCGACTTAGGCCTCGGAGCAGTACTGCTACAGCGCGACCCCAAGAATGCAGAGACGCTATTCCCTGTCGCCTACGCCAGCAGAAAATTGAGACCCGCCGAGACCCACTACGCCACGTCGGAGAAAGAATGCCTTGGACTAGTCTGGGCCATACAGAAATTCCAACTCTACCTGTATGGGACCCACTTCACAGTTCAGGTGGACCACCAACCACTATCGTTCCTGGCAGCCTCCAAGTCTTTGAACTCTCGCCTGATGAGATGGGCACTCACCCTTCAGGCATACTCATTCCAAATCGAGTACATCCCCGGCAAAGAGAACCACGGAGCCGACTACCTCAGTCGCCATCTCGTGGAGGACACAGCAGCTGGCGCCCACCCAACACAACTAAGGGCCACAGCACCAGAATTCGTCCCCGTCAAGTAATACCCTGTCACTAGTGTCCATAGCTACCTGGCACAGCATTGCAGCTCAGGTAGAGCAACTTAACTAGTGTGTAAATAGGACCCTAGGATAGTGCAGTGTTAAACTAGGCTCTGTAGTAGAAAAAGGTCGAATCCAGTAGTCATCGCCTTTTTTCAGTTGAGGGAGCCTGTCATGAACCGAGCAGTTTACCCTGCCCATTGACTATTTAGCCATGTGTAGTATTTGTAACAGTAGAGAAGTTAGACTTTTACACAGCAGCAATTAAATTACACAGCAGACCACACACGGCGAGCGAGCCACCCACATCGCAGTGAGTCAGTACTTGAGCTTTGAATCGGACCGTTTTAACCAATCAGAGCAGGCTCAGTGGGTAGAGCAGTTCTGACTGTGTCAGATCTTAGCGCAGTTTGAATCAGTCGTGTGTGAGACGAGGTAGAGTCAACATCTCCACAGCTAGAGAAATCTCTACACTCATAGACCAGGAAGCAGGACTTTGAAATCTTAGAATTCTCTCAAGTCATCACGGGCCTGAACTTGTCAAACAGACGAGCAGGCGAGCTATCCCGAGCTATCCCGAGCTATCCTGTGCACCCCACTCCACAGAAACGACTAGTTGGTTGAGGAGACTCTACCGCACAAGACGGAAAGAGATACCTTGAAAAACACCCTGTCAGACCCCACAGCGTGGCAAGGGAACCCAACTACACAACGACAAAGGTGTACCAGAAGCTACCTCACAGAAGGACTTCGACCGCACCATCAGAAAGTTAAGTGTAATCGCCGAAGGTGCACTTAAACTGATCATAGCAGGGACCACAGTAGTCCAACTCTTCAGAAACTGTAAAACGGACCACAGTAGTCCAAATCTACATGAAATATTATAGCAAAGTGCCCGAGGAAGATATAACAGCTGCCTAGACTATCAGCGATCGAACTATTAGCAGTGACTGAGACTTTTTAAGTTAGATTAGTACTTAGAGAATCTTGTATAGAGTAGAAGAAATAAATGTGTGATTTTAACTGTTATCAAGTGGCTGGACTACATATGATTCATAGCCGTGTGAAAGCTAGTGTGACAGTATTCTTTTACCATTTTTCTATCTATTTCTGTACCCCAACCTTAACACAGAACGAGCTAAACAAATAAATTTATTAAAGTAATTCATAGGGTGACTTACTAGCAGTTCCCACCGAATAAACGTGAGGGTCCATAATTCCATTGTGCAGAGCCCATAAACCCCACGTGACAGCTTCAAATATTTAGAAGCCTTTGTATCAGACAATGGGTCCCGACAGCAAGTCCTCTCCAGGATCGCACAAACAACTGCTGCTCTGGCGAGGTTGAAGCCAATTTGGAAAGACAGGAACATCAGTCTATATTCCAAGGTAAGACTGCTGCTCTCCTTTGTCATCTCCATCTTCCTATATGCTTGCGAAATATGGACCCTCACAGCGGATCTCCAACGAAAAATACAAAGCATGGATATGAGGTGCTACAGAAGACTTCTGGGCATTTCCTATACCCAGCACATCACCAACGACGAAGTCCGACAGACCATCACACAAGCCATTGGACAACACGATGACTTGCTCACAGTGGTGAAGAAACGGAAACTCCGATGGTATGGCCACTTCACCAGATCATCAGGTCTTGCAAAGACCATCCTGCAAGGCACAGTGCAAGGAGGTAGAAGAAGAGGGAGACCGAAAAAGAGGTGGGAGGACAACAATCGAGAATGGACTGGTTTGACACTGAGCGAAACAATCAGGGTTGCTGAGAACAGGGAAAGATGGAGTACGCTGGTTAAACTATCATATGTGGTGCCCCTACGACCTCCGAGTTACGGGATAGGATAGGATAGGATAGGATAGGATAGGATAGGACTACTCACATTGACAGGACTCCTGATTTTTCCGCAAGAGGGCGCCTCGGGCGTCTTGAGTTAGAACCTGCATTTGTCAGCGCCTTGAGAAGCCTTTGAGCTGAAGAGGGGTGTATATGAGAAAGCTTTAATTAATTCATTCATTAATAATTTAATTAATGTGCATATACAGCGAAACTCCTGGCACTCACAAACTGACGTTGAGAAAAGTTTTAAATGAGAGTGCACAGGGCGAGAGGGCGGGGAGCTGAAAACTTGAAACCACTGAAGGCGATACCGACATACCTCCCTAGCTATGGAACAATGGACAGAAATGAAGCCACCCAGATTATATACAGACACCGAGAAGAAAAAAAAACGATATATGTGTTCCGTCCCACCAAGATTAAACCGAGATCAAGAAATAAGGCCTCAAAGTTGTATGTTACTTTGTCTTTGCATTGAATGCATCAATTGGGGTGGTTTTGAAGTTTAGGAGACAAATATTGTACTGATAAACAGAAGACAAGAAAGAAAAAAAAGTGAAATTGGGAGCCACTAGCTGACAAACTGAGTGACTGCCCGACATCCGGACTGCCACTGAATGTTCATCCTTTTTTTTTTAAAATATTGAGCAAAACCTGTTAAGCAGCAAAGTGACTCCAACGACCTTGACCTTTGCAGTAGTGCACATAATTATGATGGCACGGCAGGCTTGCCACTAAGCTAGGAAATGTTGCTATGAAGTTTGGTGAAGATCAGTTTAGTGATTCTTGAGTTATGACGTGCAACAGACCGACGGAAGGTCAATATTTATATCGTGTTGATTGTGTACTATTTGATACACAAAAATGTGAAAATACAAAAAGGTTATCATTCTTTGCAAAACATGCAACAAGAAACTGTGTTATGCTACTTAACATGATAACGACATGAGATATTGAGTCCAATAATTATATGTTCATGATATTTCTTTTCAAAGCCTTAAATGCTGTCGCTGCCACTGTGACTAGCTTTGTACGTAATGTCAAGTTTAGGACACCAAGCAGAGAAGCATATTTACATGATGACAGTTTGACTTCGGGTTAGGTACGGTTTGAGGATAGGAACCGTATGAATCTTAAACCTAACCATAACCAACCATAACCCTAAATATCGAAGCGTACAAACTTCAGCTTCAGCTGTCCCCTCTATGTCTCTGTTCTCTCTATGTCTCTCTCTTTATCCTTCTCTCTCTCTCTCTCTCTCTCTCACTCTCTCTCTCCCTTCTCACTCTCTCCCCTCCCTTATTAACCTGTCTAAGAACTCGGTCGGAGGAAGTATGGAGCCGGCTTAAAACCTTCACCTGTCAGAATCAAATGGATTAGAAACGAAGGTTGTTTTTGAGGAGAAAAAATTCGAGCTTTCTGCCCCTCCCTCCCCCATCATCCTCCACCCCCCAGCTGCGAACAATGAACTCTTTGAGAGAGGAACCAGTCCAAGACAATCTCGCAGACCAAGCGAGCTGTGAAAAGAGACACCCGTAGAGGATATGAAATAAGCTGATTCTGTAATGATGGAATTTCTTCCATTGTGTAGCATGTAGGTGAATTTGCCCGAGGCTCCTTCCTCCCTCCAGTACAATTATGGAAGGGAGGGAGGAAACCGGAGTGCCAGGAGAAAACCCTCGGTGACCTCAATAGTCTCGCACCTAAGTCACAAACGTTCGCCCCTTGCGGGAATCAAACCCGCGACCTTCGTCATAGGAAACCGGCGAATGATCCACTGCGCCAGCAGGACACCCAATGGAGGAAGGGTTTGGGACCTCAATCATCTCTTAATCTCCAGAGCAATCCTACTGCTGAAAGGGACAGTGAAAAATGACCACTTGTATCTGGTCCACCTCGAGGTTGGAACATGGGTCACCGGTGTTGCAGGCGACCGTTCTAGTACAAAACTAAATCCATGCTAATTACAACTAGACAAAAAAAGGCAAAGTTCTTCTATGAAACTCCCTCCCTTAAAACTTTACAGCAAAACAGTTGAAGAAGTTCAGTGCCATAAACTTCTTGGCGTAACATTAGACAATAATTTTTCTAGGTTGCAACATATTTTAAATATTAGTAGATCTATTTCCAGAAGGACTTATCAATTATCAAGGATTAAGCATTACTTAAATCTGCAGTCTCGTAAACTATTCTATTTGGGACATATTCAACCATTTATTGATTATTCTTCAACTATTTGGGATTCTGCTAGTAGCAATGCCATGAAGCCTTTATTTCGGATTCACAAACGTGCAATTAAAATGGTTATTCTTAAAAACAAAATCTCTCTGAATGATTACAAACAGATCAACATACTACCTCTTGCCAACCGATTAAAATTTAATAAAGGAATGTTCATGCACAAGATCCTTTCTGGTAAAACACCCTTCTATCTTTCTTCTCTTTTTTCTAGGAAAACTGCCAGATTTTCTACCAAACTAAATATCCCATTTCCAAGAATTGATCTTTTTAAAACCTGTCTGTCATATTCAGGCTCCACTTTATGGAATAACTTTCCAGAAGTTCTCCGCAGTGCAGTCACTAAATACACATCCTTTAGACACCATCTTTTACAGCACGTTAAATTAGTTAATTAGCTAATTTGCAAGAGTTCTTACTTTCATAACTTTTATTACATTGTTTTACATAAGTTGTGTGTATGTTTGTGT
>CM072514.1:12978214-13008214 GCA_036898135.1 Oncomelania hupensis | reverse complement strand
TGTAAGCTATCAGTGCGTTTCAAATCCCTATATAAGTAGGCCTGTTTATAAATCCCAATGAGTGTGTCACTTTTTCTTGTTGTTGTTGTTGTTGTTGTTGTTGTTGTTGTTGTTCTTCTTCTTCTTCTTCTTCTTCTTCTTCTTCCTTCAATCCTCCCCTCTACACCACCAACACCACCTCCTTCTCCTTCTTCTTTGGGTCAAGTTTAGTTTAAGGTTAGGAGTGAAGCGCCAGGTTTAACGTTCTTAACGTTGTTGCGTGGGCACTAAAAAGGAATCTTGACATCGCCGCCTTTGTACATTTAAGGTTAATGTCAACACGGTGGTCTTTGCCATCTGTGAAAGACGAGTAACTCTGTCCCATTGTAAAGTAAATGCTAAACACTTCAAGGGGAAAGAGATATCGGACAAATTATTGATCAATGGTTTGAGCCGGTAACTATGCCGTCAGTGGACAATTGACTGCTGCTAGTTCTAGTTCAACGCAGAGCCCAGCAAATGTGTGTCAGATTACGAGATAAACGCTACAAGACTGTTGGACAAAAGAGACATCGCCACAAGAGTTTTGACTAGCGAAGCCGCTAGCATGGAGTGATAAGTACAAGAATTACAACTATGGATTCCGACTATCAAGAATTTTAGCTTTGGATTACCCCCACTCCAACCCTCCCCCTTTCTACCATTCTTCCGGTTTCATCCCGCCCCCTCTATCCCCCCACCTCCCACTCACACAACACACACACACACACACACACACACACTCCCTTCAACCCTTTCCCTCCACGAACAAACTTCCCTTTCTAACCTAAAGAAAGAAAAGTAAAACATTATACCTTAAATGTACGTAATGAAATAAAACGGTTGCGAAGATTGTACATGAAATATGGATTTACCGGTAATGTTACACGGTTGTTATTTTTATCAATGGTTGATTCAGCCCCGATGCTTGAATCTTGATAGGTGTAACTCAGATTCGTTTATCCACGCAACCTGTTCATTCAGCAACAAGGCAGGAGTCGTCGTATGAAGTTTTCCAACTTTATTCAGCATACATCAACAACTGCATACAAGATCGCTTTCCGAAAATCACTTCACAGATCATCATCAAAATTCATCACAAATCTCTCATTATCAATCACTTGTTCACTCTCTTTTTTCACTCTCCAAGCAAACACAGTGCACCAACTTATATAGTCTCTCTATAATCGAGAGAAAGTTCGAACATCCCAGCATGATGCAATAACACCCAATCAAAATAAAACTCGTCACCAAAACTATGCACTGTCTTACATCATATAACCTTATTTAGGTTAGTAGAATCTCTTAGCTATTAGTAGATTTATCTAGATGCTTCGATCGTTAATAAACAAGTAATTCTAGAAAATTCTCAACAATATCGACCGACAAAAATTATAAACATTATACAACGCTTCTTCTAACAACACTGGAAAATGAAATCAAAGTTAAATATGCTCTATTATTGCATGCTTTGCAAAATAAAATGATCGGATCTATCGTGCGCGTCTCAAACGTGACAGGTAAACATCCCCTCAACTCATAACAAAACAGAGCACCCAATTTTTCAAAACAGAGCACTCAATGTTAAAACAGGACACTCTTTATTTTTTAGTAAAAAGCACCCAATTTTAATTAATAGACAACATCCATTATTAAACTCGAGGACTCGATTTTAAAACAGAGCACTGAATTTCAGACAGGGCACCCAGTTTTAAAATAACACTCACTTTGAAAACGAACATCCAATTTTAAAACAGAGCATTCAGTTTGAAAATAGAGCGTCAAATTTCAGAACAGAGCACCCAATTTCAAAACAGAGCTCCCAATTTTAAAATAGAACACTCGTTTTGAAAACAAAGCACCCAATTTTAAAACCGGGCATAGAACACTCCTGTGTCCAAACAGAACACTTTTTATTTATAAACCTAGCATCCAATTTCAGAACAGAGCACCCCATATTACACTCCAGCTCCCAATTTCCAAAGACAGCGCCCAAATTTAGTAGGTACCATCAACATTCTTAGCATGGGTATCATTTACAAGCACAGCAGCAGTTGTATATTCAATGGAAAGGTTTAGCATGCGGATAAGACTCTCGCTGTGCGTTAAACGGTGCTGACATTCAAACGGACGAGTGATTACTCAAATCTTGACAATGCGGACGTTAAATCACGGGCAGTTTGTCTGCAGGTTTGTAAAGCCTGTATATTGGGATTGCCGGAGTTTTACATGCTGTGGTGAACCTGTCTGTCTGTTGGGAGCGCCATGAATATGGAAAGCTGAATGCCACCAATGCTGCTGGTTTTGGATGGCTCGTTTTGGGGGCTGGTGAGGTGGTGGTGGTGGTGGTGGGGTGTATGTGTGTATGTGGGTGTGTGTGTGTGTTTAGGTGGGGGTGTGTGTGTGTGTATGTGTAAATATTCGCCACCCTAGCGGACGAAATGCGGGTTGATTTCTCAGTCTAAGCGAGGCAGCCCCCGAGAAGCGCCACCCATGGGGGTAGGACCTATTGCTGTCTCACACACGGGTTCTTGTGGTCGTGAATCAGACTTTTTTCTTGCCTTGTTGTTTGTAGATTATAGTCACACGACACTTTCGCATATAGGTGACTACTGGACCGATTTATACTGACACCAGCGGGCCAGTTGTTGGTAAAGGGGAAAATAATATGATCACACGTTGACCAATCCGGGATTCGAACCAGCGACCTTTCGGTTACTAGCAAGACGCTCTTACCAACTGAGCTACCCGGCCCCTTCTTGCCTTGTTGTGGGCGCTATCTTTTATATGGAAAAGCGAGTGTGCTAAATGCTACTGGATTGACGGCTTCACCCACCTCCTCCCCATCCCACCCCCAATTTAATAAAAGTTGTACCCATTACAGCGAGCAATGACATAACGTGCATGGTATGTTTTACCCAACATTTCTGTTTGTTTTTATGTTTCTTTATTTGCCTATACAGGACGCGGTTTTGTGTGTGTTTGTGTGTGTCCTTCTTTTTTTAAAAATGCATTCATGCGTGTAATTATTGCTTAAGATTTGGGATGTACTGTAAGGCTATAAAATAAAGAGAATATAAGTGAGATGAGCGCACTTAAAGTGTGGTACCACGTTTAAGAAATAATAATAATAATATTATTATTATTATTATTATTATTATTATTATTATTATTATTATTATTATTATTATTATTATTATTATTACCATTATCATCATCATCATCATCATTATCATCATCATCATCATCATCATGATCGATCTATAGTAGATTTATTGGCCTGTGTCTTACACGCGATTTGTATTGATCCATGCACCATGTCAACCCTTCGGCTTTTGTTAAGTGCACGTTCCATGGTAAAGGAAATATGACTCCAAGGAACAAATAGAGGTCAAGTACTCTCCCTCCCCCAACCCCCTACACATACACACACACCCAGACACACACACACACACACACACACACATACACACAGTGCAGCGGAGACTAGATCAGGCCTTCTCTCACTGAGGGAGAGAGAGAGAGAGAGAGAGAGAGAGAGAGAGAGAAGGCCTCACTCGTCCAGTAGTCAGCCATGCTGATTGGTACTCAGAAAACTTCGCTGAGTGAAAAATCGGAATTTTCATCATTTTGACGAATCGTGATTCGCATGGAAATTTCTGGTATTTTTTGCATATATCGGGTCAATTGCTATAAACTTATATCGGGTCAATTGCTATAAACTATTGTTGCTCGGTCGTTTTGTTGACATAAAACATTTGTTTGAACCAAGGAGCTCACAGACTGATATGCAGGTCAGTCAAAGATCATTCAGTCAAAAGCCTATGTAACAATCAAACACACAAAATAAGGCAGAAAAAGTGATTTTGACATCTTTACCCTGCCCATAGGAGACACCTGAAACCTAGACATAATGCAAAACGTTATGTTGAGATTCTCAAACGGAACCACAAACTCTTCCGCCATTTTACATCTGAAAGCACAAGGAGTTTGATTGATTGATTGTTGCTTTAGGTCCAGCGGACTCTTCCGAGCCAAATCAGGACCGGACAACCCCCGATCCGCATAAAAGATCTGCTGAAACAACCCTAGTGGGAAAATTGAATGCCCTCCACCGGCCAGTCACTTTACAATAAAGACATCCCACGCAGGGGACGGCTGAGGCTTTACCCCAACTACTCGAACCCCCGGTTACAAAAACAAAATAGAATACAAACATCATTATAAATTATCAACAAATCACATACATATAAAATGCCTATAGTGCTAAATAATACATCATAGGAAGCCCTAGTGACCACCCGGCTGATCCAACAGACCTCATACACAAACAAGGAGTCTTGTCCAGGAAGAGTTTTCAAGAAAAAAGGTAGGTCATTGATCTAGCGAAGAAGAAGATAGTATAGCAGAGTGATAGGACATAGCAGGAATGGGAAAGAGCAAATGAGGAAGACAGCGACAGTGGGAATTTAAAGCACTAAATTTCCAGAAAGTGGGGATACTATTTATACTGAAACCCCAGGCACTCCAACGGGGGTACTGTTGCCGCAGTGAATCTGTCATGCCTATAAAGGAAAGACAGGTTTTCAACTGGGGCTTTCACTTTTCCCTTTATAGGTTAGAACAATCTACAGTGGCAAGATTGCTCATGACCCCAAGGGGTAGCACAAGGAGTTCCAAAACGGCACCTTTATTTCGGAGCAAAGTACGAATCAACTGGTGAGAGAATACAGTCAAAGCATTTATTCAAGCTTAATACTTTTACAGGATATATGCTGTCATGAACTGGCTAGTTTTAACTCTGCCTATTACTATTCAGCCTTGTGTAGTAATTGTAACATTAAGAGAGTCAGTATATTACTCAGCAGCAATTAAGGTACACAGCAGGCCACACACGGCGAGCCAGCCACACACAGCGCAGTGAGTCAGCACTTGAGCTTTGAATCTGACCGTTTTAACCAATGAGAGCTCAGGCTAAGCGGGTAGAGCCGGTTCTGATGGGTCAAAACCCACACACAGTTTTGATCAGTCGTGTGTGAGACGAGGAAGAGTTAACATCTAAATAGCAGCTAGAGAAATCTCTTCACTCATAGACCAGGAAGCAGGACTGTAGAATCTTAGAATTCTCTCAAGTCATCACGGGCCTGAACTTGTCAAACAGGTAAATGAACACCCTTCTGTTTCATCGTGATATATTTGTATTATTGTTGAAATTATGTTTGTGGAATTTGCTATGCATAAATGTGAATTGTTAATCAGTTGTTGTCAGATCCTAGCGCAGTTTGAATCAGTCGTGTGTGAGACGAGGTAGAGTCAACATCTCCACAGCTAGAGAAATCTCTTCACTCATAGACCAGGAAGCAGGACTTTAGAATCTTAGAGTTCTATTAAGTCATCACGGGCCTGAACTTGTCAAACAGGTAAATGAACACCCTTCTGTTTCATCGTGATATATTTATATTATTGTTGAAAGTATGTTTGAAGAATTTGCTATGCATAAATGTGAATTGTTAATCCGAATTTGCGTGACCATGTGGAAAAGCCGACCACGTGGCGAAACACGACCGTTTGCGCCGCCATGTTGCATACCATACGGAACCACTGTTGTTTAACTTATATGTATGTTTGCAGACCAGTGGCTGTACCACTGAATGTTTATATTATTATTAATTCTGTATGTGTATAGTTAGACACGATTGATATTTATGTATGTATAGGAATTTAGAGTGAGATTCCAGTGGACCCCGGAAGTAGCAGAATGTTCGTCGCTTATGTATAGAGATGTGGAGCTATCACTGAGGGCTACTTTGGCTTTCAGTGAGACGCTCTGCACAAACCGATTATTCAGGGTTGTGCAGAATTTCGTCTCTTATATTACAGACGAGCAGGCGAGCTATCCTGTGCGTCCCACTCCACAGAAACGACGAGTTGGTTGAGGAGCCTCTACCGCACAAGTCGGAAAGAGCTACCCGGAAAAACACCCTGTCAGACCCCACAGCGTGGCAAGGGAACCCAACTACACAACGACACAGGTGGACCAGAAGCTACCTCACAGAAGGACTTCGCACGCACCATCTAGCAGTTAAGTGTATTCTCCGAAAGTGCACTTAAACTGATCGAAACAGGACCACAGTAGTCCAACTCTTCAGAAACTGTAAAACGGACCACAATAGTCCAATCTACATAAACTCAAATAGCAAGTGCCCGAGGAAGATATAACAGCTGCCTAGACTATCAGCGATCGAACTATTAGCAGTAACTGAGACATTTTAAGTTAGATTAGTACTTAGAGAATCTTGTATAGAGTAGAAGAAATAAATGTGTGATTTTAACTGTTATCAAGTGGCTGGACTACATATGATTCATAGCCGTGTGAAAGCTAGTGTGACAGTAATCTTTTACCATTTTTCTATCTATTTCTGTACCCCAACCTTAACACAGAACGAGCTAAACAAATAAATTTATTAAAGTAATTCATAGGGTGACTTACTAGCAGTTCCCACCGAATAAACGTGAGGGTCCATAATTCCATTGTGCAGAGCCCATAAACCCCACGTGACATATGCAACAAGCGAGCTTGTATAAGCCCATCCCGTGTAAACAAATTTCAACATCATAGTTAGGTGACGGGCAACAAACATTTACATATCATGTACACTGTCTATGTACTCAACCCCAAAAACATTATTATTTTCCATTAGAAAAATCACCTCCGATTGTCATCGTGATACTAGTTAAACCAATCCCCATTTGCTTCCCTCTCCCTAGTAGTTACACCCCATCCCTTCGCACCACTAGTTTATTAATAGCTGTCAGAGTGAAGCTGACCAGATAATTATTTCTTTGAACGGAATAGACGAGTTCATCACTATTTTAAATATCTGTTCACGTGCAAGCACGTAGTCTTGAAATATTTATGTGTGGGTGTGTGTGTGTGTGCGTGCGCGCGTTGTTTTTATTTTACTTTCTTTTTTTACTTGCACGTGACTTTTTTTTTCCCCCAACTCCTCCAAACTGTTTTTTTTCTCTCATTGTTTTAGATTGCTGCAGGCATTTATTTACCTTTTAATCGACAGCTACTACATTATGTTAAGTTTACTCTTGGGTGCATGTATCTGTTTCTCGTTAGTTAGTTTATTCATATCTTTCTTTCTTTTTTTCTTGTTCGATGCTATTGTATTTCTCGTTTGCTATACTATAGTTATATGTTTGTTTTCTTTTCATTGTTGAGAAGATTAATTAATGTGCTTCTGTTTTTATTGCTTTGTACTTGTTCCTGTTCGCCAGACATTTCATTGTTATCGTTTGTCAAAGGGTAGCACTTATTTACGCTTTGCTTTTGTGTGCCCTTTATGTTCTCCGTGCTTTGTTTACTTGTTTCGTCAATAATAACATTCTGTTTAAACCAATTATTTTCCAGATTTCTGCAAATATTATGTGCGAGATGAGTCTTATAGATAGTCCAAAAATAATATTCAAATAAATGCCCATCAGTCAGTCTGTCTGTCTGTCTGTACGTCTTTGCAACAACAAAAAAAACCGTTACCGTGGCTAATGACTGGAAACCTATTTTCTCAATTTCAACCGGGGATGGGGAAGAAGGCGCCATGTGCTTGCTGAGAATATTTATGGTCTGGCACTCACTCGACTGCGACATGAGCGTCAGGATCTTTAAAGTCCTGGCAATGTAATGCGTGCGTGCTCGCACTATACCTCGGTCTCACTGGAAGGAGATAAGGGTGGTGATGTGGGTTGGAGGGCGGTGACATGCAATGTGTCACATGTCTCGCTGTGTAGGGTCTTACATATAAACTGGTGACATGCAATGTGTAACATGTCTCGCTGTGTAGGGTCTTACATATAAACTGGTGACATGCAATGTGTCACATGTCTCGCTGTGTAGGGTCTTACATATAAACTGGTGACATGCAATGTGTCACATATCTCGCTGTGTAGGGTTTTAGATATAAACTGGTGACATGCAATGTGTCACATGTCTCGCTGTGTAGGGTCTTACATATAAACTGGTGACATGCAATGTGTCACATGTCTCGCTGTGTAGGGTTTTACATATAAACTGGTGACATGCAATGTGTCACATGTTTCGCTGTTTAGGGTCTTACATATAAACTGGTGACATGCAATGTGTAACATGTCTCGCTGTGTAGGGTCTTACATGTAAATTGTCTCGCTGTGTAGGGTCTTACATGTAAACTGGTGACATGCAATGTGTAACATGTCTCGCTGTGTAGGGTCTTACATGTAAATTGTCTCGCTGTGTAGGGTCTTACATGTAAACTGGTGACATGCAATGTGTAACATGTCTCGCTGTGTATGGTCTTACGTGTAAATTGGTGACATGTAATGTTTCAAATGTCTTGTTGTGTAGGGTCTTACATGTAAATTGGTGACATGTAATGTGTCAAATGTCTCGCTGTGTAGGGTCTTACATATAAACTGTGACATGTAGTGTGTCAAATATCTCGCTGTGTAGGGTCTTACATGTAAATTGGTGACATGTAATGTGTCAAATGTCCCGCTGTGTAGGGTCTTACATGTACATTGGTGACATGTAATGTGTCAAATGCCCCGCTGTGTAGGGTCTTACATGTAAATTGGTGAAATGTAATGTGTCAAATGTCCCGCTGTGTAGGGTCTTACATGTACATTGGTGACATGTAATGTGTCAAATGTCCCGCTGTGTAGGGTCTTACATGTAAATTGGTGACGTGTAATGTGTACAATGTCTCTCTGTGTAGGGTCTTGCATGTACATTGGTGACATGTAATGTGTACAATGTCTCGCTGTGTAGGGTCTTGCATGTAAATTGGTGACATGTAATGTGTCAAATGTTGTAATATCAGAAATGTTGACGACAAAAATGTGGTAACTCAGCTTAGAGATAAACACGACAGGAGAGTAGAGAATTCCGAGAAAAGATTCCCGTGGCTGCGAGAACGAGAGTAGTAGTAGTAGTAGTAGTAGTAGTAGTAGTAGTAGTAGTAGTAGTAGTAGTAGTAGTAGTAGTAGTAGTAGTAGTAGTAGTAGTAGTAGTAGTAGTAGTAGTAGTAGTAGTAGTAGTAGTAGTAGTAGTAGTAGTAGTAGTAGTAGTAGTAGTAGTAGTAGTAGTAGTAGTAGTAGTAGTAGTAGTAGTAGTAGTAGTAGTAGTAGTAGTAGTAGTAGTAGTAGTAGTAGTAGTAGTAGTAGTAGTAGTAGTGTAGTAGTAGTAGTAGTAGTAGTAGTAGTAGTAGTAGTAGTAGTAGTAGTAGTAGTAGTAGTAGTAGTAGTAGTAGTAGTAGTAGTAGTAGTAGTAGTAGTAGTAGTAGTAGTAGTAGTAGTAGTAGTAGTAGTAGTAGTAGTAGTAGTAGTAGTAGTAGTAGTAGTAGTAGTAGTAGTAGTAGTAGTAGTAGTAGTAGTAGTAGTAGTAGTAGTAGTAGTAGTAGTAGTAGTAGTAGTAGTAGTAGTAGTAGTAGTAGTAGTAGTAGTAGTAGTAGTAGTAGTAGTAGTAGTAGTAGTAGTAGTAGTAGTAGTAGTAGTAGTAGTAGTAGTAGTAGTAGTAGTAGTAGTAGTAGTAGTAGTGAGGATTTTTATAGTGCACTTATCTCGTCGTACTTCACCAGACTCTAGGCGCTGGCCGATACAGGATCTAACACAAACCGCCCGAGACGCCCACCCGCAGCCTTTGGGCGCATGGTCTGACGCCCAGACAACTGAGCACTATCCTGGCCAGCCAGGGAGGGGGGAGAAGGACCAAGTCCATGCTGGGTGTGTTCTTGTTACCGGCACTCACCCGTCTAGGACATGAGTGTCATGATCTTTAAAGTCCGTTATGATGGAATGTATGCGACACACAGACTAGACCTCGGTTTATACTCTCATCCGAAGGAGTAGGAAACGGGAGTAAAGTGTTTTTCCCAGGGACACAACACAATGCCTCGGACAGGGCTCGAACTCGGGGGTTCAGATCCGCAAGCTAAAGCACTACCATTAGACCACCATGCCACACACAGGATTGGTCGGAGATGACGTAGAGACTCCTGTATATTCCTTGTAAACCCCACATTAACCGGATAGTCACACGCAAAGATTGGAACAAAGAGGGTCTAAACAAGGAGCGAACTGAAATGACCAATAATCCTCAGCCATCAACAAGAAAGTGATAGACTAGAGACGGTTTCACTATTCCCAGAGACTAGAAGTAAGTTAACACTAGTAGTTTCTAGTACTTGTATATTTATATATTATATTGATTGCCATGTATTAGTATGTTCGTGTAATATGTATTTACAGAAACCGATTATTATTTCTGACATGTTGTGCATAGTGCTCGATATATCTTAGCCTTAAGATTCGGATATAGTAGTGTGCCTATGGGAAACTCGGCAGGTGTCTGATGCTATAGACTCCTTGCAGAGGGCACCACATATCAATATATCTGAATAGAATATTGTAGCCAGAGTTCTGGATTTTACAGTTCAGCTCTGGGATGGTTTGTGGAGTCAACGCCTAACGCTTGCTCCCGTGGAAAAGAAGGAGATCATCTCAAATCTACCTCGCCGCGTCCGGCCCCCTTAGCTACAAGACTCGCCCGATCATCCTGAGAGTGACCAGACTCCCTCAGAGTGACCACCAGACTCAAGCACTCACAGAAACTGAGCGGCTAAATCTCTCCCAACTGCACCTGATGACAACCCTTACTCGGCACAATAATAGACCATCCAAACATAGGAAGGCTTAGCAAGTGAGGAAAAGAATTGCTAGAGAAATTGCGCAGCACATTGAACAGTTATAGTTATTAATTTACATTAATTAAAGGCATGTTGAAATTTGTGTTGAACATATAAAAGTTGAAATCACACACATACGACTGGTGTCATTCTATTTGTATTGTTGTGTGTCCACTAGCTCTTCTTCTCTTGAGACCAATTTAACTAGTCATTTGACTAGCAAAAAACATTTTTTTAAGTGAGCGAATGATACTTTAAAACCCGAGAACAAATATAAATTTTTATGTGACCAAGCACCGTGATTAGTCTCTCACATCGCTTAGGAATCTTGGTAGAGAACGTCGGATAGGGGTAGCTTAACGCCCCATCTATCTACCGGTCTTATTCCCTTTGTAAGATAAGCGTATCTTCTCCAGGATATCATCACAAATGTCTCGCAGTGTAAGGCAAACTAGATGCTATCAAAGGGACACATGCATTTAAAAGTAGTGCATGCGTAACCGACATTTCTTTAATAGCCTATAGATTAACAGATTAGAGTTTTAATTAAAGCTAAAAGGAACTCCCAGTCGCACAGGCTTTTAGCAGGTTGGTACGAACAACCGACCTTCCTTTCAAAGCTTAATGCATAAAGGGTTGGGCATGTCAGTGTCAGAAACATTTTTGTTTACTTGTATCAATGGATTTTCACGACTATGAAAACATTGAGTTCGCACACACACGCACAGAGAGAGAGAGAGAGAGAGAGAGAGAGAGAGAGAGAGAGAGAGAGGGAGAGAGAGAGAGAGAGAGAGAGAGAGAGAGAGAGAGAGAGAGAGAGAGAGAGAGAGAGAGAGAGTTTACGATATCTTTATTACAACCTAGACTGTTAACTTCAACAACGTAGTAATAAACTCAGCACAGTTGGTCAATGGCGCCACTCCCGTTCCTGAATCTTCTCCTCTCCCACACCCTTGTACAGCCCATCATGACACTGGGTATAGGTAGCCAGCCACACTGGTTGATAGGTAGCCAGCCACACTGGTTGATAGGTAGCCAGCCACACTGGTTGATATGTACCCAGCCACACTGGTTGACAGGTAGCCAGCCACACTGGTTGATAGGTACCCAGCCACACTGGTTGATAGGTACCCAGCCACACTGGTTGATAGGTACCCAGCCACCCAGCCACACTGGTTGATAGGTACCCAGCCACACTGGTGGATAGGTAACCAGCCACACTGGTTGATAGGTACCCAGCCACACTGGTTGATAGGTACCCAACCACACTGGCTGATAGAACCCAGCCACACTGGTTGATAGGTACCCAGCCACACTGGTTGATAGGTACCCAGCCACACTGGTGGATAGGTACCCAGCCACACTGGTTGATAGGTCCCCAGTTACACTGGTTGATAGGTACCCAACCACACTGGTTGATAGGTACTCAGCCACACTGGTGGATAGGTACCCAGCCACACTGGTTGATAGGTACCCAGCCACACTGGTTGATAGGTACCCAGCCACACTGGTGGATAGGTACCCAGCCACACTGGTTGATAGGTACCCAGCCACACTGGTTGATAAGTACCCAGCCACACTGGTGGATAGGTACCCAGCCACACTGGTTGATAGGTACCCAGCCACACTGGTTGATAGGTACCCAGCCACACTGGTTGATAGGTACCCAGCCACACTGGTGGATATGTACCCAGCCACACTGGTGGATAGGTACCCAGCCACCCAGCCACACTGGTTGATAGGTACCCAGCCACACTGGTTGATAGGTACCCAGCCACACTGGTTGATAGGTACCCAGCCACACTGGTTGATAGGTACCCAGCCACACTGGTTGATAGGTACCCAGCCACACTGGTTGATAGGTACCCAGCCACACTGGTTGATAGGTACCGAACCACACTGGTTGATAGGTACCCAGCCACACTGGTTGATAGGTACCCAGCCACACGTAGATCCGCAATTCACGCCTACCACTGTGAGGACCCCAATACATTTAGTTTGATACAAATGCAATACAAATTGCACACGTTACCCAGTCACAGTGGTTGATAGGTACCCAGTCACAGTGGTTGATAGGTACCGAGCCACACTGGTTGATAGGTACCCAGCCACACGTAGATCAGCAATTCACGCCTACCACTGTGAGGACCCCAATACATTTAGTTTGATACAAATGCAATACAAATTGCACACGTTACCCAGTCACAGTGGTTGATAGGTACCCAGCCACACGTAGATTCGCAATTCACGCCTACCACTGTGAGGACCCCAATACATTTAGTTTGATACAAATGCAATACAAATTGCACACGTTACCCAGTCACAGTGGTTGATAGGTACCCAGTCACAGTGGTTGATAGGTACCCAGCCACACTGGTTGATAGGTACCCAGCCACACGTAGATCCGCAATTCACGCCTACCACTGTGAGGACCCCAATACATTTAGTTTGATACAAATGCAATACAAATTGCACACGTTACCCAGTCACAGTGGTTGATAGGTACCCAGCCACACGTAGATCCGCAATTCACGCCTACCACTGTGAGGACCCCAATACATTTAGTTTGATACAAATGCAATACAAATTGCACACGTTACCCAGTCACAGTGGTTGATAGGTACCCAGCCACACGTAGCTCCGCAATTCACGCCTACCACTGTGAGGACCCCAATACATTTAGTTTGATACAAATGCAATACAAATTGCACACGTTACCCAGTCACAGTGGTTGATAGGTACCCAGCCACACGTAGATCCGCAATTCACGCCTACCACTGTGTGGACCCCAATACATTTAGTTTGATACAAATGCAATACAAATTGCACACGTTATCAGCAGTTGCCAATAAGGAGTTACTTTTCAACCACCCTTAACACTGTGTTTTTGTATAAATAGTGTCCCCACTTTCTGGAAATGTAGTGCTTTAAATTCCCACTGTCGCTGTCTTTCTCCTCTGTTCTTTCTCATTCCTTTTCCGTTCTATCAATCTACTATCTTCTTCGCTAGACCAGTCACCTGCGTATTTTTCTTGAAAACTCTTCCAAAAATCTTCATTTGTGTATGACGTCTGTTGGGTCAGCTTGGGAATATTGGACGCTTTCTGCCAAATGGTCACTAGGGCTTCCTATGATATTTTTATTTAGCAATGTAGGCATAATTATATATGTATGTATGTGTGTATGTATGTATGTATGTATGTGTATATGTGTGAATGTGTGTGTTTTTGTTGTTGAAATTTTATAATGACCTTTATATTCTATTTTGTTTTTTGTAAACGGGAGTTCGATAAATTAGAGTACAGCCTCAGCGTCCTCTGCTTTGGATGCCTTTATTGTAAAGTGACTGGCTGGTGGAGTGCCTTCAGTGTTACCATTAGGGTTGTTTCAGCAGCTCTTTTATACGGATTAAGTGTAAGTCCTCTTTCAGCCAAGTTGCGGTCCTGATTTTGTGGTCCTGATTAGGCTCTTTGCAGTCCGCGGGACCTTATCAGCAATGAATAACTAACTTGCGCGCATCACAAGGACGTTGTTATGACAATTGAAAGGAATAAAACCACCTCACGAAGGACGAACGAACAGTTTAATTGTTATCCCTCAGGAGCTAAAACAAATAAACAATCAAACTAACTGAGAAATCCACTGCTGATTAAAAAAAATCACATCACAAGGAACAAACGTGAAACAACCAGCTACAATGAAATACATTCAAATATATTTTAAACGCATTATAAATTATGCACAGACAAGGCATATTCACAGAGGTGAGCAAACACTGTTTTGTGCGTAGAAAACCAAAACACCGCATTGGGTTGAACGGTGTTTGTTTAGAATTTCAACACAACAACCATGAGACCTGTTACCCGATTAAACCTGGCGGCTGAGCGGACAGATGAGGGCGTCAAAAGGGCAGGGCTGTCACACATATCTCAATACTCCAAACTGACAGGAAGGGGACATCGTTAGGGATCTTATTACCACAAAGAGAGTAAAGGGCATATTACCCAAAAACAGGTCAAAGTGAGCAAAAAAAAATCATATTACCGAAAACGGAACAAAGAGAGTAAATAGCTTATTACTAGATCAGGGCAAAATATCTTTTCCATAGCAACACACAGCACTAACGCATACCGTGCAGTAATGAGCATGAAGCAGTTTTAAACCAATTGTCCCAAACAGTTGCAGTTGTCTAAGCTCTGGAAAACTCACAACAACAAACAAACTAACCAACAAAACAAAACAAAACTAAACTAAACTAAACTCGTCTTCTACAGCAAATATGACGAGATAGGGCTGGTCAACACTCAACAACTACGAAAATGCAAAAAGTAAATGCAGCCTCACACGTCGTTAACGCAGCGCAACCGGTACAACGTCATACTCATATTATGAGGCGTACAGAAAGTGTTTTGTTTTGCTATTTCAAATATCATAGCCACAGTACGTTGTGATTGCCCTGCGTAGTCAGGCTTTGACTAATGTTGTAAGAGAAGTGATTGTTGTATCAATTTTTATTCATCAGATTAACATAAGTTGTAGTCATAAGAGAAAAAAAAAGCGTTAGTGCTATTATTATTATATACACCTCTTTGATTCGCATTCAAACGAGTGTTTGTTCTGTATGTAAAGTGTGAGAGTGTGCGTAAAATGGGAATGCAGCGTGTGTTGGTATAGATCGCCACGCTTTTACTGGAGATTTGGGGAAAAGCGCGTATATAGCGTCCAATATTAGTATTGATAGGTAACGCACACACCTTCATTCACACATTATATATAATGTCGTGCCCATATCACGTACTTGCCCGTTACGCGTAATCGGCAGGAACGTTGCCGACCTCGCGAAATCGGCACGGACTTGCTCAATAGGTGAAACAGCAAAGCTTTGCCGAGAATGTAAACTTGTAAAATGTTGCGGATTTCGAGTACTCGGCAGTAACTAACGTCGTGTAATAGGCAGTTTGCATATTACTCGAACTCGGCAACTATTTGTGCTATATGTCTGTAGGCTGTCTGTCTGTCTGTCTGTCTGTCTCTCTCTCTCTCTCTCTCTCTCTCTCTCTCTCTCTCTCTCTCTCTTTTTTTTTTCACTCTCTCCCCTATCTCCCCACCTCCGATCACCTGTGTAGTCTACAAGTAAAAATTGATTTGCTTGAACTCAGCAAAGGTAAGGCTGCTGCGCTCCCTTGTCATCTCCATCTACCTATATGCTTGCGAAACATGGACCCTCACAGCAGATCTCCAACGAAGAATACAAAGCATGGAGATGAGGTGCTACAGAAGACTTCTGGGCATTTCCTATACCCAGCACATCACCAACGACGAAGTCCGACAGACCATCACACAAGCCATTAAACAACACGATGACCTGCTCACGGTGGTGAAAAAACGGAAACTCCGGTGGTATGGCCACGTCACCAGATCATCAGGTCTTGCAAAAGACCATCCTGCAAGGCACAGTGCAAGGAGGTAGAAGAAGAGAGAGACCGAAAAAGGAGGTGGGAGGACAACATTCGAGAATGAACTGGTTTGACACTGAGCGAAACAATCAGGGTTGCTGAGGACAGGGAAAGATGGAGTAGATCTACGCGGGTTAAACGATCATCTGTGGTGCCCCTACGACCTCCGAGTTATGGGATAGGATAGGGATAGGAAAGGGACTCGGCAAAGTGCATGATTTTGCCTAGTGAGGCATGCCTGAAAGTGAGATGATGTTCAGTGATTTCTTTCTTTCTTGGTCACTACGTTATTATTGCTTTAGGTCCAGCGGACTCTTCTGAGCCAAATCAGGACCGGACAACCCCTGATCCGCATAAAAGATCTGCTGAAACAACCCTAGTGGGAAAACCGAAAGCTCTCCACCAGCCAGTCACTTTACAATAAAGACATCCCACGCAGGGGACGGCTGAGGCTTCATCCCAACTTATCGAACCCCCGTTTACAAAAACAAAATAGAATACAAACATCATTATAAATTATCAACAAAACACATACATATAAAATGCCTACATTGCTAAATAATAACATCATAGGAAGCCCTAGTGACCACCTGGCAGAAAGCGTCCAATATTCCCAAGCTGATCCAACAGACCTCATACACAAACAAGGAGTCTTGTCCCGGAAGAGTTTTCAAGAAAAAAGGTAGGAGACTGGTCTAGCGAAGAAGACGATAGTATAGCAGATTGATAGAAAAGAGCAGGAATGAGAAAGAGCAAATGAGAAAGACAGCGACAGTGGGAATTTAAAGCACTAAATTTCCAGAAAGTGGGGATACTATTTATACTGAAACCCCCAGCACCCCAACGGGGGTTCTTGGTTACTGAAAATCTATTTAAAGCACTGTCGTCGATCTAACCTGTGGCAGCTGATCACGGACGTGAAGAGAGTATGGGTGCGAGAAGTCCAAGTCGGGGTCGTTTTATGGATAACATAGAAAAGGAACAGTTTCGACGATAGGTGCGCTGCCGTTGTGGAGGACTATCATTGTCACATGACCAAAGCGTGGAGTGGACCACCGACCCCATTTAGATGCACATCAGCGCCACTATTATTTTGTAATATATGTCTGTCTGTCTCTCTTTCTCGCTCTCTCTCCCTCCCTCTCTCTCTCTATCCTCCCTCCTCTCTCTCCCTCCTTCTTTCTCTCTCCTTCCCCCCCTCCCCCCTTTCCTCGCACTCAGAAACACCGTCACACCCATCGCCATAACAAATAGGCTTACTTGCCGAGTTGGAAGCAAATTGCCCATTACGCGATGTCAGTTGCCAATTTTGCGAAATTTATTGTCGAGTACGCGAAATCAACAACGTTTTACAAGCTCTTCACATTCTGTGCAAAGCCTTGCTGAATTCACGTATTGAGCAAGTCCGTGACGATTTCGCGAAGTCGGCAACGTTCCTGCCGATTACGCGTAATGGGCAAGTGCGTGATTTGGGCAAATACATAGATATATATAAACGGCAGGAACGTATACACACACATTCAAACACACACATTACACACACACACACACACACACCCACACACACACACACACACACACACACTCACGTATGCTTCAATTTTTATGTTATTTTAATGCTAGTTGGTAAGAACTGTAAAATCCACTATTTCGAGACGTCATCTATATATATAAATTGCTTAGCCGGAAGTCCTTCTTCGCCACTACTATAAAGTTTGTCCGGTATGGACGCTGATCTGGGCAGGTGCTGGCCGCTGGGAATCGGCCTGTTGTGTGCTCAAAACCAGCGAAATCGTTATAGCCGACATTTCCTTACCGAACGTTTAACCGTTTCTGAGATAAATAAATAAACAAAATGTCCTCAAACTGCAATAGCCTCATTCCGCGCGCTTCCATTAAAAATCAAATTGAGGTTTCAGCATGTTTTCCCATATAGACCAAAAAATTTATTTTTTTTGTACGAAGCATTGATAGCTCAGTTGGTAACACTTTCGCCTACCGTTTAGGACGACCGAAGTTCGAATCCGTCGCGGGCCATATTTTTTTTTATGGTTTTTTATTCCCACTACAATATGGATATTTTTCATTTAGGCTTTTTACCTTTATTATTATTATTATTATTATTATTATTATTACTATTATTATTATTATTATTATTATTATTATTATTATTATTATTATTATTTATAATATTATATCTTATATCAAATTTTGTTTTAAAACCTTGGTGTTTATGATTTCTATTTGTATTATTCTATATTCAATATTATTATTATTATTATTATTATTATTATTATTATTATTATTATTATTATTATTATTATTACCAAGGATCGGGATGGGGTGGTACGTTATTATTATTATTATTATTATTATTATTATTATTATTATTATTATTACTATTATTATTATTTATAAACTAATAATAATAATTATTATTATTATAATTATAATATCTTATATCAAATTTTATTTTAAAACCTTGGTGTTTTTTATGATTTCTATTTGTATTATTCAATATTATTATCATTATTATTATTATCATTATTATTATTATTATTATTATTATTATTATTATTATTATTATTATTATTATTATTATTGTTATTATTATTGTTATTATTATTATTATTATCAAGGATCGGGATGAGGTGGTACGTGTAGGTAAAAGGGGTCTACGGGTAAGTTTAAAGGGGCATGGGTAGGCATAACGGGGATACGGGTATATATAAGGGGGTATGGTGATGGTCGATTCCTTTCATCCATACCTGCGAAACGATCAACGGGGAAGTATCAAGGAGGGTACAGGTAGGTTACGAGGGGGGTACGAAAGGTATCAAGGGGTTATGGGGAGGTATCAAGTGGGTTCGGGGAGGTATCAAGGGGGTATGATGAGGCATCATGGGGGGGGCGGGGAGATATCAGAGGGGGGGGGGTATGGTGAGGTATCAAGGGGGATATGGGGAGGTATCATCGTCCAAATGAAACTCGCAGACAACAGTTCTCTCTCTGTCTACATTTTAAACAGCAACCTGTGTACCCTGGCTTGCCAGGGTACAAAAACCACTAGTGAATGAATAAATATTGACGTTTTAACGTCTACCCCTACCATTGGCGATATGGCAGACGGGGATTAACCATCCCAAGAAGGGTAGAGACCTAAAAACACTAAACCACCAGAGCAAACACTGCTAAGACAGTGAAAAATTGGCACTTTTAGCTGTGTGCCAGGCAAACCCTCTACAACACTGAGGGTTGGCCTTGCGTTCAGGGAGGTCAGAAGGCGAAGAAAGACATTTGAATTTTTCATCCACGTGCTCCCTATTGCTCTCTCTCTCTCTCTCTCTCTCTCTCTCTCTCTCTCTCTCTCTCTCTCTCTCTCTCTCCTCACCTCCCTCCCATACAGGTACGCCACGCTTGTATGGAATGGAAGTATACCATGTGGTTTCATACAGGTATCAGATAGATAGCAATATATATGTCAATGCAATCCAGATATTTTTTATTTTTAAAAGGGATTACTGCACTAGGCAGTCCCAGGCAGCCGAGTGCGAAAACGTATCGCACCGGAATAAACCCTTGCGAATGATTTTAAGACTAGCTAGAAACATTAATAGATAGCGCAGTGGTTGGAGCACTCGCTGCTGTGTCGCAAGTTAAGCACCGTCCAGTGCGGTTAGCACTTGGATGGGTGACCGCAAAACGTGAAGCGACAAATAACAACGCCCCCAGTTGACTCAAATGGGACTGAGTACCTACTCTTTTCAGGGTGGGGAAGGTAAAGCAGCGAGGGAGAGAGATGGGCATCACCCTCATTACGCTGGCCCAAGATAAGTGTGATCTCCAACATCACGCCGCTCCCCTACGGCCACAAGGCTATGGGACCACCTTTACCTTTACCTTTAGAAACATGCACGCGCCTAAGGCATGATATCGAGGACATCAGAGAGAGAGAGAGAGAGAGAGAGAGAGAGAGAGAGACAGACAGACAAGACAGACAGACAGACACACACACACAGACAGACAGACAGACAGACAGAATATATGTGTTGGGATGTATGGAGGGAAAGTGGGTTGTTGCTGTGTGGTGGTGGTAGCATGACAGTATACATAGATGTAAGCGCATTGCTTTGCATTTTACTGATCATACCGGACCACAGTACCACGAGCACATGACATTTCTCTCGTCTTAGAAATATACCCCAAAAATACAGCAACCGCCCAAACGGAAATACAAAGAGTTTGGATGGAATGTCATGTTTTTGGCTCGGAATGAAAAGGTTGCAGTTGCAGTAGGTGAGTGCAAAATCCACTGAATGCACCCCCAACCTCCACGCTCACCTCTCTTACCTCTCTTCACTTCCCATCCCCCCTCCCCCCTCTCTTCCTTCCTCAGGTCAGGTCGTAAGATATGGCAGGAGAGAAGTCAGGACTGCTTGGTTGCATGTCAGCGCTCAGCGGATGTGCCTTACTTCCAAGATGATGAACGTCCACAATGCTGACCCTGCCGTTAGAAAGAAAGAAAAAAAAGAAAGAGATTTCTCTTATATAGCGCACTTACAAGCTCAGAGAGCTTCTCAAGGCGCTGGCCCGTAGTATCCAGCAATCACAAAATAGTTTGCTGAAGTCAGGATTCGAACCCACGTCGCCCAAGACGCACTCACACAATTCGTGCGCTCTGACCACTGAGCTATCCCTGCCGCCGTTGCAGACATTGCCCATGTGCTTCCTTAACTCACCCTATGTTAGTAGCAGTAATGCGTTCTGGACGAAATAGGCTGTGAAGTCTTTCTAAACGTCTCTTCTCCTTCAGACTTTACATTGAATCTATATGCTTGCAATTTACGTAAAAGATTATTCAGAAAATTAATCAAATAAGTCTGGGAATTTAAAAAAAAAAAGAAGTCCAACTGCATACTTTGTTGTCTAGGAATGTGCGCGCGTGCGTGTGTGTTTATGTGTGTGTGTGCTTGGGGGAGGGGGGCATTAAGGTATACGTTGGTCTGATTAAAAGAAAAGCGGATTCAAAATATTTACTTAGGTATACTGTCAGCTCCCAAGGTTTTGTCTGGGATTATGCGATTTATTCTTTTATGCATTCTCTCTCTCTCTCTCGCACACAGACACATAGATTTTGTTTCCACTGAAACAAGAAATATAAATATGATTCTATTATTGGTTTAAAAGTGTCAATTTCTTAATAATAATTATACGCATTTAATTTCTAGCTAATTATTTGATTCATTGTTTTTATTTGTTTCTTTTATTTATTTATTTATATATGTGTGTGCGTGTATGTCCGTGTAATTATTTACTAAACCTTATTATCTTTAATTAATTTAATTTTTTTTTAAATTGTTGAATTCTTTATTTATATGCAACTATCAGTTACCTGTCACTTAATTATTATGTCGAATTTTGTCATACAGGGTGGGCTTATTTAAGCTTGCTTGTTGCCTATCCTGTAAATCATTGTTTGAAATTATATGTTATTTCCTTACATAAAAATATTTGTTTAAACCAAATATGATTCTGATTTGGTTTTGTGCCAGAACTATGTTTGCCAATGCGCACAAACGAGTAAGAAGAAGAAGAAGGAGAAGAAGAAGAAGCACCCGGTACACATTGGTCGAAGGCTGCCAGAAGCATGTTTTACTAGTCGCCTCAACAGGCGATAAAGCATGCCCTCATGCTTCATAGCACTGCTTCCTACACGCTTCAAGCGCTATAGTGACGGAAAAAGCGCAATTTCACTGTAAATATATACAGAATGTTGCTCTACAACATTCCGCTCTTTCCGTCTCAAAAACCCAATTGCCTTGTTGGATTCTTAAATTGCATGAAACCAAGTGAGGACACTATCCGGCGTCAACAAACGGTTCAAAAACATTGTCAAACGGTTCGTAAAAGACAGTTGACCTAGAAACTAATACAGTTTGACCTGATTCGTCCCCTAGAGGAGACGAAA
This sequence comes from Oncomelania hupensis, assembly GCA_036898135.1. Taxonomy (NCBI): domain Eukaryota; kingdom Metazoa; phylum Mollusca; class Gastropoda; order Littorinimorpha; family Pomatiopsidae; genus Oncomelania; species Oncomelania hupensis. The sequence continues at coordinate 12,986,045 of CM072514.1, read as the reverse complement.
CTTACATTTTTCTATTTTCCTGAGTTCACTGCAGTGAAATTGCGCTTTTTCCGTGACTATAGAGCTTGAAGCGTATAGAAAGCAGTGCTCTGAAGCATGGGAGCATGCTTTATCGCCTGTTGAGGCGACTAATAACGCATGCTTCTGGTAGCGTTCGACCAATAAGAAGAAGAAGAAGAAGAAGAAGAAGAAGAAGAAGAAGAAGAAGAAGAAGAAGAAGAAGAAGAAGAAGGTATTCTATATTAATAATTTATTCTAAAATTTTAAGCGCAGTCCCAAACTAGGCCTACAACTTGCCAAACGTTCATTCCACTCAACTCTTAGAATACATCTATAGACCTACACACAGGAACTAAAGTACGTCATATAATACGTCGCACCAAGCCCGTCATCAACATAAATATTAATTCAGCCAGTATCAAAATGTCAACTAGTAATTACCCCGCAGTTAACCTCTGACTTGCAGATTGGCTGAACGTTAGTTAAAATTACTCTACATGTAATGACAGTGTAAGATATAATAATATAAAATTCACCGAACACACATTTAGCCTGCAGTTAACCTTTCTTCTGAGCATTTAGACTACATTTTAGTAATACTGCTTAAATTGCTATAATGACCATATTGTCCGTTGAACTGGTTTAATAAAAAGTAGTAGTAGTAGTAGTAATAGTAGCAGCAGCAGGAGTAGTAGTAGTAGCAGGAGCAGTAGTAGTAGCAGTAGTAGTAGCAGCAGAAGCAGTAGTAGTAGTAGCAGTAGCAATAGCAGCAGCGCAGTAGTAATAGTAGTAGTAGTAGTAATAGTAGTGGTGGTAGTAGTAGTAGTAGTAATAGTAGTAGTAATAGTAGTAGTAATAGTAGTAGTAGCAGTCGTAATAGTAGTAATAGTAGTAGTAGAAGTAGTAGTAAAAGCAACAGCAGCAACAGTACTAGTAGTAGTAGTAGTGATAGCAGCAGTAGTAGAAGCAACAATAGTAGTAGTGGTGGTAGCATCAGCGGCAGTAGTAAAAGCAACAGCAGCAGCAGCAGTACTAGTAGTAGTAGTAGTAGTAGTGATAGCAGCAGTAGTAGAAGCAACAATAGTAGTAGTGGTGGTAGCATCAGCGGCAGTAGTAAAAGCAACAGCAGCAGCAGTACTAGTAGTAGTAGTGATAGCAGCAGTAGTAGAAGCAACAATAGTAGTAGTGGTGGTAGCATCAGCGGCAGTAGTAGTAGTAGTAGTAGTAGTAGTAGTGATAGCAGCAGCAGTAGAAGCAACAATAGTAGTAGTGGTGGTAGCATCAGCGGCAGTAGTCAAAGCAACAGCAGCAGTAGTAGTAGTAGTAGACGTAGACTATTGTGTTATCGTTGTTGTATAGCGCTGTTCCAGCTCAAGAGCTGCTCAAGGCGCTGGCCGATACAGCCGCCAGAAGTGTCCACTTGCTGCATCACCTGGCTCCCAGGCAACAGAACACAACAATGTGGGGTGAGGGAGAAGAGACCTAGTGCTCGCTGGGTGTATGTGTGTAGCCGGCACACTACCGTCTAGGACGTAAGCGTCAGGATCTTTAAGGATCAATGCGATGGAATGCGTGCGTGCAAAGACTAGACCTCGGCTAATACTGCCATTCGAATGTGTTTTTACTACAACAACTCTTTGAATCTACCTCAGTAGCACGTCAATTATTGTCGCAGCGACCCATACAAAGCATGGAGATGAGGTGCTACAGAAGACCTCTGGGCATTTCCTATACCCAGCACATCACCAACGGCGAAGTCCGACAGACCATCACACAAGTCATTGGACAACACAATGATCTGCTCACAGTGGTGAAAAAAACGGAAACTCCGATGGTATGGCCACGTCACCAGATCATCAGGTCTTGCAAAGACCATCCTGCAATGCACAGTGCAGGGAGGTAGAAGAAGAGGGAGACCGAAAAAGAGGTGGTAGGACAACATTCTAGAATGGACTGGTTTGACACTGAGCTAAACAATCAGCGTGAATGGACTGGCTTGACACTGAGCTAAACAATCAGCGTGAATGGACTGGCTTGACACTGAGCTAAACAATCAGCGTGAATGGACTGGCTTGACACTGAACGAAACAATCAGAGTGAATGGACTGGCTTGACACTGAGCTAAACAATCAGCGTTGCTGAGGACAGGGAAAGATGGAGTACGCTGGAAAAACGATCATCTGTAGTGTCCCTACGTCCGGGTTAGGGGATAGGATAGGATAGGATAGGATAGGACCCTATTTCACATGGGAGCATTCAAACTTTACAATAATAAGAAACAAAGGTGTACACTTAGGCCTAGAAATTCTCATTTCAGCGAAATCAAGACACAACCACACAACGCACATTTGGGAACTAACCTCTTCTTCTCCAGGCGGAGAACAATACAATATGAGGCTTCTATATACCTTTGTTCCTATTTCACGACGGTCAAACGGTCATGGTCCATACTACATAGGCATACCTTATGTGCCTGCTTGGGGAGGGAGAAGGAGTGGGAAGGGGTAGGGGGAAGGAGAAGGGTGAGAGTTGTCTCTTTAGAAAACGGCAGTCGTTATTGTAGCCAGTTCCGAAAGATTCCACTGTTATTTACAAAAGTTGGGTCCACATTTTTTCTTGAAGCACGAAGAGATGAGGAGGATGTCTTCTATATAAAAAAAAAACCAACAACATATAATTATTAATAATTATGACAGGTGAATAAGGATTTAACAGGTTATTTGCCAAACTGTAGGTCATTTTTGAAGGAGAAGGAAGAGGCGGAGCACGATGTGGGTGTATGAGAGAGAGAGAGAGAGAGAGAGAGAGAGAGAGAGAGAGAGAGATCTATTGAAGCCACATATAATTACTGACTGACGTGCAGGCCTCCACGTCCTCATGTCAAACACTGAGTTGTTTTGAGTGGATCATTACAGTGTAAAATCGGCAAATAATATAAAGAAGACATTCTAACAGAGGAAGCCTAACAAAAAGTTGTTCTGATTGAAAACACTTGGAATTTGCCTCACTGTAGGCCTAATTGTACAGAATTTTTAGAAATGGAATGTCGGTGTAGATAGTACTTGTTATTTGTTTGACAACTGTCCCACCGCCCTAGCTCAATTGGTAGAGCGCTCGCCTGGCACACCGATGACCCAGGTTCGAATCCCGAGGTGGGCGATATAAAATGTGGCCATTTTCACTGTCCATTTTAGCAGTATGATTGCTTTGGTGGTTCAGGGTTGATTCAGGTCCCTACCCCTCTTTCCCTGGGATGGTTATCCCCGTCTGCCATTTCGCCAATGGTGGGTGTAGACGTTAAATCTCAATGTTCATTCATTGTTTGACAAGGGGCAGTGGACTACTTCGGAGCCACAATACACAGCGTAGCTGAGACTAGCACGAGGTTTACTTTCACCTCTCTGCTGGTATTAGTGGAGAGGTTAAGGTAAGCCTCGGCGTCTCAGCTGCGCTACGTGTTACTAGGCATAGATCATTGAGAACAACGGGCAACATTTGTTAGCATATCTACCATTCATTGTATAGTTACTTAGTTCCTCATTGTTTATTGGGTCCAGCGGACAGCACAGATCCCAGCCAGGACCACAACTTGGTTGAAAAAGGGCTCACCCCTGAGATGTATAAAATATTTGCTGAAACAACCCTAATGGTAACACTGAAGGCACTCCACCAGCCGGTCACTTTACAATAAAGGCATCCCATGCAGGGAACTCTGAGGCAGTTCTTTAATTTTTTGAACCCCCGTTTACAGAATATAAACATCATTATAAAATATTAACAAAACGCATATAAAAAACATACATTGCCACATAATAATAACATAGAAAGCCCTAGTGACCATTTGGCAGAAAGCGTCCAATATCCCCAAGCTTACCCAACAGACTCCATTCACAAATGAGGAATTTTGGGAGAGTTTTCAAGAAAAAGGGTAGGTGATTGGTCTAACGAAGAAGATGGTAGATTGATGGAACAGAGTAGGAATGAGAAAGAACAAATGAGAAAGACAGCGACAGTGGGAATTTAAAGCACTAAATTTCCTCAAAGTGGGGACATTATTTAAACAGAAAACTAAGGCATCCCCACAGGGGTTTCATTGTATAGGATTTGATTGGTTTGAACAAAATGTTATTCACCAAGCAAACAAAACATGGAAGCCATGATGGAACACAAAAGCAAAGCTTAAATGAGTGCTACCCTTTTGACAAATGATAACATTTGAATGGTCTCTAGCGAACCGGAACAAAGTAACAAAATTATATTATTAATTATTCAAAATTATTACATACCAATAAAGCATTAGAGCGTTGTGGCCGAGTGGGCTAAGGCGGGACTAACTTTCCTTGTCCCCAGGCTACAAACCAATGACGCCTGACAGGTATGGGATCGATCCAGCATATGGACGTTAGGTTTTTCCGAATATTATTTACTTTCAAATCGGGCATGCTCCGGGTACTCCTGTTTGCTCCCCCATTAAAATTTAAAAAAAAAAAACACTAATATTAGGTAGGTTGGGTTTGGGCGCGCCACAGGCTGCGACTACGCCTTTCTTTTGGGAAGTCGGCCCAGAATTTCCCGATAAAAAGGGACAATACAGTGTCAAAAATATGAATTCAAAGATGTACAGCAGAATCGAATGGCAAGTAATACTAAAGGAATAAAGCAAAGAACTAAACGAATAACAACAAACCAATCCATGCATCCGATGGTAATAGTTACGGAATATACTAATAGCTGAGCTGTAAATTATAATACAGGGTGTTCCAAAAGTCTTGGGCACATTTTGACATTGAATATTTCCGAAACTATTAAGGATATAAAAACGCATCTGGTAAATTCAGAAAGCTTGTAATCTCAATTTTTACATGGAATGTTCAAAGATGTTCAGTGTGAGCACCATTGGTCACATGACACACATCAAGCCGATAGTCAAATTCTTGCCAAACGCGTCCCAGCATTGCATTGTCAATGGTTGCAACAGCTTCTGTTATTCGTGCCTTCAGCTCATCAACGTCTCTTGGAAAAGGGGGCACATAGACCAATCCTTTCACAAATCCCAACAAAAAGAAATCGCATGGTGTAAGATCTGGAGATTAGAAATGCACGTTGAACAACAGTCCATGATTCAGTTTTTGCAAATTCAAGCACACAAAACGCCTTTTCTGGTTGAGTGAACGCCATTAATTGGTCTCAAAAGAAATTAAAAGATCAACAGCTTGACAAAAAACTTAATGTAATTAGCTTTAAAATGGCACAACTTTTATCTTACTACCATTCATAGTAATTGAGATATGGGGACTTCAAATGTGCCCAAGACTTTTGGAACACCCTGTATAATAAAATAACACAAGTCTGGGTGTAGAGAGGGAACGAGTCTAGGTGTAGAGAGAACAAGTCTGGGTGTAGAGAGGAGACAGTGAAGCAAGTCTAGGTATAGAGAGGGAGCAGGTCTAGATATAGACAGAGAGCAAGTCTAGGTGTAGAGTGGGAGCAATTCTAGGTGTAGAGAGAGCAAGTCTAGGTGTAGAGAGAGAGCAAGTCTAGGTGTAGAGAGGGAGCAATTCTAGGTGTAGAGAGAACAAGTCTAGATGTAGGGAAAGCTAGCCTAGATGTAGAAAGAGCAAGTCTAGTTGTAGAGAACAAGTCTAGGTGTAGAGAGAACAAGTCTAGATGTAGGGAAAGCAAGCCTAGATGTAGAAAGAGCAAGTCTGGGTGTAGAGAGAGCAAATCTAGGTGAAGAGAGAGAGCAAGTCTAGGTTTAGAGAGAGCAAGTCTAGGTGTAGAGAGGGAGCAAGTCTAATGTAGAGAGGGAGCAAGTCTAGTTGTATAGAGGGAGCAAGTCTAGATGCAGAGAGAACAAGTCTATGTGTAGAGAGGGAGCAAGTCTAGGTGTAGAGATAGCAAATCTAGGTGTAGAGAGAGCAAGTCTAGGTGTAAAGAGAGCAAGTCTAGGTGTAGAGAGGGAGCAAATCTAGGCGTAGAGAGGGAGCAAGTCTAGGCGTAGAGAGGGAGCAAGTCTAGGCGTAGAGAGGGAGCAAGTCTATTTGTAGAGAGAACAAGTCTAGGTGTAGAGAGAACAAGTCGAGTTGTAGAGAGAACAAGTCTATGTGTAGAGAGGAAGCAATTCTAGGTGTAGAGAGAGAACAAGTCTAGTTGTAGAGAGAACAAGTCTAGGTGTAGAGAGGGAGCAAGTCTAGATGTAGAGAGAACACGTCTGGGTGTAGAGAGAACAAGTCTATGTGTAGAGAGGGAGCAAGTCTAGATGTACAGAGAGCAAGTCTAGGTGTAGAGAGAGAGAACAAGTCTAGGTGTAGAGAGAGAGAACAGGTCTAGGTGTAGAGAGAGGGAACAAGTCTAGATGTAGAGAGAGAACAATTCTAGGTGTAGAGAGAGAGAACAAGTCTAGGTGTAGAGAGAGAGAACAAGTCTAGATGTAGAGAGAGGGAACAATTCTAGGTGTAGAGAGAGAGAACAAGTCTAAGTGTAGAGAGAGAGAACAAGTCTAGATGTAGAGAGAGAACAAGTCTAGGTGTGCAGGGGCCGGGTAGCTCAGTTGGTAAGAGCGTCTTGCTAGTAACCGAAAGGTCGCTGGTTCGAATCCCGGATTGGTCAACGTGTGATCATATTTTTTTCCCCTTTACCAACAACTGGCCCGCTGGTGTCAGTATAAATCGGTCCAGTAGTCACCTATATGCGAAAGTGTCGTGTGACTATAATCTACATACAAACAAACAGTCTAGGTGTAGAGAGAGAACAAGTCTAGATGTAGAGAGAGAACACGTCTAGGTGTAGAGAGAACAAGTCTAGGTGTAGAGAGAGAACTAGTCTAGGTGTAGAGAGAGAGAACAAGTCTAGGTGTAGAGAGAGAGAACAAGTCTAGGTGTAGAGAGAGAACAAGTCTAGGTGTAGAGAGAGAGAACAAGTCTAGGTGTAGAGAGAGAGAACAAGTCTAGGTGTAGAGAGAACAAGTCTAGGTGTAGAGAGAGAGAACAAGTCTAGGTGTAGAGAGAACAAGTCTAGGTGTAGAGAGAGAACAAGTCTAGGTCTAGAAAGAGATAACAAGTCTAGGTGTAGAGAGAGAGAACAAGTCTAGATGTAGAGAGAGAGAACAAGTCTAGGTGTAGAGAGAGAGAACAAGTCTAGGTGTAGAGAGAGAGAACAAGTCTAGGTGTAGAGAGAGAGAACAAGTCTAGATGTAGAGAGAACAATTCTAGATGTAGAGAGAGAGAACAAGTCTAGATGTAGAGAGAACAAGTCTAGATGTAGAGAGAGAACAAGTCTAGGTGTAGAGAGAGAGAACAAGTCTAGGTGTAGAGAGAGAACAAGTCTAGGTGTAGAGAGAGAGAACAAGTCGAGGTGTAGAGAGAACAAGTCTAGGTGTAGAGAGAGAACAAGTCTAGATGTAGAGAGAGAGAACAAGTCTAGGTGTAGAGAGAGAGAGAGAACAAGTCTAGGTGTAGAGAGAGAGAACAAGTCTAGGTGTAGAGAGAACAAATCTAGGTGTAGAGAGAGGGAGCAAGTCTAGATGTAGAGAGAGAACAAGTCTAGGTGTAGAGAGAGAGAACAAGGCTAGGTGTAGAGAGAGAGAACAAGTCTAGGTGTAGAGAGAGAGAACAAGTCTAGGTGTAGAGAGAGAACAAGTCTAGGTGTAGAGAGAGGGAGCAAGTCTAGATGTAGAGAGAGAACAAGTCTAGGTGTAGAGAGAGAGAACAAGTCTAGGTGTAGAGAGAGAGAACAAGTCTAGGTGTAGAGAGGAGAAAGTAGAGTGGGGTGGTAGCACGTGGATAGACAACGAGAAGTTGATTGATTGATTGATTGATTGACTGACTGAGTT
>CM072514.1:12658214-12973214 GCA_036898135.1 Oncomelania hupensis | reverse complement strand
GTTAGGACACTTCATCATTTCGGTTAGACTTCTATGACACTTCTACGATACGGAACAGCGTTTCAAGATAGCGCTAGTCTTGTTACAAATATGGTGACGCTCGTTACTGAACGATATCTGGACTGTCACTTGGGCTGTAGTAATAACCTATCGATCATTCATATACGATATAGCGTATTTCAGGTTTTAGTTATTAATCTTAGCATCCTACCCTGTCTTTGGCTGTCATAAGGTATCGCTCCTTCATAAAGGCTATCATTGATGAATCTCAACCTATCTTTCTTTAGAGTTAGTTATCGTAGGGTATCGCTTGTGACCTAGAGATATCCACTCCCTATATGGTAAGGTAGTGGGCTAAGAACTTTGAAGCTACTGGGGTCCCCTGTTAGAGGAATGTATCAACGCGAGGTCGTTGAATCCATGATTGAGAGCTACTTTTGGAGTCGTCATTGTGGTCGCCAGGTACGCGCAAGGCGACCTTGGTTCAAATCTCAATAGTAACAATTTGTATGTTAACAGACGTCAACTTTCTGTAGTGACTGTACATGAATAATGATCTAATTTCCAGCCGCCCCAAATCGATCCCACATTCATTCTGTACAAACTCTTGATGTTTTGCAAAGTTTGCCTGCGCTTCCTGTTCTCGTGTTCAAGTTTGCTATAGAAGTTTAGACACTTTGAATATTTCAATGTAAAAGAGTTTATGAGCGCGTCGAGGTCGCTGATTTGAACTGACAGCGCCTTGAGAAGCTCTTTGAGCTGGTAAGAGCGCTCCACAAGAACGAATACTTTAATGTTACTTTTTTGATAACGAGGGCTAGACTGTGACAACCGTGGAGAGGTATAAATATAAAAGTACCTCCAGGCAACTGATAAAGCACGTATGGTTACAAACACGGATCTATAGTAATGGACACTCAGCTGAGCTGCGGAGGGCCCGAGTTTTTCGGCCTCTAGGTTTGTCATCTTCGCTTCCCGTGAATAAAGCCTCATAGTCTGCATAGGCCTAGCTAGCACTGTATATGTCTGAAAAGGCGCACGGTATTTATTTTATCGTTCTTATATATATCAAGATGGAAATGGAAATAGGTGCAGAGAAGACCAAAATGATGACCAACAACACCAATGGCATCAATACGGACATCAAAGTCCAAGGCCAATCCCTCAACACAGTGCATAGCTTCAAATATTTAGGAGCCATTGTATCAGACAATGGGTCCCGACAGGAAGTCCTCTCCAGGATCGCACAAACAACTGCTGCCCTGACAAGGTTGAAGCCCATTTGGAAAGACAAGACCATCAGTCTAGATTCCAAAGTAAGACTGCTGCGCTCCCTTGTCATCTCCATCTTCCTATATGCTTGCGAAGCATGGACCCTCACAGCAGATCTCCAACGAAGAATACAAAGCATGGAGATGAGGTGCTACAGAAGACTCCTGGGCATTTCCTATACCCAACACATCACCAACGACGAAGTCCGACAGACCATCACACAAGCCATTGGACAACACGATGACCTGCTAACAGTGGTGAAGAAACGGAAACTCCGATGGTATGGCCACGTCACCAGATCATCAGGCCTTGCAAAGACTGTTCTGCAAGGCACAGGCAAAGGGGGTAGAAGAAGAGGGAGACCGAAAAAGAGGTGGGAGGACAACATTCGTGAATGGACTGGTTTGACACTGAGCGAAGCCATCAGGGCTGCTGAGGACAGAGAAAGATGGAGTATGCTGGTTAAACGATAATCTGTGGTGCCCCTACGACCTTCGGGTTACGGGACAGGATAGGATAGGATATATCAAGAGCTACTCAAGGCGCTGACTGATACAGGATTTAGCTGCTCAAACCTTCTGAGGCGCCCAGTTGCTGCCCGACGCCCCAGGCAACTGAGCACAACCCTGAGCGACTGAGAATGAGATACCTAGTGCTTGCTGGGTGTGTTTGAGTATAGCCGACACTCACCCCATTTAGGACATGAGCTTCAGGATCTTTACAGTCCGTGTGATGGAATGCGTGCGTGCACTGACTAGACAAACCTACCCGAAGGCGAGCTTCGTAAGGGTACATCGCTGGTGCAGAATGTTTCTTTGGGGTGTTGGCTGTTTAGAGGTCTGTGGTTGTAGACTTGTAAGAACGGGTCCAGTTAGCACGATTACCGTCAAGGTGGGCTTGGCCGGTGGCGAACTTGTTTTTTTCCAAACAAGTTCCAGTCATCCGCCAAAAAAGGCCATCACCGAAGTCGAACGAAGTTATCCGAGTCGAGCGAAGCTATCCAAAGTTGCAGGCCTAATAATTATATTCAGCTAGTGACGCTTCTTCGCTGTCGGTGACTGACATATAATATAGATTAGGCCTATGTATATAACAGTGTCTACTTGATTCGCGGCAGGAAATGGGGAATGCTATTATTAGCCTACTGCTGAGAACTAACAAAAGCAAAGCAAGCGATGCAACTAGTAAATATGGTCGATAATAATTATACTCATCTTAACAAAGTACATCATTGCGAAATGCTAGTCTGTGTAAATCGAACAGAATTAGAAGCAACAGCGACGGTTTTTAAAGTTTAGCTAGTCTGTTTGACTAGTCATAGTCATGCAGGCATCATTTCGTAACACATCGGAGAGCTTCGTTCGACTTCGGTGATTACCTTTTTCGGCGAATGACTGGAACTTGTTTGGAAAAAACAAGTTTACTGGCCGGTGTGCTAGTGATAAAGCAAGTTAAATAATGAAACCACTGGTGTCCAAAGTTCTTAGTGAGTTCAATATCAGAGGGAGGGAGAAGAAGTAGTGCATGAAGAGGGAGAGAGAGAGGGGTGGGGCCGGGCAGAGACAAAGAGAGAGAGTGTGACGAGATGACTAGTTTTACCCTGCTTACTTTACGTTGTAGCCTTGTTTAGTCATTGTAATCTTAGAATGTGAATGTTAGGCTGCAGCAGACGATGGGAGTAATCAGGCGTAGCAATGGTATAATGCCGTGTACACACAGAGGTAGTTGACGGTAGGAGAGCAGGCAGTGACATCATCGTAGCTACGTTAGGCGAGTCGATTACCAGCCTATGGGAACACAGTAAAATGGACTCAGCCAGGTCTGGCTGATTCGAATAGAGAGAGAGAACGGCAGTCGTTTTTGAAACGAGGAGCAGTACACAGCTACACAGTTAGCAGTAGGATCTCTCCTGAATAGACCAGGAAGCAGTGCTTGGGAATCTTAGAATTCAATCAAGTAGCCACGAGCCTGACTTTGTCAAACAGGTAAATGAACATACTTCTGTTTCATCGTGATATATTTATATTATTGTTGAAATTATGTTTGTGGAATTTGCTATGCATAGACTTGAATTGTTAATCCGACTTTGCCTGAACACGTGGAGAAGCTGACCACGAGGCAAAAGACGACCGGCCGACACCATCTTGAATTATGTACGGACCCACTGTTGTTTAACCTATATGTATGTTTGCAGACCAGTGGCTGTACAAGTGAATGTGTATAATATGAATTCTTTTTTTATGTGTATAATTAGCCCCGATTTATATTTATGTATGTATAGGAAATTAGAGTTGAGATTCCAGTGGACCACGGACGTAGCGGAATGTTCGTCGCTTATGTATAGAGATGTGGTGCTATCACTGAGGGCTACTTGGGCTTTCAGTGAGACGCTCTGCACAGACCTATTATTCAAGGTTGTGCAGAATTTCGTCTCTTGTGTTACAGACGAACAGGCGAGATAACCCGTGCACCCAACTCCACAGAAAAACCGAGTTGGCTGTTTAGCCTCTACAGCACAAGACTGAGAGAGCAACCTTGGAAAACACCCTCCAAGACACCACCGCATGTCAAGGGATCAAGCTACACGACGACCCAGCGTGTACCTGAAGCTACATCAACGAAGGACTTCAAACACACCACACTGACAGTTAAGTGACACGGAAAAAGTGCACAAAAACTGATAGCAAAAGGACCACAGTAGTCCACTCTTCAGAAAATAGTAAAACGGACCACAGTAGTCCAATCTACATGAACTCTAGTAGCCAGTGCCCTATGAAGACATAAGAGCTGCCTAGACTATCAGCGATCGAATTATTTGCATTGACTTACGAACTTTTAAGGTAGATTAGTACATCGAAGATCTTGTATAGAGTAGCAGAAATAAATGTGTGATTTTAACTGTTATCAAGTGGCTGGACTACATATGATTCATAGCCGTGTGAAAGCTAGTGTGACAGTAATCTTTTACCATTTTTCTATCTATCTCTGTACCCCAGCCTTAACACAGACCGAGCAAAATAAATAAATGTATTAAAGTAATTCACCGGGTGACTAACTAGCAGTTCCCATCGAATAAGCGTGAGGGTTACAGCATTCCATTGTGCAGAGCCCAGTAACAACTAAACCCCACGTGACAGAGAGGGGGGTGGAAGCGATGAAGGGACGGAAGAGGATGGAGACAGAAACGAAGAGAAAGAGAGGATTAAATAATGGAAAGACAACAAAAGAGGTTGGACGAGAGAGAGAGAGAGAGAGAGAGAGAGAGAGAGAGAGAGAGAGAGAGAGAGAGAGAGAGAGAGAGAGAGAGAGAGAGAGAGAGAGAGAAACTTTGAAACTTTTTTTTAATTAGGGATAAGGATTTTAGACTAAAGATACAGTCTAATCTTCCAATCTGTCCCCTTAACAAATTAACATAGTAAAGAAATTTAACTTTAACTTGGAAAGCATATCACTCACACACACATGCACACACAATCACAAGAGAAAGAGAGAGAGACAGACAGACAGACAGACAGACAGACAGAAATGTCAACAAATCTTTATAAACTATTTTGGAGAATTCAGATTTCAATACAATACTTTGTCACTATACCCTATGTCGCGCAGCGAGAAGTATGTTGTCCACAGTTAGTTTGGATAAAGTACAGGTGAGAGAGTGGATGATATATGGAAGTGAATAGGGATGGTTGAAAGATAAAAGGATAATTTCACGGAGTGCACGTGTCTGTAGCGAAAGGTACCTTACGAGGGCAAGCAATAGTAGGATAAAATATAATAAGTTTTGAAATATACGCACTGCAGGCTAGAGTTTCAAAGAGGAAAGACCTACTTTTTTGAGTGTCTTGGATCTTCTTATGATTTGAATTCTCTAGAGGAAATTGACATGGCTGAATAGGCAGGGACAGTGTTTGTTCAGGGGCAGACATTTGGCAGCGTTGTTAGAAGATTAAGCTATCTTTGAGAATAACTTCGTTGGTCTGTGAAAAAAGCCTTTTTTGGGGACATCGGTAAACTTTAAAAAAAAGTAGCCTAGCTTATTCCGATGGGCGAGTTGAAAGTCTAGTTTTGTGACTGTTGCCTTGTTGGCTTGCGAGTTCGCGTGACGTGATGTCGCTTGTGCTAGAAGTCAGTTGGACTAGACATACTGCCAGGATTGGTAGTGTGTAGTACATTAGTACTGTGTCAATCTCCAGCACCGTGGCGGGGCAACGGCTCCTGTACTCCATAAGCCGTATTGGGTTTATCTGACCTTTGTTCACTCTGCTGTCTTCACCTCTGCTCTTCATTGTGACGTGGTTTCTACGAGATCGCCTGTCTTCGTCCAAGTCATCGTCTACACCCTTTTCTTGGTGACGACTAACCTGCGTGGGTCTTCTCTCCTGACCACGTGCGTGTCATTTGTTGGTACCGGAAGTGGCAAGTTATACCGGGCAAGCGGTAAGTTCCGATCATCTTACCACGTGGATCCGGATCGAACCTCATCATCTCTCACCAGGTGTAGTCGTTCACATCAACTGTCTATTCCCTTTTCTTCTCCCTCCTCCTTGTGACTTTGACTTTCTCTATTGTCATGTTGATGCCATTGTGATTGTTCATTGTTTTTCATCCCATCACTTTTATTGAGTTTAGCGTATGTCAGTGAATGTTAGTTGGTTTAGTTGTATGAATAAAGTGTGATTGGACTTGTGATCATAAATCTGTGTCATTTGTTATATGTTGTTTGTGTTTGTACGTCCTTTCATTTCTCGTCTCAGCGACTGAAGGACGTCCGGCCGACCAGGAGCGCTTGTGTGAGTGTATGTTTACATGTGTGTACGTGTGTACTTGTAACTGATCGGTTCGCGACACCTTAGAAACGTATTAAGATTTCCATTATAAGACAACCTATTGGAAACGCGGTAAAAACAAGAAAAGAGTTTGCGTCCATCTTTTCGTGCTTCACATACACACACAACACACATACAAAGACACACACAAACACAACGCGCACACACGCACGCACTCACACACAAACACACACACACACACAAAGAGAGAGACAGACAGAGAGTTGCTTTTCCCCCTAGTCCTGTGGGGGACAGACAAGGAAACATCCTGTTACACCAGGGTCAAGATCAAATGACGATGTTTATTCCACGTAGATTTAAGTAAGTCGTGGTTGAGAGCAAGGTCATGCACAACTGCACGTAACATCGACACAGATACGCACACAAGTTACAAATGGAGCGACCTTGTATAGTTTTTGGGGGGTTTCTTTTTGTAGATGGAACGTACTACGTCGTAGGTGTCACGTTTGCGGGCGCAACCTGTGTGTCAGTGTGGGTGTGTTTGTGTGTGTGTGTGTGTGTGGGTGTGTGTGCGTGTGTGTGTGCGTGTGTGTGTGTGTGCGTGTGTGAATGTTTGTGTACGCACGTGTGTCCACCTTCCTCAATCAGCGCTGCGATCATGCCCGTCGGCATGAAGATATTTATGCTCTGTACAAATTATTCATTCAATCATTCATTCATCTCCCCAAACTCCATACCCACACCACTCCCATCCAACCTCTTAACTGATAAGGTGAGTGATTAGTAGGTGAGACTGTGATATCGACCATATCTCCTATCCTTTACAAAACAGCACGGCTTCATAATAACTTGACCAAATGTTGTTTCCAATTGTTGGGACTCCGTTCAAACACTCTGCCCCTCCTACTCACCGCCTCCAACACCCCCCACCACCCCCTTTCGATCTGTATCAATACAGTAGCTTGGATGGAGTAATAAGGATATCTCAGTTTATGTTTTTTTTTAGAGGTTAAGCAAAAACAATTAGCCCACTATGACCATTAATATGTTACCGTCAAAGACACAGAGAACAGAAACTTCACACAACGATCAGCCCATTTCGCCCAGTTGTGGAATGGGTACGTGATTTTCCTAAGATCCGGAGAAATGTTGACAGCTATGGAGAGGAGATGGGCATTGCCCTCAAAAAGCTGGCCTTGACAAAAAGGAAATCCCTACTACACATCTTTACAATTAACCCTCCACCGCATTGCGCTTTTCATTTGTGTAAAGGAGACCAGACAGACCTGTTTTTTAAGCAGCTGTGAATAATGCGAAACATGGTACGGTGATGACACGAGTCAGGACCATCAGCTGCCGCCAACTTGCAAAACCGCTCATGGACTGTACAATAGATGTATAGATCCACCACACACACAGAGAGAGAGAGACAGAGAGAGAGAGAGAGAGAGAGAGAGAGAGAGAGGGAGGGAGGGAGAGAGGCAGGAGTAGGAGGGAAGGAGAGATGTGATTTCATAATTTTGTGTTGTTGATACACGATTCAAGATGGCATAAGTATTTTACCTCATCCAGCCAACAGTGTGACATGTGTTTTCTGTGGGCATGAACTTTCTTCACGGATGAACGAGCAATTTAAATACAAAATAGCCTACGTGGCAGCATAAACCTATGGTGGGTTTTTATCTCATAACGTTTTTATAATAAATCGAAAAATTCGTAGCTCTTACACACAGGTGTTCGATGATTTTACCTCTTCATAATTCTGTATTAAATCCTCTGACTCTTTCTTCCTTCCTGATGCAGTACGCAGGGTTTATGAGCTTACAAGTTTTATATGTATGATTTTAACCCAAAATATCATCTTAAAATACTTTGGCATAGTCAGGAATCACAACGAGCCAAACGTCGCTCTGTCAGTTTGTCGATCGGTCGGTTCGTCGCACGTCATATCTCAAGAAACCCTGATCCGATTTTGAAGATTTTTTTTTTTTGTTTCCAAGTACTTCAATGCATGGCCAATATTTCTGTGGCACCTTTGCCCTTTCTCAAGGTCAATGTCTCTGAGGGCAAAGACATTTTTTTTTTAATTGGCTGAACCGATTTTGATGATATTTTTGCTTGCAGGCAGTTCAGTTAGTGGCTCACCATTCCACGTTTTTTCATTTTGCTCCGCAGTCACAACTTCGCTACCAAACTTACAACTTTTATCATGCTGATCAACCGTGTGTGTCAATGCTTGGAAATTCATTTTAATGGCTTGACCTTTCTTTAAACAGAGACAGACAGAGAAGAAGCAAAAGTAGAAAAAAGATTATACGAGGACGAAGACGAGAACAATAACAACACCAACGACGACGACGACAAGAAGAAGAAGAAGAAATTAAATTCCGCTGTGGGAAGAGGTTGACAAGAGTTTAACTTGTGCAACCGTGACATAAGGGTATTGTTTGTATTTTATGTAGAGATAATATTTGGCAATGACTGTTGCTTATCTACAGCAGTCAATGCCCGAGTATGTCTGCATGTTTTCAAAACACGGTCACTAAAGATAAGCGTATGGGCCCCTATAAATATAAGAACATGAACAAGAACACATGCCTTCATTGGAGCATGCTTATGTTGCCACTGCTGTATGTTTCCATGCCTCGGTTCCCCAAACCTATGTTCCCACAGTAGTTACGCCCCCACTGTTTAATATTCCTGGGCCTCGGTGTTCCTCCAAACTCTGGGTTTCCACGATTTCATGATGTATGATTATCGTACACCGAGCTGTACCCTGCCATCTTTTGACTGCTTTTTTTTCTCTGCGAATTTGTTTACTTCTTTTATTCATTCTGTTAACATTTTCTTAATTTCTTCCTTTCACACCGACTTTACCAAAACTTGAGGTTAGTTCAGCCAGGCTAGCTATAGCTTCGCCGGTGCATCTTTCCTTGCCTTTCACTGGAAGGGAGGGTGTAGGTAAGCTATAAATAGCTCGCAGCCAGCAAAACGTGGGGGAACCAAAGAATGCTGCTCACATAGGCATTGAGCTGGTGTGCTTTTACTGCAAAGTGTGAATTCAACGTTGGTTTGTGTCTTTTTTTTTTCTTTTTTTTTAAACATACCTTGAATTGGTTTGTCTACCATGTTTTCCACAAGGAAGTGCGATTTTCGATTTGCTAGGCGTGATAAAATCTGCCCTCGAAATTTATGGCGCAATTAAACTACACTGGACGAAACATACTGCGCGGTTAGAACATTATTGCATAAAAGTAACGCGCACGTGTACACTGCATTGGCTAACTATCGAGTACGGAATCCAGTGTACAAGTCGTGCAAGGTGGTTGATATCCTATGCAAGATAGCAACTGGATCAAAGAACTATTTATTTACTTTGTCATTGTAAACAATTAACAGAAGAAACAAGTGCCCAAACGCTTTTTTTTTTAATCAGTTTATAGTTCCCTTTCTTCCCGGTAAGGATTTTCAGAGAGGAGACTCATACTCATTTTCATCTTCCTTTTTCTACTCGCTAGTGAAAAGTACAACACACCACTGGCTCTCTGTGCAGTACTGCATCAAGTGCAGGAAGTCAAATAAGGTGGTGATTTACCAGATCACCGATCGAGAAACTAGACGACGTTGTGTTTACCTTGTCATTGTCAAAAGTAAGGAAGAAATGTGGCTAATGCTACTTTTAATCTTTCTCTGTCCTTAGCTATAACGTCCTGAAATAAATTGAAGAGAACGATAATTCAAGACAGCACTTCAAAGACACTTCATTGCATATATCCAAGCGATGTGGCCAAACGGTAAAGTGCATAAAAGGACTTTAAGTACGCAATTTAAATTTAAGGCCGCGCTGTGTATCTTCGCACTCGTTCTTGATTCATTAAAGGCATGGCAGAAATCAAGCACACACAAATCAAGAGAAAACGTGATCAACATCTCTTTCAGTATAAACATATTGTCTACTGCTTTATGTGACAGATTGCATGGTGAACATCTCTTTCGGTATTAACATATTTTTTACTGCTTCACGTGACAGATTTTACACACACAAACACACACACACACACACACACGCACCCACACACACACAAACACACACACACACTTGTAACATAGATGATTTCCACAGCTCTTTATAGGACTACACCAATATCAATATGACAGAACTGTAGGAACACGGGAGAGTAGACCTAACTAAAGGTTAAGGGTTGGATTTTTATTTATAAAATAACATAAACGTGGTGACTCTATTCGCCTGCTATGCAGTTCACAAACAATTTTACTTGGATGTTACTGCCATTAATAATATTGTTTGATGTTCAACACAGATTCGCTGCTTTGACCTACAAAGATCACACTTTTTACAAAAACAATCAAAACATGTCGTTCATTAGCCCCCCAAAAAACAAACAAACAAAAAACTCCACATCCAGGTAAGAGGGATCATGGTTCAAAATAGATGTTTTCTCCGTATCCTCATTATTCTTCTTCTTCTTCTTCTTCTTCTTCTTCTTCTTTTTTTTTTTTTCCCTCCCTTCCTTCCTCTCTTCCTATCTTTTATATTCTTCACTTTCTTTCTTTCCATAGATGTCTTCTTCTTCTTCTTTTTCCCTTCCTTCCTTCCTCTCTCCCTATCTTTTCTTACTTTCTTTCTTTCCATAGATGTGTTGACGGTTCAAAATAGATGTTTCCGAAATTTCGTTCCGTACGAACGGAACTCCGCCCGGCAGCCATCGCTTGTTCTCAGATAATACCTGATCTTCTTTGTCTTATTGTACCTTGTTTTGTACGTAGCGAAACCTCATACGTGTTGCGAAGATTGTACGATATACGCAATCTGGATTTGAGATCAGAGCTTTGACAACAAAATTGGATGAAGTCTGTATGTGCTATTTTCCGCTACATGTAAAGGTCGTTGAAATATCTATATATAGGCCTACAAGACTGAATGAAAATGTTTATGCAATGTCCCCGCCATATTATGGAGAAAGAGCTTTTGTGACGGTAGTTTTGAATGAAAGGGTGAATATCAGCTTGTACATGTACAGCGCATGAAAGCTTTCATACACCACGGAATGCTCTCAGCAAAGTTTGACGTACTAGCGTAGGTAGATTCCTTTAATTTTAAACAGTGATTAACTAACTAACGAGCGTAAGTAGATACATGAAATACTGAAACAGCCTTAAATGAAAAACTACCTGCTATCGTCATTAAAATGTAGTAGTAGTAGTAGTAGTAGTAGTAGTAGTAGTAGTAGTAGTAGTAGTAGTAGTAGTAGTAGTAGTAGTAGTAGTAGTAGTAGTAGTAGTAGTAGTAGTAGCAGCAGCAGCAGCAGCAGCAGCAGCAGCAGCAGTAGCAGTAGTAGCAGTAGTAGTAGTAGTAGTAGTAGTAGTAGTAGTAGTAGTAGTAGTAGTAGTAAAAAAACGTATTTTCGCTTGTTCCTCCTGAGGAAGCTTTTTAGCGAAATGTACATTTAGATAACATTTTGTTCTGCTGTGTTTGATCCCTTTCAACCTTTTATTTGCATTACCAAATTAATCAACAAACGTCCCTCAAATAATACACCCACTCATTTCAAGTAGGGATGCAGAGCAAGCACATGAAATGAATAGTCTCCTTGGCAAAAGGGACCGGAGTTAACAAAGCATGTTGTAGAAGGCAACCCGCATTCGTCCGTATGTGTGAGGAATAAGTGAATATTATTTAACACACAAAGTCCAAATCCATAATCCTTTTTTTATAGTCCAACTTCTTGGCTTCCTTGTTATTTGAAGAACTGGTCCTGATTGTGCTCGGAAGAGTCCGCTGGACCTAAAGCAATAATCATGTAATATATTTGAAGAAACTTTTGTCTCCCTCTTAATATTAGAACTTCTTATCTCCCTTCTTATATAAAAACTGTTTTGCCTCCCTTCTTGGAATGGATGGAAATAGCTTGGAACCTAGCTGTAGGATGAATTTGAATGTATCCGATGATTGAGTATTGCCGATCTCTTGGAGCAAAGGCAACGAGGGAGCAACCGCACATTCAATAAGCAGTATTTGAACGTAAACGGACTCTTGAATTATTAGACATTCTTCATTGTAATTTAAATCCAACTAACTGAATGCAAATTCAAAAGAGTCAATATTGATAGACTGTGCCTTCGACAACGGTTCCCAAACAGGCAAACCTAACAGACTTTTAAAGATCTCCTCACAAAGTCCACAGGACTCTTAAAACAGGACTGAGAGACAAGCAGAACATAGACCTATATTTGACGAGATGAGTGAAAATCACATAGATCAAATATCTGGAGGACATGGTATTCCTCAGTGCTTTCCAAATAGCTTTGTAAATTCTTATTAGGAGAGTGCCTAGGATGGTAGAGTATTATGTTTCCAGAATAACCCAACATATTGAGTTGGTATTTTCTGGGCTTAGATTCCATGATTTGCTTTTGAATATTTCGACAGTATGTATCATATGGTCTTCAGTCTACTGAGATTTTGATGATTCAATTTAAAGAAGAAAACTTGAGATGAAGTCACGTGGTGGAATGGAAATGGGAATCTGGGTGAGTTGATTTCACCAGTATCTGGTCATAAATTTGAGAAAGCTCTAAGCCTTGACCTTGATTCAAGCTGGGTTTACGAATTTTGCTTCTCTGACTTTCCCTTTCTCTCTGTATGTATGGTTCAGTGAGATTGGGTGCATGTGTTTGTTTTCCTGTTTGGCGTTTATTTATGTATTTATTTATTTATTGTATTTTTTATTTTCCTTAGATTTTGTCGTATTTCATCGTCGTGTACAATATATTCGTATGCAATCTTTTGGAATATTAATGTAGCCTAGCGGAGTATTTGACCCTTAACTCTCCGCCACGCCCTTGAGAACACGACCCCACTCTGAGCTGTAATATTAATATATCTCTCGTAAGAGGGACGTATACAATAGTTGATCTGCAAGGCAGGGAAGCCTGTTAATAGTAAACCGGATTCTGCACAACAGGATGCACCCAAGGCCAGACTAATCCATCAAAGGGCAGCCTCAGGGGAGACAATCTTTCACAAGCGTGATCAGTAGTCTCCCTTTCTGCCACCAGGTAACGGGGGGCAAGGGCAGTGAAAGGCTGACTAGCGAGTTCCCCACAACAACCGCACGCATCAATGGCCGAACTGTGCAAGCACTCCTCGACACGGGCAGCGAGGTGAGGACTGTGACGCAGACCTGGGTCACCGAGAATCTTGGTGACGTTTCCACTCAGTCGTCCCACCTCAAGCTGCGGCTAGTCAACGGCGCAGAGGACCCTACTCCAGTATCTTGGTCGCCGAACTGCGGTTGGACGGGAACACATTTTCTGGTGTTCCCATCCTGGTCGTCAAGGAGCCCACGGAGCCTGTCCTGAGGGAACGCAAGAAGCGCCCGCCGCTGTTGTTCGGATTGAACGAACTGGGAGAGTGGATGACAGCCAGTCCGACCAGTTTACATCAAGGCCTGTTTGCGTCCGTCCAAGAAGTGCGACAAGACAACACCTTGATCCAAGGCATCGCAAAGACAGCTACACAGACAGTGATCCCACCCTTCGACATGACCACTGTGCGAGTGACCTCAACGCAGCGGCCTACGCGACAGCTCATGGCGTCACCATTAGCTTAACCCCTGCCTGGATGGCCTGCTGATCGTCCCGACCCTCGTTAGCGGTGGCATCTCGCGGCGATATGTGAGAGTGGCCAATCTCTCATAGGTGGACGCCATCCTTCCAGCCCGGATTCCACTGGCATCACTGCAGGCGATAGACGATGTGCAAGAAAAAGACGAGGTTGGCATCCATAGCCACACATAATTGCCCTGCAAGGCAGGGAAGCGTCTTGATAGTAAACTGGATTCTGCACAGCAGTAGCCACCCAAGGCCAGACTAACCCATCAAAGGGCAGCTTCAAGAAGACAATATCTCCAGAACGTGATCAGTCGCCCCCCATTCCAACACATTA
Organism: Oncomelania hupensis; assembly: GCA_036898135.1. Lineage (NCBI taxonomy): Eukaryota > Metazoa > Mollusca > Gastropoda > Littorinimorpha > Pomatiopsidae > Oncomelania > Oncomelania hupensis. The sequence goes on along the minus strand of CM072514.1, from coordinate 12,959,186 downwards.
GTTAATATATATTTTCTAATTAATTTGTTTGACTTGCTGCTGCTCGCTAGAGACATTTAATTGTTATAATTTATTTGTGAAAGAGTAGTGCTCACATCTTTAAGCTTTGCTTTTGTGTACCATTTACGTCTGGCATATTTTGTTTCCTTCACTCAACAATACAGGTAGGTATTGCAAGCATCTTCCCTTTCAATAAATCTCAGAGCACGGCGATCTAAAGAGATTATATCTATGAAGCTAGAAGGGAAAATATATCAGTTAGACATAGAGATCTCTGGAGACATGTAACATAATACTGAGTAGTTCAGCACCACTCCAAATCTGACATGGAATGAATGAACATCCGGCATAACAAGTATTGGTTTTAGGTGACTTCTACGGAGTTTCCGTAAGGGGGATGAGGCTTTTGAATCTGCACAGAGAATTCCTCCAAAGGTGCGTCTACCATATCATAAACGCTGATTTCATAGCAATATTTGGGAAGTTAACTTAAATAGCTTCGTCATTCATAGGTGATGTACCTTCAACGACCTCACATGTGGAGAAACTAAGTCGGTTTGGATGAGAGTATAAACCGAGGTCTAGCCTGTGCATATACGCATTCTATTGCAGGGACTTTTAAAGATCCTGACGCTCATGTCCTAGACGGGTGAGCGCCAGCTAATGTATACACTCAGCAAGAACAAGGTCCATTCTCCCCTTAGCCCCTGTAGTGCGGGATTGTGCTCAGTTGTCTAGGCGTCAGACCATGCGCCCAAAGGCAGCAAGTGGGCGGCGTGAGTTAGATCCTGTATCGGCCAGCGCCTTGAGCAGCTCTTGACCTGGAAAAGTGCTATATGAGAACCGGTAAATTAATAAATACACGAGAGAAAGAAAGTCAAGCATAGGACATTTACCATGTTATAGCGAAAGTCATTAAGTAACAAAATCAAATCGCTTTTCATTTCCATTTTCTTCCGCTGAAGTCTGCGATGGTACAGGACTTGCGCTCCGTCCACAATCATTAATAATATTGCACCACCATTACTTGTACAATGCAACAAGCACCATAGACCTATTTCAGCGTACGGGCAAAGAGCAAAGTAACTATTTAGTTATCAATGTGACTTTTTAATGGAATACAAAATTAAAATCAAGATGATTAATACCAAAATAAAACAAAATAAAACAACCAGGTCTTTTTTTAAAACTACAAATGGATTTTTTAAAATTTTATATAGAGATCATGTTTGGTAGTCTGGCGCGTTTGATCGGCATTTATCTTTGGATCTAGTTTGACGTGGAACGAATGACAATCCGACATATTAAATATTGGATATAGCATGACTGTACAATGAATAGTGATATAGCATGACTGTACACTGAATAGTGATATACCATGACTGTACACTGAATTTATATATACCAGTACTATTCACTGAATATCGATATACCACGACTGTACACTAACTGTTAAATAGCATTGCTGTACACTGAATATTGATATAGCATAATTCATACACTTTCCCAAAGGGCTTGGAGGGACACTTGAATTTTAATACAGACTCAATGGAACCTTTCAACAGACAAATGTTCCCAGAAATATCAAAGTCTTATTTAGATGAACGCGTACTTGTAAGCTTACGTATACTTGTATGCATGTTTATTTGTTGCTTGTGTGTATGTGTGTGTGAGGTGTTTGTGTGTGAGAGAGGTTTTTGTGTGTGAGAGAGGTTTGTGTGTGTGAGAGAGGTTTGTGTGTGAGAGAGAGGTTTGTGTGTGTGAGAGAGGTTTTTGTGTGTGAGAGAGGTTTGTGTGTGTGAGGTTTGGGTGTGAGAGAGAGGTGTTTGTGTGTGTGAGAGAGGTTTGTATGTGGGAGAGAGGTGTTTGTGTGTGTGAGAGAGGTTTGTGTGTGAGAGAGGTTTGTGTGTGTGAGAGAGGTTTGTGTGTGTGAGAGAGGTGTTTGTGTGTGTGAGAGAGGTTTGTGTGTGGGAGAGAGGTGTTTGTGTGTGAGAGAGGTGTCTGTGTGTGAGAGAGGTTTGTGTGTGTGAGAGAGGTTTGTGTGTGTGAGAGAGGTTTGTGTGTGTGAGAGAGGTTTGTGTGTGTGAGAGAGGTTTGTGTGTGTGTGAGAGAGGTTTGTGTGTGTGAGAGAGGTTTGTGTGTGTGAGAGAGGTTTGTATGTGTGAGAGAGGTGTTTGTGTGTGTGAGAGAGGTTTGTGTGTGTGAGAGAGGTTTGTGTGTGAGAGAGGTTTGTGTGTGTGTGAGAGAGGTTTGTGTGTGTGAGAGAGGTTTGTGTGTGTGAGAGAGGTGTTTGTGTGTGTGAGAGAGGTTTTTGTGTGTGTGAGAGAGATTTTTGTGTGTGAGAGAGGTTTTTGTATGAGAGAGAGTGTGTGTGAGAGAGGTGTTTGTGTGTGAGAGAGGTTTGTGTGTGAGAGAGAGGTTTGTGTGTGAGAGAGAGAAAAAGTGCGTGTGAGCGGTTATAAGGAGGTACTCGTGTGTGTTTAAAGTCACACTTGCGTAAACAGACTTTAACTAACATATTGAACTTTAATTTTCTTACAGGTAAAACAAATAAAAGACAGGTAACATCAGTCACTTACCTGCACACACAGTCAGAAGATTAACCACAGCCGTTCCATTGACACAGAGAGTGAGAGTAAGACTGACTGGTGTAAGAAGACCAGGTCCTGCACTATAGGCTTTTTACGATCATTCAATACAAACCCTCTGTCATGTATTGTAAGCAGTTTAAAGATACACTACTACCAACTATAATTCTGGCATGTGTAGTATGCAGTTTAAAGATACACTACCACCAACTGTAATTCTGGCATGTGTCGTACGCAGTTTAAAGATACACTACCACCAACTGTAATTCTGGCATTTGCAGTAAGCAGTTTCAAAATACACTATCACCAACTGTAATTTTGGAATGTGTGGTAAGAAGTTTAAAGATACATGTTATTGTTTATCAGTCCCCCTTGTTAGTCTGTTTAAAGATTACTGTTGCATGCCAAAGGCAAATTTCAGTGTTTTTTTAATGGAAAATAAAGTTGTGTTGTATTTCACATTGTATTGTTTTGTATTGTATTGCATTGCATTGTATTAATTATATATAGAAAACAGTTTAAAAGTACGCTGCCACCAACTATAGATAACCTTTCAATGGTCTTTCCCTTAGTATTTAAATACGTAAAATTTTGCCGGTCTTTTTTATCGTGCACCATAGATAGCTTACAAAGTGTGTTGGTGGAAGGAAGGAAGGGATTCTGGGGGAGGAGGTGTAGTTTTTCGTAATATGATTCTGTCTCTGTCTCGTTCTGTCATCTGTCTGTCTGTCTGTCTGTCTGTCTGTCTCTCTGTCTGTCTGTCTCTCTCTCTCTCTCTCTCTCTCTCTCTCTCTCTCTCTCTCTCTCTCTCTCTCTCTCTCTCTCTCTCTCTCTCTCTCTCTCTCTCTCTCTCTGTTATTTCAAATGTGTGCGGAAGTAGTATGTAGCTCTGCCTTAGAGTTGGGTTTTTTTTTTGGATGCAGCTGACACGGCCGGCTGACGGTCATGACGTCATAGGTGCACATGTACTCTTAGGTCATGATGCCCCACAACGTGAGGGTCTTTGTGACCTGTCACGGATGATGGATGACGTATGGCCCGGGGGGATATATTTTATTGATAGTATGATCGCAAGTGCGCATCTTGATGAATATAGAATGACTCATTGGTCTGGGCGTGAGATCAAGCACCCAAAGACAGCAAGTGCGCGTTTTCACCCAAAGACAGCAAGTGCGCATCTTGATGAATAGAGAATGACTTAGTGGTATGAGCGTTAGATCAAGCACCCAAAGACAGCAAGTGCGCGTCTTATGGTTTTTAGGATCATGTTTATACAGAGCCACATAAGAATATGGAAGGGGAAGAAGAGCCGCACATCAATATAGTAAACGCTCACGAGTCAACGGCGGAAGCATTTCTGTGTCATTTTCTAGACATGTAAGTAAAATATTTTTATAATATAAGCCTAATAAAATTAACTTAAAAAAATTTTTTTTCTTGTATTATTTTTATTTGTTTAATTTTTAATTTTTTATTTTTTTTGGTTTGACTATGTTGATATATTATAATCATTTATTGTGAGTTATGTTATATATAGCTATCCGGAATATTGGCTAATAATGGTCGAGGACATAGAAGAAATTGAGGATTGTTTGGCATCAGACGATGAAGAGGGCGAGCCACCCACACCACCACCACCATCACCAAACCACGGTGCATAACGATGCTACAAGTAGGTAAAAAAAAAATTTTTTTAAATAAAAAGACCAACAACAACCAAAAAAAAAAAAAGAAAGGAAAAAAAAAAAAAAGTAAAAAAAAAAAGATTGACAACACCAGAAAATAAGATATAAAATAGTTTATTAATGAACAACATCTTTTTAAAATTAAAAAATTATAATACCAATGCATTATTATTTTTGTGTTTCAGATGCCGTGCGCGCGCATACCCACATTATGCATACAAAATAAAAAGTAAGTAAATGAATATTTTATACAAATTTTAACTATATACACATGGATAATACATTTTATTATGACAATATATATATACATTGTTATACAATTTTATAATAAAAATGTTTTTGTTTTGTTTTTGTTACAGGCAAAAAAAAAAAAAACCAAGCAAACCATAAACCGCCTTTTGTACTATGTAATGTATACTTTTATCACTCTCGCTCTTTTTTTTCTCTCTCGCTGTCTGTCTCGCTGGCGCTATCTTATCCTCAAGCTCTCTCTCTCTCTCTCTCTCTCTCTCTCTCTCTCTCTCTCTCTCTCTCGCTGTCTTGTGCTCTCGCTCACAGCATCTGTGGTGACCCTGCTATTTTTGAGTCTATCCTGTCTCTTCCCTCCCCTCTCTCTCCAACTCTCTTGCTCTCTCTTGCTCTCTCTTGGTTTCCCAGCTAGTTTTAAGCAAATGTGTAATGATTATTGGGGTGAAAACATCGACCAACTCTTGTTTTAAACATGTAGACAAAATCTTATGAGTAAAATTTATTATAGCTTCTTGTTGTGTATACATGCAACATAAATGTTGGCGCTGTGATGGATGGTTAATTCTGCATCCATGACATTTAGACAAAGCATATTCATCCACTTTTTGACATATTTTATCAAAAAAAGGTTTGACATCATCACTATCCATATTGATAATGAAAGAAAATGTATTATACCAACCGCACACACTTAAATATATACACAATATATACAATAGACACAATATAAAAATGTCACTTTTTTTCACATAAATCGAAAAATGTCACTTTTTTTTAAAAGTTGCAACAGCTTTTTACATAAATCGAAAAATGTCACTTTTGTTTAGTTGTATTCAGACAACTTTTGGAGCGGATATTGGCTATCCAACGGCAATCTCTTGGATGTAGAGGGTGAATACATAGGCTTTTGAAGAGCAGAGTTCATTCGCTGATGCTGTTGATTATTAAGCACAGTGGTAGTTTTTGTTGTTTCCTTGTCATGAATTATATTTAAGAGTTCAGAGGTGTGAATCAACAATTCGTCGAAAGCAGCAGGCGTCAAAGTGATTCCCCGTCTAGTTGGATAAAGAGGTAAGTCTGAAGAGGATTCGGTTTTGAGTCCGGGCACAAAAGCACGGATATGAATAAACACCTGTTCATTGAACGTAGTCACACAAGCAAAGAGACTATTTCCCAAAGGAAACAATTTTTCACCACTAACAGATCTTTGAATGGCTGAAGACATGATAGCAAAGTGAGTAACCAGTGGCTTTTTATACTGGAGGATATGTGAGAGAGCCTTTTATATACAATGCTAGAGTCACTTCGCGGAGTCTACGAAAAACAAGTCTAAACACGTTTAAATTTGTTGTCCATGATATTTCATCAAGAAACATTGCATCAGCCAACATACCTCATACAAGTCTAAACACGTTTTTATCAGCAAACATTACATCAGCCATTTGGTCAGCATACAAGCAAGTCTAAACACGTTTTATCAGCACACATTTTATCAGCCATTTGAACAGCATACAAACAAGTCTAAACATGCATTTATTTTAGGCATCAACATTGCATCAGCCTGCATATCGTATACAATTTTAAACATGATTTTAAAAAAAAATAATAATATATACAAAAAATCAAGTTATTTTTGCAGCGGGGGCGATAGAAGGGTTAGGTAAAATATAGCCTAGACAAGAGCCCAATAATGCAATCCATAAATTGGTGTCTTTATGACCCACAGTGAGATTATATATAGAAGTGATGACGACCATAAAAATGATCACCATTTGACATCCAAATACAATCTCACCCCTAGGTACTTCACGGCCAAACACATGCCACCATCGTGAATTACGATGAGTGACGCGCATTGTTATGTTAGCTTCTTCTTCTTCTTCTTGAGACATAATTGTAAAAATATCCGATATGGATAGCATACAACAATCAAATGAATACAGCACAAAATCAAACGCATGCTTTATATAATACAATTAAAACGCAAACGGAAGTCGGGGAAAATAGTTTTGTACAATACTATATACAAGGGCATCATTGAAAGGAGTACAAAGATGATGAATAATATCTTCAAACAAAAAGCCTCTACATCGTAACATCAAATATACCACACAAAATTGTCCACAAACGAGCGTATCATCTTGTAAAACAATATCATTATATGTAAATGTACTAGCATAAGTCTTTAAAAATTGTTGACATTCAGGAAAAGGGCTCAAACCATAAGAATCAAAATATTCTGCTGTATTGTGTTTGGGGTCTATATACATTGATACCCAATGAGAACCAGGAAGTACAGACGGATCTAAATTAACCACAAAAGCACTAGGTTTAGTCCATAAACACTTTTGGGTAGCAATTTGATCACGGGCATACACTCCTTTAAAGACTTCACGTGTAAATACATCAAACGTCAATAGTTGATTAATCTGTAGTGTATCCATTATGTAGAAAAATCTACCATAACATTACGATGCTTATCAATCTCTAGCAAGTTATGAAATTCGGCATGGGCAACTATATTAATAGTGTCTGTCAGCGCTTGAGCAAACTGAATTTCCAATCTCATTGTACCGTGTTTTATGAGTTGGCTGTGTGTAGAGTCAGCAGCCTGATCAGGGGTCAGATCAAATACAAACAGCGTGTAACCGCGACCAAATTCATCATAAGTAATATCATTCGCTTCATCTTGCCATGCTTTACCCAAACCTTGAAACATAGAGAGATAAGAGCGAGCATAGCGCCGTCCTTCAAAATCAGGCTTTAGCGGCTTAGACGGTATACTCCGGCCACCCACATGTAAGCATATATAATTTATACTAAAGTGTTGAAAGTTAAAGGGGTTTAGCGCATATCGACCATGAAAAGCGCCATTATTGATGAGCCCTATGACAATGCGGGTGGGTAATTGTCCCAAAAACAGATTTTCTTTATTGACTTGCATGTTTCCCTGGGGTATGGCAAATATTTTGGTAACACCTCTTTTTAGAGGATATTTGGCATTTTCGTTTTGGAGCGTTTGAAGATGTGCCATCTGAATGTTTGGATTAATTTTAACTTTCCTTACAAAAAAGCTCACGTCTTGTAAATTAATTTTAAACCCAGCCCCGGCACCGGCATGAAGACAAAATTCATCCGAGTTTCGTATTAGACGTAGTTTTAAGCTAACACCATTCATAAGTAGTTTTTCTTGTTGACACATGTCTAGATGTAATCGTCCAATTAACTCTGTGGCGCGACTGGCGGCGATCGTTGTAGCACGTCTCTGTAGACCGCTGTTGTGATTTGCCGCCGCATCCATATGTCCTGCACTATCTTTATCCCATAGGGATAATTGAAGATGAGTTTGTTTAGCATCACGACCATGAGACAAGAGTGTTTCTAAATAAGCTCTATAGGCGTAGGTGTTGCTGGATGATGTCACCTGTTGATCATTGAGCGATAGATCAATTTGACTCCATAAAGAGTGTAGCAATAAATTTTCTGGGCCCACAGCAGCATCACCAGCAATATTAGTACCATCCGCATTAAGCACACGAAGTTTAACATAAAGATAAGAGTTACTGAGATCAATGTAGTCTGAATCACCACCAGACACATAAAATTCGATAGGACCGGCATCCGTGATCGTTGAAAGCGGTCTGTGTTCTATATCTTGAGATTCTATAATGGCTGTTTGAGTCGGTGGTAGTTGAAATAAATCCAGTTCTGATTTTAAACAAGGACACGAGTTTTGATGAATGAGTTCGCTCATGGTCGATAATTAATCAAATATATCTCTTCGTCTTTTTTTTCTCAAATGTGTATTGAGAGGTCGATGTATCGGTTGTCGTCGCTTGTGAGGCACTCCTGGAGGTGGTGAAGATGTAGAAGAAGTAGAAGGTGAATTTATAAAATCGTGAGCTACACGCTGTACATGTTCTAGTCCTCTATTTTTTAAAGAGGTAGAGATTTTCTGTCCGCCCACAACATCACCTAAGACATCTGCGCCAAAACTAACCAGTCGTTTAGGAACCTCTCTCTTTAATACCCGTCCAAGGGTAGGTAAAACAGTGGTTCGCATGAGACTACTAAATAGACTTCCGAGGCCATGACCTCGTTGATGTCGTGACCCCGCAAAGTAAGGTAATCCTACACCGCCGCCTGCTTGCGATGTATAATAATCGAGATATATCTTTGGAGAATGATCCGCATAGGGGTGCCTCATTTTTGTGTGTGGATCAAACTAGAGATCGTCGTCGCAACTGAAGTGTTAAGATGACCTCTCCACGATCAAATGGGATCAATTCTCCCGCGCCGTTTCTTATATTTACAATAATATTATCAAAACTATTAAATTTAATCGGAACAAAATGAACATCATGATAAGTCTGAAAGACAATGTCAGAGCTAGATCCGGTCAAAGGTACCATTCTTAATAGTGGAGCCCTCGCGTCTCCCACAATACGATCCTCGGCAATATTGATATATACATATAAACACGTTAGATTGCGGTTAACGTCCGCTACATGTTCTCCATACGCATGTCTTCCTCCATGATATTTGAAATGTTTAAATCCTAACATGTCAGCCAGAGGTTCGTCCATCTTCACCTCAACATCAGTATCCAAAGTCATCATGACTTTATTAATGTCTTTATGATAATAAAACAACTCTCCCCATGCACCATTTTTGTCATATATAACAGGCAGTGGGCGTGAAGGCTTAAAGAGTGGTCGGATTCGGCTGTTGATCCAATCCACTATTTGCTGCAGGCTGTCGTAATGTCCCGACGTCACCGTAATGTGTTGAGTAGTATCTATCTGGCCAGCTTTTTTACGCGTTAGTCGTAAATTCATATTGTTTGCGTTTACATTGATCCAAGACCGTGGATAAATAATTTCACACAAACCCACTTCATATGGACCTTGAAGATCCAAAGGAGGGTCTAATTTTGTAGTAAATGAAGATAAGGTATTGTCAGGATAATGCGTCATAGACGCGTTGCTAGGGAGAGTTATATAAAAACTGCTCATCTTCCTCTTGTGGGTATTTATCCTATGAGCCTTTGTATCGTGTGATTTAGCTTTTATACTGACCGATGTTAGATGCATCAATCCAGCTATTAAAGGCATCTGAATATCCCAGCCATTTGACAAGCACTTGGCGACCTCTACGACGTAATATTTTCTCAATTTTATAGATACCGCTGTCGATCACTTTTTGTAGTTCTAATTCATAAAAAGTTCCTTGAATGAGCTGTCCATTATCGTCTCGTATTTTATATACATAAGGGAATGTTTTTAAATGTCTTTGAGCGATAGTAAACAATTCTTGTGACCATTTAGGTAAATATCCTTTATAAAACGTACGTCTAGATTCTGCAATGCGAACTCGATCACCTACAGAAAACTTGGGTGAAGAAGATCTGACAGGCTTATTGTCCAAAACTTTGGCATACAAAGCTTCATAAACACGATGAATGTTATCTGATGTCACGAGGCGCGGCTGGGTTTTAATAGATCGATGATAGGTTGAGTTATAACTATCTAATAACTCTTGTAACACATCTACATAACGACGTGTATTGTGATGCGTAAAATATCGATACATTTTTCCTTTTAATGTACGATTAAATCGTTCCACCACGGCTGCTTTAATGTCCTCATTTTCTGAAGTAAAATGATGAATTTTATTTTTCTTTAAAAACATTTGAAATGGTTTATTTTTAAATTCTGTTCCTTTATCAGTTTGTAAGTGACGTGGAGACTTTGGGCTTTGTCGTAAAATGTCAGCAAAAGCCTCGATTAAAGCAGCGCTCGTTTTATTTTTGAGTGCGCGAGCATAAGCTACTTTAGAAAACACATCAATGACTGTTAAAATATAGCGATGACCCGAGTTGACGTTTTTAAAACGAGATAAGTCACACAAGTCTGCTTGCCACTGATCATAGGGTCCAGAGACGACGATGGATCGTCGAAGAAACTTTTGTCGGGTAGGATGATGCAGAGTGTACGTATCTTGCTGTTGAAGCCATTGCTTTAATCGGGGTTTGTGTTGAGGCAAAGTCGAGGCATGACGTAAATAGGCGCTGGCTCCGCTATAAGCCCCTGGGTAGGCTGGATGAAAATATTCTTTTTTCCATATAGATTCTATGGACTTTTGGGCTGCATGTTGTCGTTTTCGAGCCATGATTCCCAAGCCAAAGCTTTTTTGAGTGTTTTTTTGGCTTGTTTCTTTTTCTTTTTGGTTGAACTTTTGGAGGTATCATTGTCATCAAACATAGATGATGGAGAGGGTGGTGGTGTAGCCCTGATGTCGTCAGCAAACACTTGATGATACCGTTGAATATTTCCTAAATATTGACGAGGGATGTTGGTTTGTTTTAAACCTTGGGCAAAAAACACGCCAGCCCGCAGGGGGTGGTAGCAACTGTCTCGCTTTGGTCGAATGTAAAACATCATGAACTAGATCTACGATGTTTGTGTTAGGAATGATGTTGTCCTGCCACACCAGATTGCCCTGACTGGTATACGTCATCACATCATTGTCTTTTAAATGCTGCATCAATTTACGCCCTTTGCTACGAAGACTAGCGGGAAGGCTATGAACCACTTCTTCGGTCATATCAGCTAGTGTTGCTGGTGTTGGGAGTGACGCAGCTGCTGACGCTGTTGCTGTATCTATGGATGTAGATGGTTGAGACTGATAGTGATACTGATCTTGATAAGAAAGATATCGTTGCAATAGTTGTTGATACGCTCGCAGTTTTTGTTCCGTATTGAGTGAAGTCGATTGTAATATAATAGTCATTTGTTGATCCAAATCACTCAGCTGATTTACAAGAGGGGGCGTAGGAGGCTCCGGTCGCAATGGTGTTGATGAAGGTATCATGTTGTCACTCGCTGGAACGAGTTTCATTTTGATGGCGTGTTGCATTTTTTATTATTGCGGTTGTGGAAATAACCCACCTAGCAGTTGTGTAGCTAGTGGTAGCAGCAGTTGTAGAAATCCTCCTTTTTGTATTAATTTTTGTCGTTTGACTGTGTTTGATTTAGGCGCTATCAAACGGCGAAGCTTGTGCTTGTGACGAGCCCATCGTTGTTTCTGACCACGCGATAGTTTAACATGTCCTTTAAGTACATTATGTACCATCTCACACAAACAGTTAATAACACGAGGTTGTTTCAACAGTTGTTGGCGCTGATGTTTTTTTTTCGCACGTAATAAAGGAATCAAAGGTTGAAGTCGAGTCTGAGCACGATGTGTCTTCGCCATGGTAGTCTTTTTTCATCTGAATGTCTCATAACAGATAACACCTGTTTTATATATTGTTTTTAGGAATATAGACGATCGGATGTGGATCAAAAACATGAGTGCGCACACGATAGGTTTCAGGAGTTTGTTGTTTAAAATCTAAAAAGAGGTATCCGTAAGCCTCTCGGGTTGCATCTTGATAGGCCTCACGTAAAAAATGATGTCGTTTAGGAAACGTTTGCATAGCCAAGTGTAAAATTTGATCCGCAGATCGTGGATTTTTACCCAACCACAAATAATGTGCATTTAACGAAATCGTCCGATGATGTTTGCTGGTATGAAATATATTTTGCACCATATAAGCCATACTTATATTTCCGTGATGACATTTTTTAATAAAAAATTCAGCCACACGCTGTTCCATCACAGGATTATCCATATGATCGTCGACCACCAATAAGGTTGCAATAGTCGAATCAAAGTCCACTCCATCTAAACTTTCTACAAAATCAATAGATACGGGACTTGTATCTCGTAGCTGTCCAAATAAGTCTTGATATTGATGATAGACATACACCACTTTTTCAATAGGCGGTTGAATGTGCGTTTTACAATGTTGAATCAATTGTGCAATAAAAAATGTTTTACCACAGCCAGAAGGACCCGCGAGAAGGATCGAGAATGGATGTTGTAAAAAACGCACATCCATGATAAGTCACTCTATCAATGTCAAACAAAAAACATAAAAAAAAAGTTAGAGATCAAGTGGTATGGTAGAGACACCGTCTGACAGTACTTTTCTTTTAGTGTAGAGATAGGATAAACCTCTTTTGGGTTGGATATAAGTTCGCATCACATTTTGTGCGTCAAGACGAAAACCTCGATTAACCACATGATGTGGCGTTTGTGCCGTTAGTACGGTTTCAAAGTTGGCTATGGTTAATGGATTGCACCTTTTTTGCACGCCTTTGCAAGACACCTTAGTGGTTGTATGAGTGCTACATGCGTAGCTTTTGGGTGCCAAAGAGATAATTTTATCAGCTTTGGCTTCCAGCTTCCATAAACCTGGTTCACGCGTTTGGTGTTTATGTGCTGCAGCACAGCATGGGGGTGGTGCTGATGGTGGTGGTGGTGCTGATGGTCCCTGCAGAGATGATGTTGATGGTAGAGGCGTTGGTGTCGATAGTGATGGTGGTAGACTGGCGTTGTTTTTATGCGTTTGGCAATATTGAGTAGGCAACCATTCGTCCCGATGTTTGTTGAAGTGATCCCTCCGATCGGGACGAATGACGTCTTCTAAAGTGTCCCCACTCAATGCCAAATACAACGAGTCAGTGTCGCAGGTGATCAGTTGATAATCGCACCGCTCAATGTAAAAGTCGATAAAGTTGAAATAAAATTGCAGAAGCTTGAGTTTTGCGTACCCGTACACAAATAATCCGATGTGTAGAGGTAGATTTTGGTCGATGCTGGTCAATCGGCACTCTACCTCGTAATAATCATTTTGCACGGGTACGCATCTTTTAAATCGTGGATCGTGGATCGCTTTGGTGGCGCCCTTGGCATCCGTGATGAACGCCTTAGTGTGACGATCACGCCTCATCAAGGTCCGGCCATAGGAGCTGTTGCCCTAGATCAAACAAAACAAAAAAAAAACCAAAAAATGAGTCCCCTCAAAATAAAATATAAAAAAAAAAAAAAAAACATGCGCGCACACGCACGCGTGCACGTGTGTAGACACTTTTAGCAATGCCCGGACATGGTATCTTGGTTGCATGGGTTGCGTGTTTTGGTTTTCAATGCATTTTATTGTATTTTGCCGTGCACTTTTGAAAATTTGATCGTGCAGTGTATTAAAAATGGGCATGTATAGTATTAAAAATGAGCATGTTTAGTCGTTCACACATGCATGCACACGTGCATGCGTATGATATTATCGTTGCACGGACATGGTATCTTGGTTGCATGGGTTGCGTGTTTTTGTTTTCAATGCATTTTATTGTATTTTGCCGTGCACTTTTGAAAATTTGATCGTGCAGTGTATTAAAAATGGGCATGTATAGTATTAAAAATGAGCATGTTTAGTCGTTCACACATGCATGCACACGTGCATGCGTATGATATTATCGTTGCACGGACATGGTATCTTGGTTGCATGGGTTGCGTGTTTTTGTTTTCAATGCATTTTATTGTATTTTGCCGTGCACTTTTAAAAATTTGATCGTGCAGTGTATTAAAAATGGGCATGTATAGTATTAAAAATGAGCATGTTTAGTCGTTCACACATGCGCGCACACGTGCATGCGTATGATATTATTGTTGCACGGACATGGTATCTTGGTTGCATGGGTTGCGTGTTTTTGTTTTCAATGCATTTTATTGTATTTTGCCGTGCACTTTTAAAAATTTGATCGTGCAGTGTATTAAAAATGGGCGTGCAGTGTATTAAAAATGCGTGCACATGATAAAAAAAGACTCACCACGAGTTTGTAAGCTGCTGCAATGATGGCCTTGTCATCATCCAAGTCTGCTTCTCGTCGGGCGCTGGTCACCTTGTCTGTGAATTTTTGGAAGCAGGGCTGTTTGTTGTATTGAATCACCTGATGGATTTTGGTGACTCGTAGCCCTTGTTGCAAATACCACTGGAGTAGGGGGGTGATAAGCAATATTTTTTCTCCACGAAAACTGGAAATGAGGGAGCGTTGTGGTTGTTTCAAGAAGCCATGAGCTTCCGCAAACGCCTTCATGTGAGGACCGATGTCATTTCGGCCGATGTTGGTGTTTTTGAAGATTGGTGGAAATTCTTCAAATCGAGGTTTGAGTTGATCCGGTACCTCAATATCAACTTCCACGAATCCAAACATGGCACCAGTCCTCACATGCTCCAAGATCTCCGTTTCGGTCATGCCCCCACTATAGAAGGCGGGTCCAGACTCAACTCGAGGCGCCCAATGTGCCACTTCTTTCTTGTTTTTCTTTCTGTAATCTTGCCATTGGCACTCTCGCATGATGCGTAGATTGATGCCGATTTTTTGTAGATACGCATCTTTTTCTTGTGTGTCGTCGGCTCTCTTCTTTTTTAGGTCGGGGTCCAAATTTTGTGTTAGGCGGCAATCATGTCCATGCCAATAACAGCCGTGAAATTGAAATGCCGTGTTTGATTTTTGGTCCCAACCATCCACGGGAAGCTTTCTTCCTCCTAGCCTTTTTTCTACTCCCCTATTATATTGATGTTGGATGTCTCTCTTTTCTTTAGCTGCTATATATTCTAGCCATTCTAAACAAATCTTACTCTGTCGATTTTTCTTCCAATCTAAATAAAATCCATCTTCTGCCTTTCTTCTCAAATAAAACCCTACCGGCATAGGTTCTGACATACATTTTAGATATAGGCTATTGGCATCATATCCCTCAATGGTCTTGCAGAGTTTTGGAGAAACGATGTTGGGGTCCGCTGATCTGATGTAGGTGACATCTTTTTCATGGTATCTATGAAAAACAATGGCTGGACCACCACACACCGAATCCCGCATTGTATAATACATATCTTTATCCTGCTCATCACAAAGCGCAAAAAAATTGCGGCAACTTGAATGTAAAAAGCGATCTGTTAGCCCTGGTAGTGTCACGCCGTCATAGAACATGTCTAAACCCAAGTCTTGAAAAAAATGTGTCTGCTTTTCAATAGCTTCTAAAAATGGCACACAGTCCATGTTATTGTAATGTATGAGCCATTCTCGTAATGTGCTCATCTTTTGGGCATCCCATTCCACTTGACAGCTTTGATATTCCTCTTCCGTGATTGTACTTTTGGTTAGATCACTAAAAAAGGCCTCTCTGGGAGGTAGCTGTGGCTCATCCAATTTGTCCAGTGATGTGATATATTGATAAGGAAAAAATGATTTCTGTAGTGAGCACTTGTAGGCTGCTAAATATTGTCGATAAGAAAAACCAGGCGCCAAATAATTGGTGATGTCTAGAAATCTTAATTTAGCATTTGAAAGAACCAAAAACTGTTTCCCTTTTTTGATCATCCGATTTTTGGAGGTTGGTTTTGTTTTCTTCTTTTGTTTTTTCCGCAAAGACGCCTTTTTTCTCTTTCTTCCGTCTGGTGTTATTTCTTCTTCTTCTTCTTCATCATCCTCTTCTTCTGTTTCCTCCTCATCCTCATCTTCATCCTCATCTTCAGCATCATCCTCTTTCTCCTTATTTAGGTTCACGCCAGGGTCGGGCTCGGTTTCACAAAAATATTTGGCCAAATACGGTTTCAAAACATTTAAATCATATTTCCCGCTCGAAAACCCAATCACAGGGATGCTTTCAATAAATGTGGATAATCGATCTTTAAGATCATTGAGTGGGTGAAATTCAACATGTTCATCAGTTTCGGCAATCGCTTCTAAACGCTTCTTGATTTTTTTAAAGACAGGTTTGGCTACCTCTTTTAGAATGGAATGTGAGGCTTTTTGGATGGTGTATAGTGCCTCTATGGTTTCACGCACCAACTCTTCCGGGTTTCCTGTGGTGATGAAACATTGTGGTTCTGTAAATCCAGGTACATTGCTACATATACTGATGGAAAGCGGTACGTGCTGCTCTAAAAATGTTAATTGTGTAGGGTTATCCTGGATATTTGGTGTATTGGGAAAATACGTCTCTATATCATATACAATTCTATAGGGATGAAACTGCAGTTGTAGTGGCAATTTTATGTTTTCATCATCTAATCTCTGTCTTAGTGTGGGTGGCAGTTTATAGATTCCTCCTGGAAATTTTTCACGGGTTTGAGCCCCTTTACATTTCACAAAATGATCACACAAACTCCTGGCTGCCCTAAAATGGCGATCACATTTACTGCAGCTATAAGTCTTTGCATATACATTCAAGTTTTTAATATATGAAAAATGATTTTGAAACTGATTAATATATAGTGTCTCGGAGTATCTGGTTAACGAGCGTCTCACTAACTGTGCTGTAGGTAACTCGGATTCTTCGTCTTTTTGCAGACTAAAGATAGTCACATTGATTTCAAAATGTTTCTCAAATCTGTCAAGGTCCTCTAGATTTATCCCTTCAAATGTTTTGGGATCACCCTGAGGTAAAAAACTTTTAAATAATGTCTTTGCACTTCGTTCGCAATTTTCTTGATTCGCTCCTCTTTTTATCGCTAAACAGCGAAATAAACACAAATTATCTTTGATAAGATGCCGACCATCACGTTTTATGAGAGAAATAAGTCCTCGATTTTCTGTTAAAAATAATGGAAAATCGGCGGGTGGAGCTCCCAAAAGACGATGTTGACGTTTAAATACAAAAAATTCAATATTGGTGATCCACTCCAGAGTCCATTCTCTGCAAAATAAAATAAAAAACTATAAGTACTTTTTTCTTTATCTCAAACAAACAAAGCAAACAAACAAACAAACAAACAAACAAACAAACAAACCAACACACAAAAAAAAATTTCCTATCATAAATATTTAATGGTTTACTTACGTGTTTTCTCTTTGTATGGTAGCGAGGTTCTGGTAGTCGATGTTGTCGAGGTCGCTTAAGAACTGTTCCCAGTCTTCACGATTGTTTATAGAAATGGGATTTTCAAAGAGTGCCGCGTTGTTCACACATGCATAGTGGTACTTTATTTCTCCTGAGCGTTGATTTTTTAAAATCACTCCTAAGCTGGCATTAATTTTAAAACAGAAGGTCTGGTTTTGATAAATTGAATTATTTAATTGTTCGTGGGTCAACAAACCGTTTTCAAAACCAAAATTATAACGTTCTAGCACAGGTCCACGGTAAATATAATTGTTTATATATCGGCTATTATTCACATAGCACTGAAGAATTGGGTCGTGGTCGCCAATAAAATGTACTTCTTCTAAAAGACTGTTAATAACAGCGTCTGAACTATTATTTACAAGCACTTGATCCAAGTTGTTGTCTTCAAAATCATCCCTGTTAATAACAGCGTCTGAACTATTATTTACAAGTACTTGATCCAAGTCGCTATCTTCAAAATCATCCATTTTAAAAGGCTTGCCATTTCAAAATTCTTTTCACAAAATATGCCACCACAAAACTCGCCTTTACTTTTTCTTGGATACAACCGCTCTTTATATACCCTGTGCTTGTGTCGGCTTCTTCTTGATCCGTCCTTTCGTTAATCCTAGATAAGCCTTCTAGATATATATAATACATCATTTTGACATTTATGCGAGGTACTAAAATTGTGTTGGCCGCTATCGGCTTTTGATCCGTCCTTTCGTTAATCCTAACTATGCCTTCGGGATATATATAATACTTTATTTTGATATTTATCTGTGGTACTAACATTTGGCTGGCTGCTATCGGCTTTTGATCCGTCCTTTCGTTAATCCTAACTATGCCTTCGGGGTATATATAATACTTTATTTTGATATTTATCAGTGGTACTAACATTTGGCTGGCTGCTATCGGCTTTTGATCCGTCCTTTCGTTAATCCTAACTATGCCTTCGGGATATATATAATACTTTATTTTGATATTTATCAGTGGTACTAACATTTGGCTGGCTGTCGTCGTCTTTTGATCCGTCCTTTCGTTAATCCTAACTATGCCTTCGGGGTATATATAATACTTTATTTTGATATTTATCTGTGGTACTAACATTTGTTGGGCCTGATAAAAATTAGATCTCACACCCATTAACCCATGCTTTTAACCATTCGCCCTATCTATATTCAAATGCTTACATCCGATATTGCTAAGCAGGTCTTTCCATACTTTTCCATAATTATCCATACACCATCGAGGCATATATCATTCATCATTTTTGATATTTTACTGCACAATGTATCTAGATATAACTATTAATGTATACAACCACAAAAAGATGCGCACTTGCTGTCTTTGGGATGCTTGGTCTAAATAAAAAATAAAAAAATTGCTAAATACAAAAAAAAGACGCGCACTTGCTACCTTTGAGTGAGACGCGCACTTGCTGCCTTTAGATGTTTCATCTCACGCTCATATCACTAAGTCATTCTCTATTCATCAAGATGCGCACTTGCTGTCTTTGGGTGAAAACGCGCACTTGCTGTCTTTGGGTGCTTGATCTCACGCCCAGACCAATGAGTCATTCTATATTCATCAAGATGCGCACTTGCGATCATACTATCAATAAAATATATCCCCCCGGGCCATACGTCATCCATCATCCGTGACAGGTCACAAAGACCCTCACGTTGTGGGGCATCATGACCTAAGAGTACATGTGCACCTATGACGTCATGACCGTCAGCCGGCCGTGTCAGCTGCATCCAAAAAAAAAACCCAACTCTAAGGCAGAGCTACATACTACTTGCGGAGCATTGAGTGCCTTATCTGTGGCGCAACAGTCAAGTGGCGGTGCGACAGTATAAATTATGATGGTGATGACACTGCACTGTACTCGCCCTGATGTAGGTTGTTGTTGTTGTTTGTAGATTATAGTCACACGACACTTTCGCATATAGGTGACTACTGGACCGATTTATACTGACACCAGCGGGCCAGTTGTTGGTAAAGGGGAAAATAATATGATCACACGTTGACCAATCCGGGATTCGAACCAGCGACCTTTCGGTTACTAGCAAGACGCTCTTACCAACTGAGCTACCCGGCCCCTCTGATGTAGGTCATTAGGTCCGCGCTACAAAGACAAAACCAACTTCCTTCAGACGTCCCATTTTCTTCCTCTGTTATATCGCACACAAAAATGTATAGTTCGTTTGACAGAATCAGTCGTGTTGCAACTACAGTCACAACTGCAACAACTTAAAACGTAATTAAAATGAGCCTGAAGCTAATTCCCTCTCCCCCCTCCCCCCATCTCAAACGTTTACACTTGATACTATTTTAATGATATTATCAAAACACCGTACCGTGAAAGCTCTTCGATTAGGCTATACAAAAAAAGCACATACAAAAACCAAGTGTGCAGTTCGCCGTCGAAAATTGTAGTCAAAACAGGCGAAGGTCGTGACGCAGTAGAGGACTGTCCTTATTGCGGCACAAATAGGCGTTGGGCACTGTCTTTGTTGGCCTGTTTAGCCAACGAAAAGCGTTGTAGCTTATGCAGTCAGTGTTTTTAGTACTCTAGGCTAATTGTTGTGTGCCTGTAGCGTCGATGAATACTCTTTGCCAGGGCTGCGAAGTCACGTATTGTTTATGGCAGACGATCTGTTAGGACATTCGGACATGACGTTTAAACAAAAAATGTCGCAAATATAAGGCACAAATAGTCTTCTCTTTGCGTGAGTGAGATATTACAATTATTATTAAATAACTTTTTGGCATGTTGATCTAGGGTTAGTTTTTTTTAGTTTAAAAATGTCTAGTTGGGACTGAGATGACTATCTTCACTTGTTCATTTGGACATATAGGACTGTGTCACTGGCCTGCAGTAGAAATGATGATGGTGACGCTGCAGTGTAGACGTGCGTAAGGTAGACTAGAGCTTGGTAAAAAAAAACTAATTCAGATGTAAATGATAATAGCGGCTATATCTACTTTGGATGGTGTTTGTTGGTGGGGTGGGGAGTAAAAGTGTGTGTGGGTGGGAGGGTGTCAGAGAGAGAGAGAGAGAGAGAGAGAGAGAGAGAGAGAGAGAGAGAGAGAGAGAGAGAGAGAGAGAGAGAGAGAGAGAGAGAGAGAGAGAGAGAGAGAGAGAGAGAGAGAGAGAGGAGATAATATCTGTGTGGTGTGTGTGCGTCACCGAGCTAGAGATAGTTCTACTGGTTTTAGTTCTGTGTTATTTAGTTTTTAGTTTAGTTTATTTATTTTTAGTTATTAAAAATATATTTATACTGAATTGTTCAAGACCACTTTCTAAATTAATATATAAATTAAGAATGAATGCATGGAGCACTAAATACTCAGTAGATGTTAAATGTGTATGTAAAACAAGTCTATCAGTACATCACCTTCTCTTTGAATGCTCAGTTTTAAGAGATATATTTAAAGTAAATGGACATAGCATAACTGAATATGGACATTTTGTAGACATGGTTCTATATCATCCAAATGTTACAGACATTGTGGAAGTTATTGCTAAATCTCCTGTTGGTAGACTTTTATAGATTGTTTTGAAATTATGTTTTTAAATAGTTAAAGTGTTTTAAAAGTTACATTTTCAATGTCTAATATCACCTAAATGTGTGAACAGACATTAAATTAAAGATTGATTGATTTAGTTCTGTGATGTAAATGTTATATCTGTACATGGGTTCGCTGTATGTATGTGAGTGGGAGAGGGGTTTGTGTGTGTATGTGTGTGTGTGTGTGTGTGTGTGTGTGTGTGTGTGTATTTGCGCAAAGTATGTGTGAGTGTTCTGCCTGCGAAACAATTGTGCCTATCAATATCAACTGATAGCTACTTCTCTGCGCTAAAAAAATATCATATAGTAGATCGTAGAGCGTATTGGTATACCGTTAAACAGCGGAAACCACTCTATTTCACAGCAGAATATTAAAATTCTAACATTAGCGGTTGGATTGAGGAACGAAAGTCCCACGTTTATCATTGTTTCGTGTGATAATGTGAATTTTAGGCTAAACTCATTTTCGCCAAAAATAAACCAAGCTTTCACACTGGGGCCCTTTAAACTCAACGTCTCTGTCGTCATTGTGTATGTATGCGCTGACACCTTTTAGCTTTCCCTCATTGTTGGTGCTTGTGGAAACATTTATCCTGTAACTATCGCAGAGTGTGTGTGTGTGTGTGTGGGTGTGTGGGTGTGTGTGTGTGAGCGCGTGAGTGTGTGTATGTGTGTGATTTAGCCTATATGTACTGCGTGTGAATGTGCGTGCGCGCAGGCGCATATAAAAACAAGAGGGTGCCTGTGGCTGTGTATGGGTGTGCGCTATATATATATTATGCTTCGGTGTCCAGGGACATAAATCTAAAAACTCTTATTGCTACGTCCTATCTTATCCTTTGCTATCCTATCCCGTAACTCGGAGGTCGTAGGGGCACCACAGATGATTGTTTAACCAGCGTACTCCATCTTTCCCTGTCCTCAGCAACCCTGATTGTTTCGTTCAGTGTCAAACCAGTCCATTCTCGAATGTTGTCCTCCCACCTCTTTGGTCATCGTGTTGTCTAATGGCTTGTGTGATGGTCTGTCGGACTTCGTCGTTGGTGATGTGCTGGGTATAGGACTTGCCCAGAAGTCTTCTGTAGCACCTCATCTCCATGCTTTGTATTCTTCGTTAGAGATCTGCTGTGAGGGTCCATGTTTCGCAAGCATATAGGAAGATGGAGATGACAAGGGAGTGCAGCAGCCTTACCTTGGAATGTAGACTGATGGTCCTGTCTTTCCAAATTGGCTTCAACCTCGCCAGGGCAGCAGTTGTTTGTGCGATCCTGGAGAGAACTTCCCGTCGGGACCCATTGTCTGATACAATGGCTCCTAAATATTTGAAGCTATGCACTGTGTTGAGGGATTGGCTACGTAGGCTACATTTTGTAAAAGCTATGGCCAACAGTTCCATTTCGAGCAGATCGGAGATTGAGAGAAAAAATTGTTTGTCATAAATAGCAGTTTTAGTAGCAGATGAGGCGGAAACTTCTGTCGAAGGCCGTGGATCGGGAGGAGGACACTCGGGGCTTATTCTGCTTTTAGGTCCGATGACAACCTTTGTGTTATTTTCCTCAGTCGCAATGTCAAGGACGCCACAGCACGTTCTGATTGGTCCGGACTTATGATTGTATCGCAGGAATTAGAACATGTTCTATCCTCTGAATCTACGATGGATTCGCTTGAGATTGTATCGTAAGCTTGTTGTACAACTTATTGCAGCGTGTGACCGGGTAAATCCTATGACAATCGGTAGGTAGACCGCCCCTTACTGTTACAATTTAATCTCCTGTAATGCATAGAGGACATTAAATTAAATTAAATTAGAGGACATTAAATTAAATTAAATTTTATGTATTAAATACATGTAGGCTACAAGTCGCTCACTGGTTTGGGACATCCCTATCTTGGGCACTTCAACTTTTCCATCGACACAACGAAAGTTAATCTGATGAATACGACTTGCTACAACGTCAAAACTAGAATTGTAAGGTTGTATGATGTAGTGAGGGATCTTTGGTACAATAAAATGCCGTATATGTGCTGTCTGTAACAGGATCGCTGACACCAACTGTTACCGCTCACGGGGGTTAGACTTTGATCATTCGATTCCTCCTTGGCGCTCGTGCGGTGAACCCGAAATCGTGTTCTTAATCTTTGGTGCATTCGGTTATAGAAAGTATTGTGCATAGTGGTGGGCCGGATGGCGTAAGGTGTGATGTCTACACTGAGCAAAATGTAGGACTAAACATATGTGTCATTCAGTGTGTGTGGTAAAGGTTGGGGGGGGGAGGGAGATTGGGAGTGAATGGGCCGGGGAAATGGGATGTGTCATAAAATAAAGGACGAGTGGTGCGTGTTGACCGGGAAAAGGAAACTGTGTATGTGTGTGTGTGTATGTGTGTGTGTGTGTGTGTGTGAGAGAGAGAGAGAGAGAGAGAGAGAGAGAGAGAGAGAGAGAGAGAGAGAGAGAGAGAGAGAGAGAGAGAGAGAGAAACAGCCAGCCAGATACTTGTTGGTGATGCTATGACTGTTTATAGAATTAAAGACTGCTTTTATGTTGTTTTTTTTCTCTTTATTGTTCAAAGCCTTGCTTGCAGTCCGCGTGTATCACTAATCCATCTAGATACTAATTACAATGTTAAAATGAATCTTAATACGAAACAACTAAATGAAATAAATAACTAAATAGATTAATGAAATATAAAATAAATGAAGAGTATAACCCGTATCATCCAATTGTAAAAATGTCCTAACGAGATTCTAGTAACTCCTAGTCCGTAGCATCAGTCGCAGCAGTTGTAGCATCAGGGTCAGGAGATAGTTTTATGGAGACTCCTACACGTCTGCGTTAGCGTCAGCAGCAGCAGCGGCATCGCCACCCTCTTCAGCTGTAACTGCAGCACCTTCACCAGCGTTCTTCATAGCGCGACGCGGACACATGTACTGGAAGGTGAAGCTGTCTAACATGCACAGGCCGTAGCAGCAGCGTTGGTACATGTCATTGGGTTGGCAAGGCCGCATCTCGGCGATGCACTGCACGAAGCAAGCGACAACACACAACACACTGAGCCATTAGTCACAACAGAACTGCAAATAGTTTAAAGACATATTTGAGAATTAAGCTTAAATCGTGTCCGAGGTCACATTTTCAAAACTTTTCCATTATATTTTCTGATTTATTATCCCCCATACCCTTCTACTTAAAAACAACAACTACAACTTTCAAAATCTCTTAATTCACGTTTAAAGGTTAATTGTTGCTTACACGCTTTATAACGTTTTTGTTTGTTTGTTTCCCGGCACGTTGATCATAACCTCAGACACACTTTAAAGGTAGGTAAAGGCTTTCCCCTAACCTCTTGGTCATACTTTAAAGGTAGGTAAAGGCTTTCCCCTAACCTCTTGGTCATACTTTAAAGGTAGGTAAAGGCTTTCCCCTAACCTCTTGGTCATACTTTAAAGGTAGGTAAAGGCTTTCCCCTAACCTCTTGGTCATACTTTAAAGGTAGGTAAAGGCTTTCCCCTAACCTCTTGGTCATACTTTAAAGGTAGGTAAAGGCTTTCCCCTAACCTCTTGGTCATACTTTAAAGGTAGGTAAAGGCTTTCCCCTAACCTCTTGGTCATAGGGGGAGGGAGAGAGAGGTTCGGGGCCTCCCTTTAATCAGGCCCAGCGGTAAGTGAAACGATTGGTAAGTCAGTTAATAGTCAGTTACTGGTCACGAGGTTAGACTTTCATAATTCCATATCTCCCTGGCGTTCGTGTCAGTTGGTAGGACCCTCCCTCAGAGTGGACAGCCGGTCAGTGGGTGGGGCAGTCATTGAGACGTCATTTGGTGGGACAGTTAATTTGGCACACAGTGGGACAGTCGTCTGTCGGAGGAGTAGTCATTGAGACGTCATTTGGTGGCACAGTCATTTGGACACACAGTGGGACAGTCGGTCTGTGGGAGGTAGAAAGAGTAGACACCTATAGATATCTTGGCATTCTCATTGACAATAAGTTAAAGTTCACAGCTAACGCTGAGGCAGTGTTCAAGAAGTGCAGACAGAGGATGTATATGTTGTACAAACTGCGTTCACTGATGGTGTCGCAAAGAATTTTGCAGCAGTGCTATACTGCTTTCATTGAGTCTGTGTTAACATTCTCATTCATCTGTTTCTATCAGTCTCTTAATCTCAAAAACCAAAATTCTCTTAACAGTATCTCCAGGACATGTAGCAAGATTGTAGGCAGAAATCTCCCCCGTCTCTGCGATTTGTTCCAAACAAGGGCCCTGAGCAAGGCCATGTGCATCATTAAAGACCCCACCCACCCCCTGTGCCCCCTCTTCCAGTGTCTTCCGTCCGGGGTTCGACTCAGGAC
The DNA here is from genome assembly GCA_036898135.1 of Oncomelania hupensis. Lineage (NCBI taxonomy): Eukaryota > Metazoa > Mollusca > Gastropoda > Littorinimorpha > Pomatiopsidae > Oncomelania > Oncomelania hupensis. The sequence continues at coordinate 12,933,963 of CM072514.1, read as the reverse complement.
AATGCAATGCCGAACAGTTCGCTTTAGTTCCACTTTCATCCCTACTGCAATTACCCTTTTCAATTCAACCAACAAACGCTGATGGCTCTGCTCAGGACACCTCACCACCCTCATATTAATAACCCCATCATTTATTTTTATCTGATTAATTGCTTTTATAATCAAACTTGTATGTTTTATTTTATTCTATTACCCACATGTCCATTGATAATTATTGTGTTTGTAAGTGTGAGTGTATTACCTTATTTGTCAAGGACTGTTTGGTATTTTTTATCTCGTTGTTATAGTTGCTTATGATGTGTTCTGTGTGGATGAGTGCACGGCTGCAGTGATGAGTGGGCAAATGTAGTGCGTGAGTGTGTTGTAACTGCGCGAGGCTTTTATGACTGAAATAATAGTGCCTATTCTTTAGTCCTATTTCTTACCTGTAATATTTTTACCTGCAAGAGGCGTTCGCTCAATTAATGCATAGTTAAATTATGTACGAATGATGTGCGTACGGATTCTATGCTTTCTGAACCTCTTATATTAGTCTGTGTCTTATTATTGTTCATTATAACTGTCTTGATGTGTGGAGCCATTATATAACATAATGTGATGAGACTTGTACAATATTTCCATTCCTGTGGTAATAAAGATGTGTTGAATTGAATTGAATTGAATAGTCATTGAGAAGTCATTTGGTGGGACATTCAATAAAAATCGATGGTCAGTTAGCTTGGGGCAGAACAGGGTGGAACAGTCAATAAGACAATCATTCAGTTAGTAAAGCAGTTATTGGAACAGTCAGGTATTTGGAGGGGTTGTTGGACTTCTGGCTACAGTTGGTGAGGCAGTCAGTGGAACCTGGGAAAGTCAGTAGGTCAGTCAGGCAGTTGTTGGAGCAGTCAGATGGTGAAGAAGTCAGTCAGTTGGTAGATAAGTCAGTCAGTTGGTGAAGCAGTCAGTATTGGTAGGTAGGTCAGTCCGTTGTAGGTCAGTCCACTGGTGGAGTGTTCAGTCAGATGTTCAGTCAGTTGGAGCAGTTAGTTGATATTTTAGCCAGTCAAACGGTGGAGCAGTCGGTGGTACACAAAATGAGATGGTCAATCAGGTTAACGCCTAGATTGTAGACACTCGTGACAATCTGTTCAATAAAATCTGTGAAGACTTCAGTACCACAATGATCCTAAGCTGTTGTAATATTGACTAGTAGTCAGAGCAGTTTTAAGAAGAATCTCTGTGTCATCGTCCATCGTCTCTCCCCTTCAGTCAAGAGATTGAGTCAATGCAGGGTGGAGTTGAACAGTCATATCACCACTATGTTGATTGATTAATATATCATGGCAGGCACGGTGGTCTAATGGTAGTGCTTTGGCTTGCGGATCTGAACGTCCCGGCGCGAGCCCTGTCCGGGCCATTGTGCTGTGTCCCTGGTAAAGACACTTTACTCCCGTTTCCTACTCCTTCGGATGAGAGTATAAACCAAGGTCTGGTCTGTGTGTCGCATACATTCCATCATAACGGACTTTAAAGATACTGACGCTCATGTCCTAGACGGGTGAGTGCCTGTAACAAGAACACACCCAGCATGCACTTGGTCCTTCTCCCCCGTCCCTGGCTGGCCAGGAAAGTGCTCAGATGTCCGGGCGTCAGACCATGCGCCCAAAGGCTGCGGGTGAGCGTCTCAGGCGGTTTGAGTTAGATCCTGTATCGGCCAGCGCCTAGAGTCTGGTCAAGTACGGCGAGATAAGTGCGCTATAAAAATCCTGCATAATAATAATAATATATGTTTCTGCTGTTTAGGCCTATAGGTTTGAATCTGTTGAAAGAGAGAGAGAGAAAGAGAGAGACAGACAGAGAGACAGAGAGAGACATAGACAGACAGACTTCTATGATCTAGCTGCAGGAGTATACATTCTTTAAAGAAAGAGCTCCCTCTAAAGATTCAGAATACGTTAGACAACAAGCCGACAGAATAAGAAAGAAATGAAAGACAGAGGCAGATATAAATAAGAAAGAAAGAAAGAAAAAAGAAAGACAAAAAAAAATTCAACAACAACAACAACAGCAACAACAGCAACAGCAACAACATAAAGCGTCAACATTATAAAACAAACAGAAATAGAATGGAAAGAAAGTATGGAAGTTGGTTCATTGATAGATTTGTCATCATTAATCTTGAACTTTCCATTGTCTGTACAGGCAGTTGGTCTTTTCGATGTGTTTATGTTCTTGTGCTTTAGATGCCAGTGCGCTTGCATCAAATATTTTTGTTTAAAGTAAAAAAAAAAACTTAAAGACCTTTGCTTGAATCGCATGACCCATTGTGAAAATCATTCGCAAAAAACAACAGTAGAACAGTACAACTCACTGAAGCAACAAAAAAGTGGCGCATTTCGCTTTTTTTTTAATGAAATGTTAACATCTTGCTACATTTTGAACGAAAGTAATGTTAATGTTAAACGACCCAAAATCAATGCATAATACGTATGTACAGTTGGAGAGGGCATCAACTTGTTCAAGTAATGCCAGGCTTTGTAACCGTCTAGACGTCTGACTAAAACAGAATATATTATGATCAAAATAATGTTCCTTAGTCATCTAACAAAAGAGAGGAGACTTAAAACAGTGCAACAGCCAAGTACCGCTAACGCACTACAACTTCAGTTTATTGTAAAATAACTATTTTAAAGTGTTACAACAGCCCTCTGAATCCTGAAACGCACGTAGCTCAAAAGAATATCTATATAATTACTATGTTTGAAATGAAGATGAAAATGAAAGATTTTGAGATGAACTAGGCTGGATGTAGATTCAAATTGAGTGTAGAGTCGAACGCGACTTGAACTTCAGTGCACCAGGTTGGTTTACAGCGTACTTAAGAACGTAGATTGAACTTTGAACGTACTTCAGGACGTAAATCATACTCGAACGTCAGTGTAATAAATGGCATATGAACTTCGATAAACTTACATGCATAGCTGAAATGTTGGTGAATTGAAGAGCTTAAACTGAACTTGACAGAACTAGACATTGTAGGTTGAACTCCAGGATACATGAGATTATATAAGGCGTACATATTTAACTTGAGGGTGATTAAGAGCGTCTCTCGAATTTAATTTATTTCGTAAAGCTGAAATTGTGTACTTAAGAGCGTAGACCTAAACTAAATGTATTGAAAAAGCGTATACATCTATATATCTATACATCTATATATCTATTATCTATATATTTATTCCTCATCCGCAGCAAGAGCGTCCAGAGCATCTTCACTGAATGGCCCCCTGTTGGCGGAGCAGCGGTAGTTGTAACAGCGCATACATTGGCACTGGTTGTCCCTAGTGCATTGTTGTCCAGCGTCAGTGCACTGTGGACAACAAATAAAGCAGTCTGTAGTTTCTAAGCTGCTGTGCTCACTGCTATATCGAGTTACATGCGCTCGCTAGATCCATATGAAATGCAGCAAATAACGTAGGACTCATTGTAACTATACGTTTTCTATAGAAGGACGTTTTCCTTCCGAATGCGCGTGAGGCGTCGCTTTGCAATGAATAATCGGTTGCTGTTAACCCTTTTGCTGCCGTAAGCTTCAGTCCAAGTTTCACTTGCATAGTGCACATCGCCGCGTCTTACAGGCGTGTTGATCAGCTCAAACCACCGAGATCTGTCCTATCCTGTCCCTTAACTCGAAGGTCGTTGAAGCACCACAGATAATCGTTTAACCAGCGTACTTCATCTTTCTCTGTCCTCAGCAACCCTCATGGCTTCGCTCAGTGTCAAGCCAGTCCATTCTCGAATGTTGTCCTCCTACCTCTTTTTCTGTCTCCCTCACATTCTTCCTCTTTCACAGTGCCTTGAAGGAGGGTCTGCGAGTATGTCATCGTGTTGTTCTTGTTCCTCTCTAGCCAATCCATCTACGTCATCCGCAAACCGGAGTTTGGAGATTGATCTACCCCCTATGCTGACTGTGCTTTCGTGATCTGCAAGGGCATCTGACATGATGCGCTCCAGGAAGACGTTGAAGAGTGTTGGAGAGAGTAGACATCCTTGACGCACGCCGATTGTTGATCTGAACCATTTCCCGATGGCGCTGTTGTGGAGGACTGCCCTGGTAGCCTGGTCATACAGGCTTTGGATGACTTCAATACGTTTAGGGCTGATGTTGTACATTGTCACGGTTGGCCACATACCTGCATGCCAGACTGGGTCAAAGGCTTTGTTGAAGTCCAAGGTGGGTGGCTATTAACATTACTGGCATCCATTGCGTACTGTGCACGTCTGGGCCCAGTATTGTGGCACTTATAGAGGTGATGACAAGAAAAGTAGCTTGCTTTTGCCTGCAATCCTTACGTCTGTCAAAGTCCTAATCCACTTCTACCACGAACAGCATTGACCTATTCCTTTGGTTTATATTACGGTCGCTTTACTGTGTCACAACCGCGTTATGTCACAGTTTTATTTTATTCTCTTCTAAGGATCTTGTTTTGTGGAAGTTTTCTTAATTTGGAAGTTTTACTGATAAAATGATATTTTGGAACCACCTACAATACTTACAAGGACACAGTTGTAGGAAGACTGAGATGGTCAGTATTTGCCTACATATCCACTGACAATTGTCATTTTGCATCTGGTCCCCGGACAAGACCCGCTTTAGCCCACCCCCAGCAACTAGTCCCGCGCACTGGACGCACGTAACAAAATACACCCTTAAATCGGCAGACTACAACTTAGTAGTACCAGACTCAAACGTACCCTGTAGTGGAATCCCCATAAAACCCTTCCAAAGGTAATTCTGTAGTTATTATCCTATCGCCAAGTGACAGGGTACTTAACACTCCATAGCCAATGAGGAGTGCTCCCTCTATGCTTAGCTTGTAGGCCTTCTTCAAACATTCTAATCGAAATTAAATTGTTTCTCCCAAATAGTAGACTCCAGTACCATCAGCGCTTTTTTTACACACAGAGCTGAACGCAATTTCCCGAGATAGTCTCTGCCCTCCATAATTTTCTAGAACGTTTTTTCTGCGTTGTTGCCATATTTTGGTCTTCAAAATGCGAAATATATTTGCTCGTACGCCCTTCGGTGTTCGCGTGTTTCGCCGTCAAATTCTACATACAATTTCCCACAGACTCTTTAATTTATCGTCCTACCCTTGGAGGCTTTTCTGCATGGTTTGGATGTTTGGGCTTTCAAAGCTCTCACAATTTTATAGAGCGGGTTTCTGCATTGTTTGAGTATTGCTTTCTTCAGAATTTGACCATCTCGCCTTCCGTTTTACAGCAGATAGAATAGACCAGAGAAACGAACAACATCCTTGCTGACCACAACAATGTCCACACTAACCAACAACAAAATCCTTACTAACAACAACATCCTTATACTGGCCAACAACATCCTTACTAACATCTTACAGCATCCTTACTGAACAGCAACATTAACATCCTTACTGACCAACAAAAATTGACCAACAGCAAAACAACATACCTGTCCACCCCCGTTGTTGGGACATCTCCTCAAATTGTAGTCACACTGACCATTGCAACAACGTTGGTACATGTTGGTAGGGTCACAAGTCTGACCATTTTGGATACATTGCTGTGGACACAGAACACTGTCAATGTTAAATTACAGAAACAGATTTTTTTTTAACTACAAAAGATTTTCTTACATCATGTCATGCTTCCTTACTGTATTTAGTGCAGTTAATAACTGTTATGGAAACAGATATTCATTGAACTATATATATAAACCTGATAACTCGAGCAACACTTAAAATAAACTTAACTACCTGCGTTTTGTAAACAAGGGGTCATACACAGCTGTGGAAAGTATCAAGAAATTAGGGGTCATAATAATAATCCGTCAAAGTAGTCAAGGGTCATTAGATATATGAAGGATGAAATCGGAAATAAGGGGTCGTATAACAATACATGATGAAGCGGGGAATAATTCATACACTTAGTGACCAACCCAGATTGACCAACAGCAAAACAACATACCCCTCCTCCGTTGTTGGGACATCTCCTCAAATTGTAGTCACACTGACCACTGCAACAACGTTGATACATGTTGGTAGGGTCACAGGTCTGGCCATCTTGGATACATTGCTGTGGACACAGAATATTGGCTGGCTATTGTTAAATTACAAAAACAGGTTTAAAAAATACCACAGACGATTTTCTTACATCATGTCTGTTTCCCTACTGTTTTTATTTGATGATGAATTCCAGCCATGGCCTTCTCAATAAACCCACAGACATATGTTTCCACAAATCTAGCTCTATGTTCCAACAGCTTTTTGTTCTCACTGATCCCATGTTTATCCCACAGCTTCATGTTCACACAACTCTGTACTGTCTTCATTCATTGAGTTGAGGGAACATAGAGCAATAGGAACATAGAGCTGTGGGAGCCTTGAGCCCTATGCACGCGGGAACCTAGAGTTGTGGGAACATAACAGAGAGCCCACTCAAGCCTTACAATAACCCATTTAACCAACAATGTTTGGAACACAAGAGGTCATACAAATATACAGAATCAAACGAGAAATGAGTGGTCATGGCTAAACGCATGGTGAAGTCTGGAATAAAAAATCATATACACTTGTAGTATATAAATGCAGTGAAGTCGAGAATAAGGGGTCATAATTATTATAGATATGCACAATGAAGTCGGGAATAAGGGGTCGCATAGAAATAGAGGGTGAAACTGGGAATGAGGATTCATAATCATGGTGACAAACACAGAATGACCAACACAGATTGATTAACAGTAAATCAACATACCCCTCCTCCGTTGTTGGGACATCTCCTCAAATTGTAGTCACACTGACCACTGCAACAACGTTGATACATGTTGGAAGGGTCACAGGTCTGGCCATCTTGGATACATTGCTGTGGACACACAATATTGTCAGTTGTTAAATTATACAAACAGACGATAAACCCCCAAAAGGTTTTCTTATATCGTTTATGTTACCGATAAATTCCAGCCAGGGCTATCCCAATGTACCCACAGACATAATTCATAGCCTATCCTATCCTGTAACTCGAATGTCGTTGGGGCACCATAGATGATCGTTTAACCAGCGTACTCCATCTTTCTCTGTCCTCAGCAACCCTCATGGCTTCGCTCAGTGTCAAGCCGGTCCATTAGCCTTGAACCATATAAACCCTTGAATGTGAGAACCTAGAGTGGTGGGAACAAAACAGAGAGCCCAATCAAGCCACACTTTACAATAACCCACTTAACCAGCCACGTTTGGAACACAAGAGGTCATACAAATATCAAACGAGAAATGAGTGGTCATGGATAAACGCAAGGTGAAGTCTGGAATTTAAAAAAAACATATAGTATATAAATGCTGGATGAAGTCGAGAATAAAGGGTCATCATTATTATAGATATGCACAATAAAATCGGGAATTAAGGGTCATCATTATTATAGATATGTACAATGAAGTCCACAATAAGGGGTCATCATTATTATAGATATGCACAATGAAATTGGGAATAAGGGGTCATCATTATTATAGATATGCACAATGAAGTCGGAAATAAGGGGTCGTATAGAAATACAGGGTGAAGCTGGCAATGAGGATTCAACACAGATTGATTAACAGTAAAACAACATACCCCTCCTCCGTTGCTGGGACATCTCCTCAAATTGTAGTCACACTGACCACTGCAACAACGTTGGTACGTGTTGGAAGGGTCACAGAACTGACCATCTTGGATACATTGCTGTGGACACAGAATATTGTATGTTGTAAAATTACATAAACAGATAATAAATACCCCAAAAAGGTTTCATACATGATATTTGTTACCCTACTATATTTATTTGATGATAAATTCTAGCCGGGCCATCCCAATGTACCCACAGACATAATGTCTATCCTATCCCGTAACTCCAAAGTTGGGGCACCACAGATGATCGTTTAAACAGCGTACTCCAGCTTTCTCTGTCCTCAGCAACCCTCATGACTTTGCTTAGTGTCAAGCCAGTCCATTCTCGAATGTTATCCTCCCACCTCTTTTTCTGTCTCCCTCTTCTTCTGCCTTCTTGCACCGTGCTTTGCAGGGTGGTCTTTGCAAGGCCTGATGCTCTGTTACGTGGCCATGCCATCGGATTTTCCATTTCTTCATCGCTGTGAGCATGTCATCGTGTTGTCCAATGGCTTATGTGCTTGTCTGTCTGACTTCGTCGTTGATGATGTGCTGGTATAGGAAATGCCCAGACATAATAATGTTCTCATAATTCTGTATGTGTGAATACAGAGTTGTGGGGACGTGGACTTGTGGGAAGATATACACGAGGTAACGTAGAGTTATGGGAACAGCCAGCCATTGAACAATAAACATGTTCACTAGAGCAGCGTTTTAAAAAAAATAACTATCTGATTTTGTATGCATGGTGTCATACAAAAACGCAGAAAGAACCCAGAAATGAGAGGTCATATTGATATGCAGGATCAAGTCGGAAATAAGGGGTCAAATATAAATGCAGCATGAAGCTGGGAACGAGGATTAATAATCCAAGTGACCAAACCAGATTGACCAACAGCAAAACTACCTACCCCTCCTCCGTTGTTGGGACATCTCCTCAAATTGTAGTCACACTGACCACTGCAACAACGTTGATACATGTTGGAAGGGTCGCAGGTCTGGCCATCTTGAATACATTGCTGTGGACACAGAATATTGTCTGTTGTTAAATTACAGAAACAGATGATAAACACCACAAAACGTTTTCCTGCATTATGTTTTCTTTCCTAATATATTTATTTGATGATCAATTCTAGCCAGTGCAATCTCAATGTACCCACAGACATAATTATGTTCCCACAAGTCTAGTTCTACTTTCCAACAATTCTGTGTTTCCACTGCTCTGTATTCCCACATCTTCATGGTCAGACAAAACTCTGTAATTTACGCATAGAGCTGTTCGAACATAGAACTGTGGGAACATAGAACCGTGGATACGAATAGCCGCGGGAAAGCAGAGCTATGGGAACACAAAAAAATGAAGCCAATAAACTATAAGTATCCTAGCTCGTGCTACCCTTTCAAAAACAACACCTTAACTAGTTACGTTCGTTACACAAGGGATCATATCAATATGCACAATGTAGTTGCGGGTACGAATGTGTTTTATTTCCTGATTGCCAGGAAGCTTTGTTACAAATGGGGTAATGTGATGAATCTATGGTAGTAAACTGTGCGTGATTTTACTGTTCTTAAAAGTTGTATTTTATTACTCTGTGATAATGTGATATATGCAGAATGTTATGTTATATTAGCTCTTTCTGTATTATTGTCCTTTGTATTGTGGAATCGTCACACCACACACCAAATGTCCAAGTGATTTATGAGGACAATAACGATATCTTGAAACGAGAAATTAGTAGTCATGTGTCTACCCAGGGTGATATGCACAATAAAGTCTGGAATAAGGGGTCGTATAGAAATACAGAATGAAGTTGGGAATGAGGAATAATAATCCAAGTGACCAACACAGATTGACCAATGGCCGGCAAAACTACATACCCCTCCTCCATTGTTAGGACATCTCCTCAAATTGTAGTCACACTGACCGCTGCAACAACGTTGGTACATGTTGGAAGGATCACAGAACTGACCATCTTGAATACATTGCTGTGGACACAGAATATTGTCTATTGTTAAATTACAGATATAGATGAAAACAACACAGAAGATTTTCTTACATCATGCATGTTTCCCTATTCTATTTATTTGATGAGGAATTCCAGCCAGGGTCATCTCAAGTTACCCACAGACATATGTTCCCACAAATATAGCTCTGTGTTCCAACAGCTCTTTGTTCTCCTGATCTGTGTTCCCAAACTCTTTGTTCTCCCTGATCTGTGTTCCCACAGCTCTTTGTTCTCCCTGATCTGTGTTCCCACAGCTCTTTGTTCTCCTTGATCTGTGTTCCCACAGCTTCATTTTCAAAACACGCTGTATTTACACATAGAATTGTAGGAACATAGAGTTGTATGTACAATAGAGCTGTGGAAACATAGAGCTGTGGGATTATGGAGCCATGCGGGAACTTAGAGTTGCGGGAACAAAACAAAAAGCCATTAAATTATTAGTATGCTCACTCGAGCGATACTTTAAAAAAACAACTCTTAACGACTTTAGTTTTGTACGCAATTGGTCATACAAATATGCAGAATGAAACGAAAAATGAGGGGTCGTGTATATAATTATACGCGCGGTGAAATCGGGATTAAGGGTTCATTATAGTATAGAAATGGTGGTTGAAGTTTGGAATAAATGGTCATAATTATATAACATATGCCCAATGAAGTCGGGAATAAGGGTTCATTATAGTATAGAAATGCTGGTTGAAGTCGGGGTATAAATAGTCATAATTATTATAGATATGCACAATTAGGTCGGGAATAAGGGGGCATAATTATTATAAATATGCACAATGAAGTCGAGAATAAGGGGCCATAATTATTATAGATGTGCACAATGAAGTCGAGAATAAGGGGCCATAATTAATATAGATATGCACAATGAAGTCGAGAATAAAGGGCCATAATTATTATAGATATGCACAATGAAGTCGGGAATAAGGGGCCATAATTATTATAAATATGCACAATGAAGTCGGGAATAAGGGGCCATAATTATTATAGATATGCACAATGAAGTCGAGAAAGGGGGCCATAATTATTATAGATATGCACAATGATGTTGGGAATACGGGGCCATAATTATTATAGATGTGCACAATGAAGTCGGGAATAAGGGGTCGTATAGAAAAACACGATAAAGCTGGGAATGAGGATTGATAATCCTATAATGACCAACACAGATTGCCCAACAGGAAAACAAATACCCCTCCGTTGTTGGAGCATCTCCTCAAATTGTAGTCGCATTGACCATTGCAACAACGTTGGTACATGTTGGAAGGGTCACAGAACTGACCATCTTGGATACATTGCTGTGGACAGAATATTGTCTGTTGTTAAATTAAAGAAACAGATGAAAAATACCACACAAAGTTTTCTTACATCATGTCTTGTTCCCTACTGTATTTGATGATGAAATTTAGCCATGGCCACCCTAATGTACCCAAAGACATAATTATGTTCCCACAAATCTATATGTGTCAATGTGTGATTACAGAGTTGTGGGAGCATAGAGCTGTGTGGCGATCTCATTGTGCATGCAGTGAGCTATTCACGGGTTTCTTATGCCGAATATCGCGGGTTTCCTTTGCCGAAGATCGCGGGTTCGAGTCCCTCAAGGGGCGAACTTATGTGTCTTAGGTACGATCGAGACAATTTATTTAACCTAATTTTCTCTGGATAGTCCGGTTTCCTCCCTCCCTTCAATAGTGGTATTGGATGCAGTCAACCTAAAATCTGTCTTCTAATAGCGATCTCCCCGCCTTTACCCGCAACAGACTGTCCCCTGTTGGTTCTAAATTTTTGTGGATGTCTTTGGACCATCTGCCTGGAATTCATTATCACTTTCTCTCCCCACAGCATATTGAATATCAACACCTTCAAAGCAAACCTCAAAGCTCATTTCCTCTCTAAAGTCTTCTCCAGATCTGTTCTGTATTTGAACTGCTTCTTCCATATTTTAGCACCTTCAAAGCAAACCTCAAAGCTCATTTCCGCTCTAAAGTCTTCTCCAAATCTGTTCTGTATTTGAACTGCTTCTTCCATATTTTAGCACCTTCAAAGCAAACCTCAAAGCTCATTTCCGCTCTAAAGTCTTCTCCAGATCTGTTCTGTATTTGAACTGCTTCTTCCATATTTCCTCATCATTTGTGTACGTGCGTGCGTGTGTATGAGCGCGTGTGCCTGTTTGTGAGTGCATGTTTGGGGAATCACTTTATTTATCACTGCTTTTCCCTCCAGTCCACTTTGAACCTGCTCCCAGTCATTTATGTATATATATTGTACTAATGTGTACTGCGTGTGTGAATGCGTGAGGGAGCGCTTTCAACTGTTCCTTACTAGGAAAAGCGCCTTATAAATATCCTTATTATTATTATTATTATTATTATTATTATTATTATTATTATTATTATTATTATTATTATTATTGTACACAAACATTTTCTTATATTGTACAAATCGCCCCGCTTTGAAGCTAATTTGTGATTTGAGGAAATGCGAGCATATACCATTCACTATTATTTGAGCTCTGGGAACATAGAGGTACGGGGACAGGCACCGCTCACTCGAGCCCACAATTTTAAAAAAACAACTACCTGAGGTTTGTGCACATGTGGTCATACAAGAATGCAGAATTAACCCAGAAATGAAAGGTCATAATAATAATCCGTTGTAAAGTTAAGGGTCATTAGATATGTATGCAGGATGCAGTTGAAAATAACGGGTCATAAAAATACAAGATGAAGCTGGGAATGAGGATTCATAATCCTAGTGACCAACACAAACTGACCAGCAGAAAAACAACATACCCCTCCTCCGTTGTTGGGACATCTCCTCAAATTGTAGTCACACTGACCACTGCAACAACGTTGATATGTGTTGGAAGGGTCACAGGTCTGGCCATCTTGGATACATTGCTGTGGACACACAATATTGTATGTTGTTAAATTACAGAAACAGATGATAAACACCACAAAGCGTTTTTCTACATTATGTCTTCTTTCCTCCTGTACGTATTTGATTATGAATTCTAGCCAGTGCAATCTCGATGTACCCACAGTCATAATATGTTCCCATAAACCTAGCTCTATGTTCCAACAACCCTTTGTTCTCAATGATCTGTGTTCCCGCAGCTTCATGTTCACGTAAGCCTATCCCTGTATCTACACATAGAGCGTTTGGAAAACAGAGCCGCGGAACCGTATAAACTTGGGAACGTAGAGCTGTGGGAACAAAACAGACAGACATTGAACTATAAGCATGCTCACTCGAGCCACACTTAGCACAAACGGTCATACAAATACCCAGAATGAAACGAGAAATGAGGGGTTATTTAGATATGCAGGGTGAACTCGAGAATAAAGTTTCATTATTATTATTATATAGATGCACAAAGAAGTCGAGAATGAAGGTTGGTATAAAGTTGCAAGATGAAGCTGGGAACAAGGATTCATAATCCTAGTGACCAACACAAATTGACCAGCTGAAAATCAACATACCCCTCCTCCGTTGTTGGGACATCTCCTCAAATTGTAGTCACACTGACCACTGCAACAACGTTGATACATGTTGGAAGGGTCACAGGTCTGGCCATCTTGGATACATTGCTGTGGACACACAATATTGTCAGTTGTTAAATTACAGAAACAGATGAAAAACACCACAAAACGTTTTCTTACATCATGTCTGCTTTCTTACTGTATTTATTTGATGATGAAATCCAGCCAGGACCATCTCAATGTACCCACAGCCATAATTATGTTCCCACCAATCCATATGAGTGTGAATACAGAGTTGTGGGATATGGGAACATATGCACGCGGGAACGTAGAGTTATGGGAACAGCCAACCTTTGAACAATAACCATTCTCACTCGAGCCACACGTTAAAATACATATCTAACTACCTGAGTTTTGTACGTAAGGGTTCATACATGCAGAGTGGACCCAGAAACGAGGAGGTCATATAGCCATAAAGTCCTAGGATAAAGTCGGAAATAAGGGGTCGTATAAAATAGATATATGCAGGATGAAGTCGGAAATTACATTACATTACATAATTGTTGCTTTAGGTCCAGCGGACTCTTCCGAGCCAAATCAGGACCGGACAACCCCCAATCCGCATAAAAGATCTGCTGAAACAACCCTAGTGGGAAAACAGAATGCCCTCCACCAGCCAGTCACTTTACAATAAAGACATCCCATGCAGGGGACGGCTGAGGCTTCACCCCAACTTATCGAACCCCCGTTTACAAAAACAAAATAGAATACAAACATCATTATAAATTATTAACAAACACATACATATAAAATGCCTACATGGCTAAATAATAACATCATAGGAAGCCCTAGTGACCACCTGGCAGAAAGCGTCCAATATTCCCAAGCTGATCCAACAGACCTCATACACAAATAAGGAGTCTTGTCCCGGAAGAGTTTTCAAGAAAAAAGGTAGGAGACTGGTCTAGCGAAGAAGACGATAGTACAGCAGATTGATAGAACAGAGCAGGAATGAGAAAGAACAAATGAGAAAGACAGCGACAGTGGGAATTTAAAGCACTAAATTTCCAAAAAGTGGGGATACTATTTATACTGAAACCCCCGGCACCCCAACGGGGGTGAAGTAGGAAATAAGTCGTCGGATAGAAATTTAGTGTGAGGCTGAGAATGAGGATTCACAATCATGGTGACCAACACAGAATGACCAACACAGATTGATTAACAGTAAAACAACATACCCCTCCTCCACTGTTAGGACATCTCCTCAAATTGTAGTCACACTGACCACTGCAACAACGTTGGTAAATGTTGGAAGGGTCACAGAACTGACCATCTTGGACACATTGCTGTGGACACAGACAGGGATGATGATGATAATAATGATGGTGAGGTGGTGGTGGTGATGTGGCAATGACGATTTTAAAATTGTAAAAATTAAATATAATTTGTACAATTTTATTTATTTCTTCATTTATTTTAAACAGTACACACTGTCTATACCGGTCATCAGTTATAATGGCCATACCGTGATAATGGCCATACAGTTATAATAGCCACCAGCTATAGTGGCCGTAAAGTTATAATGGCCACCGTTATAATGGCCGTACAGTTATAATGGCCATACAGTTATAATGGCCATACAGTTATAATGGCCGTACAGTTATAATGGCCATACCGTGATAATGGCCATACAGTTATAATAGCAACCAGCTATAATGGCCGTAAAGTTATAATGGCCGTCGTTATAATGGCCGTACAGTTATAATGGCCGTACAGTTGTAATGGCCGTACAGTTATAATGGCCGTACAGTTATAATGGCCGTACAGTTATAATGGCCATACAGTTATAATGGCCGTACAGTTATAATGGCCGTACAGTTATAATGGCCGTACAGTTATAATGGCCATACAGTTATAATGGCCGTAAAGTTATAATGGCCGTACAGTTATAATGGCCATACAGTTATAATGGCCGTACAGTTATAATGGCCGTACAGTTATAATGGCCGTACAGTTATAATGGCCATACAGTTATAATGGCCGTACAGTTATAATGGCCGTACAGTTATAATGGCGGTACAGTTATAATGGCCGTACAGTTATAATGGCCATACAGTTATAATGGCCGTACAGTTATAATGGCCGTACAGTTATAATGGCCGTACAGTTATAATGGCCGTACAGTTATAATGGCCATACAGTTATAATGGCCGTACAGTTATAATGCCCGTACAGTTATAATGGCCGTACAGTTATAATGGCCACCAGTTATAATGGCCATACAGTTATAATGGCCATACAATTATAATGGCCACCAGTTATAATGGCCACCAGTTATAATGGCCGTACAGTTATATTGGCCACCAGTTATAATGGCCATATAATTATAATGGCCACCAGTTATAATGGCCGTACAGTTATAATGGCCACCAGTTATAATGGCCACCAGTTATAATGGCCGTACAGTTATAATGGCCGTACAGTTATAATGGCTGTACAGTTATAATGGCCACCAATTATAATGGCCGTACAGTTATAATGGCCACCAGTTATAATGGCCACCAGTTATAATGGCCACCAGTTATAATGGCCACATTTATAATGGCTGTACAGTTATAATGGTCACCAGTTATAATGGCCGTACAGTTATAATGGCCACCAGTTATAATGGCCACCAGTTATAATGGCCATACAGAAAAAAATGGCCAAACAATTATAATGACCACCAGTTATAATGGCCACCAGTTATAATGGCCGTACAGTTATAATGGCCACCAGTTATCATTCATACCACTTGCCATTCAAGCACATAACAAACAAGTCGGTAGGTCTTGCATACTCTACAACTCTCATGCAGCTCAGTTAGTTTTTTTTTGTTTTTTTTTTGGTTTGGTTTGTTTTAATGTTTTTGTATAAATAGTTTATATGTTTACACACTAATAAGTTTTAAATTCTCATATTTATCTGTTCTTATGTTAACCCGTTTTACTGCTTAATTGAAATATCTGCATTATGAAAATATGTCCATGTGTTTGAAGATCATTAATAATGTATAAATATGTATGTGTGTGTAAAAGAAGAATGAATGGACATGTTTAGTTGACAGACAATGTAATTTCCATGCTTTTGGATTAATAAAGTAATATCTTATCTTATCTTATCTTATCTTATCTTATCTTATCTTATAATGGCCACCAGTTTTAATGGCCATACAGTTATAATGGCCATACAGTTATAATGGCCGTACAATTATAATGGCCATACAGTTATAATGGCCATACAGTTATAATGGCCATACAATTATAATGGCCACCAGTTATAATGGCCACCAGTTATAATGGCCGTACAGTTATAATGGCCATACAGTTATAATGGCCGTACAATTATAATGGAATCAGTTATAATATAATATAACCATAAAAGCCGGTAAGAGACCGTAACCCGTGAAAACAATTGCTCGTAAAGTGTTTCCTTTTAAGTTGATAAAATAGACCCTACCCTACCCTACCCTACCCTACCCTACCCTACCCTACCCTACCCCAGGCCCCAAAGACGCACACTTCAAGCCGCCTGTTTTTTTTTTCACTCAGAAATAGGGTCAAAAGGTCACGCGGTTAAACACAAGGGAAATAACTCCCTTTTCCTAGCCGAAAATGAAAATTCAAACGTTAGCGGTTGGCTTGAGCAAGGAAAGCCCACTTTATCATTGTTTAATGTGATAACAAAGCCCACTGTATCATTGTTTAATGTGATAACAAAGCCCACTTTATCATTGTTTAATGTGATAACAAAGTCCACTTTATCATTGTTTAATGTGATAACAAAGCCCACGTTATCATTGTTTAATGTGATAACAAAGCCCACTTTATCATTGTTTAATGTGATAACAAAGCCCACTTTATCATTGTTTAATGTGATAACAAAGCCCACGTTATCATTGTGTGATGTGATAACAAAGCCCACTTTATCATTGTTTAATGTGATAACAAAGCCCACGTTATCATTGTGTGATGTGATAACAAAGCCCACGTTATCATTGTGTGATGTGATAACAAAGCCCACGTTATCATTGTTTAATGTGATAACAAAGCCCACGTTATCATTGTGTAATGTGATAACAAAGCCCACTTTATCATTGTGTAATGTGATAACAAAGCCCACTTTATCATTGTGTAATGTGATAACAATGTCCACTTTATCATTGTTTAATGTGATAACAAAGCCCACGTTATCATTGTGTGATGTGATAACAAAGCCCACGTTATCATTGTTTAATGTGATAACAAAGCCCACGTTATCATTGTGTGATGTGATAACAAAGCCCACTTTATCATTGTTTAATGTGATAACAAAGCCCACGTTATCATTGTGTGATGTGATAACAAAGCCCACGTTATCATTGTTTAATGTAGGCTACAAGCAATGCGAATTTTGGGGTAACCCCATTTTTGACAAAAGTAAACCAAGCCTTTGAATTAGGGCCTTTTAACATGACTAAAAACTCTGCGGTTAAAGCCGCCACCGCTTATATCAGCCACGATTTTTCTGTCCCGATAGCCATTTTTTAATGTGGATGTATCGGCCGGCCATAGAGAAGGGTTGGTCGTATCTAGTAATTAGGGATGCTGTGTGTTTGAACAAGTAATAAGCTTATCTACGTTGTTTTTAAAAAATCTAGTTTGTTGAACAGACAGGCAAACAAATGGTACACACAGAAGAAAACGCAGTGTCTGACACTGGTACGGGGATGGAGAGCAGGGACCTAGTGCGTGTTCGGTGTCTTCGTGTAGCCGGCACTCACCCGTCAGGCAAGTAGTTCATGAAGTGATCAAATAATAAATTGATTTGTACAAATTGCAGGTCATTATTATTATTTTTATGGAAAATACAGAGATTTTCTAGATTGTAAGATCAGGCTCCCGTCTAAATCTGTATTTACTTGTTGTGAATAAAATCTCTCTCTCTCTCTCTCTCTCTCTCTCTCTCTCTCTCTCTCTCTCTCTCTCTCTCTCTCTCTCTCTCTCTCTCTCTCTCCCCCTCCACACGCCTTCCCCTCCCACCTCCTTTCTAAAATCAGACGCTGATGGTGACTTACAATTTGCTGCGGTTCCACGTCTGCGGCCAGTAGGTCTACTGGTGCCGTGGTGTTTTCCTGAGCCAGGATAGCCGGAATCGCCAGCAGCAGCACAACACACACCGTCACCCTGTGCACGTTACATCTATATATATAAATTGCTTAGCCGGAAGTCCTTCTTCGCCTCTACTATAAAGTTTGTCCGGTATGGACGCTGATCTGGGCAGGTGCTGGGTGCTACGGATCGGCCTGTTGTGTGCTCAAAACCCACGAAATCGTTATAGCCGACATTTCCTTACCGAACGTTTAACCGTTTCTGAGATAAATAAATAAACAAAATGTCCACAAACTGCAATAGCCTCATTCCACGCGCGGTTTCCATTCAACCCGTGTCAAGAACGTGCCGTTTCGTAATACCGCAAATTTTGTTTTATTTCCATTCAAAACACTTTTGCACTCTGGTCACCAATCTTACAAAATTTTTGTGTTTAACTAATTAAATTTGATTAATTAAAAATCGAATCGAGGTTTCAGCATGTTTTCCCATATAGACCAAAAAATTGACGATCTTTATACGAATCCTTGATAGCTGCATTAGTAAGACATTCGCCTACCGTGCCAGGGGGCCCAAGTTCAAACCTCCCGAGGTCCATATTTTTTTTTTTACACTACAATATGAATATTTTTCTTTTTAATTTTAACTTATTTATTATTATTATTATTATTATTATTATTATTATTATTATTATTATTATTATTATTATTATTTATAAACTAATAATAATAATAATAATAATTATTATTATTATTATTATTATTATTATTATTATTATTATTATTATTATTATTATTATTATTATAATTATAACATCTTATATCGAATTTCATTTTAAAACCTGGGTGTTTTTTATGATTTCTATTTGTATTATTCTATATTCGATATTATTATTATTATTATTATTATTATTATTATTATTATTATTATTATTATTATTATTATTATTATTATTATTATTATTATTATAATTATTATTATTATTAAGACATTCGCCTACCGTGCAGGCAACCCAAGTTCAAATCTCTCGCGGGCCATATTTTCTTATGTGTTTTTTTTTTTACACTACAATATGGATATTTTTCTTTTTAATTTAGGCTTTTTACTTTTAACTTATTTATTATTATTATTATTATTATTATTATTATTATTATTATTATTATTATTATTATTATTATTTATAAACTAATAATAATAATAATAATAATAATTATTATTATTATTATTATTATTATTATTATTATTAATATTATTATTATTAATATTATTGTTATTATTATTATTATTATTATTATTATTATTATTATTATTATTATTATTATTATTATTATTATAATAATATCTTATATCAAATTTTATTTTAAAACCTTGGTGTTTTTTATGATTTCTATTTGTATTATTCTATATTCAATATTATTATTATTATTATTATTATTATTATTATTATTATTATTATTATTATTATTATTATTATTACCAAGGATTGGGATGGGGTGGTACGCGTAGGTAAAAGGGGGCTACGCGTAGGTTTAAAGGGGCATGGGTAGGCATAACGGGGATACGGGTATATATAAGGGGGTATGGGGATGGTCGATTCCTTTCATCCATACCTGCGAAACGATCAACTGGAAAGTATCAAGGAGGGTACAGGTAGGTTACAAGGGGGGTACGGAAGGTATCAAGGGGGTATATGGAAGTATCAAGTGGGTTCGGGGAGGTATCAATGGGGGTATGGTGAGGCATCATGGGGGGTGGGGGGGGGGGCGGGGAGATATCAGGGGGGTGGGGGTGGTGGGGTATGGTGAGGTATCAAGGGGGATATGGGGAGGTATCATCGTCCAAATGAAACTCGCAGGCAACAGTTGTCTCTCTGTCTACATTTTAAACAGCAACCTGTGTACCCTGGCTTGCCAGGGTACAAAAACCACTAGTAAAGGATAATAGGTGAAATACTCTATAAAGGTAAAAAGGTAAAGGTGGTCCCATAGCCTTGAGGCTGTAGGGGAGCGTGATGTTGGAGATCACACTTATCTTGGGCCAGCGTAATGAGGGTGATGCCCATCTCTCTCCCTCGCTGCTTTACCTTCCCCAACCCTTAAGAGAGTAGGTACTTAGTCACAGTTGAGTCAACTGGGGGCGTTGTTATTTGTCGCTTCACGGTTTGCGGTCACCCATCCACGTGCTAACCGCACTGGACGGTGCTTAACTTGCGACACAGTAGCGAGTGCTCCAACCATTGCGCTATCCAACACAAATACTCTATAGCGTACTGTAATTGTGGGCTTTGATTCCTGATCAGGCATTTGGCGCAATGCGTGATCTGATACCATTTGCGCCCCCCCCCTCTCTCACCTCCCCCCCCCTTCTCCTCTTGTTCACTAGATAGCATGACCATAGAGGAGTCTATATAACCGCATCAATGTGAAGAAAGCTCTGCAATAAGCATGTACGCAGCTTAAACAGATACTCCGTCCTTTTAATTGTTCTGATATTGCAATATTTTTCCATCTCAAGAGCTGTAGTTTAATATCGTCTTTCTATATAGTAATGATACTACTACTACTACTACTACTACTACTACTACTACTACTACTACTACTACTACTACTTCTGCTGCTGCTGCTGCTGCTGCTGCTGCTGCTGCTACTAGGCTACTACTACTTACTACTACTAGGCCTACTACTATAATTATGCCGTGATCTTCCTCAGTCAGGCATTTCTACTAACGCGGCCCGCGTTTCCGTGTCAAAGCAAACCAATCGCTGCAGAAAGCATTCATTGCTATTAGTATATACATTGGCTTACAAATAAATGAATCTGATCTGCACACGTCGGCAAAAGAAGATCGTTTGCTGCGTTGATAGACCTTTAAGGTTAAGCCGTTTACAGAAAATAGCCCCCTAGTACTGTGTCTATTTGTATAGCGCGGTATCACTTCTGGTTAAAGAAGTGCTCACTGCGCTTGACAAGTTGAGGGTATTGGAGGGGGGTAGCTAACAATAGCAATCACAACGTATAATGGCAAACAATATATAAAAACCTTATACACATGCCCCATCAAACACACACACGCACACACACAAGTATGTAAAACACCAAGACTGGGATTTACTAAGAATGTAGGAATCGGAAAGTGATTTTTGACAGAAAAGGGTTAGGGCAAGGGTTAGTTGTAGCGCTGCAACTAGCCCTTACCCTAACCCTTTTCTAGAAAGTTGACCTAGTTCGTCTCCTATAGGCGACGAAATAGGTCGAATTTTGTTCAAAAATTCTTCGGAAATTCACTGTATTTTCTCCGTCCCGGATAGAGCACTCATGTGTACTAAAAACACTCTCATGCACTACAACTGCACTCCCATGCACTAAAAGAGCACTCCTGCGTACTTAGAAAAAAGTGGGTGGCTGGAAAAGTCTGGGTGACTAATACACTCACCCATTTCCTGCATAAAAAGCAAGGTTAGTCACCCATTTTAAGGCTTATACCTCCGCATAAACACACACATACACACACACATTCACACATCGTAAAAGATATTAAAGTGTAGCATCTTAAATATTGACAATTTTAAAAAATAACAAAATAAACGTTGAGAACTAAGAAACATAATTTTAAACAAAAACACAAACAAAGAAAGAACCACTTAAAATCATGAACACAGACATTTGAAATACAGTGAAAAGAAACAAACTAAATAAACTGCCTACAGTTCCAACACAAAGTTTTAGGATTAAACAACCAAAAGTAGAAAGCATCCTTACATGATTGCAGGTACTGGCAGAGTTAACAAAATAGTGGTCAATCCCCAGAAGGAGCGGATAATGCAGGCACAATCCCGATGTCCAGTATTTATAGGCGGAGCATTTTAATATCGCAGCCTTATTAAAAGATCTTTATCTAAGCTCGCTTTGAATTTTGACAGAGAACGTGAATAATTTAGTTCCGTATAGTGATAATAATTATTGCAAAGTAGCTTGACAGGTGCATCAGTGTGTGACCTGGTAGGACGCTGCTTTCCTATGATATGCTGAAGGTTGCGGTTTCGAACTCTTCAGTGGGGGGTTGGTGTTGAAAGGGGAGCGAACTTATGTGACTTGTATATGAAGCTTTTCCGGTCACCGAGATTTTTCTACGGGTACTCCGATGTCCTCAATCCTCCCTTAAATATATGGCATTGGATGCAATCAATCAAATATACAAAGTCGATTTCCTCTACGTCTTCTAATGCGACTTGCCTTTAACCCACATGTTTGAGTGATGAATTTGTAATTTGTTGTGTGTGTTGGAGTGTGTGTAACATGTGAGCATGTAAGCCTATGTTGGTTACAGATCGCCGCGCTTTGAGTCTAATTTAGGAATAAGGCGCGCATATCATCTACTATTATTATTATTATTATTATTATTATTATTATTATTATTATTATTATGTAACCTTGATCTCCTTCCTACCTAAACGCCCATCCACCCACCCACCCACCCTCCCCCCCTTTACTCACAGCCGCTGATCTCAGCCCCACCCCGCACCCCGTCTCGCGTCGCCCCCTTTTTCTGTAGCCACCGGTATCATCCATAGTATTATTTCTTTAGCAAGGAAACTATCAAATACACAATATGGTTTTAAAAATATTTATTTCTAGTTCTTATATAGCGCTCTTTTCACTCGTGAGTTGCTCAAAGCGCTGGGTGAGGCTGGATGTACCTAAAACCGCCCGAGACGCCCACATGCAGCCTTAGACTCATCGTCTAACTCCCCAGACAACTGAGCACAATCCTTGTTAATGAGACAGACATTGACAGCAGCATCACGCATCATTACGATACACAGCAAGAGACAATTGAACATATCAAAACACAAAGTGTTAATCTAAGGTTTGTGACCTGTCCTTTGGCCCATTTATGCTGCTTGTTGTCATTAGTTAGCGGGATCTGAGAGGAACTATTAAACGGCGCTAATATATTCTACATGTCATCAACGCATTTTGATAGTTTTAACACGAAATTGTCTGTTTGTCGAGTACCCTTCTAGTGATAAGCATCACGCCAAGGTTCAGAGTACGCCCATTTTAATCCGCCGCAGGTAGTACGCCTCTTTCAATCCGCCGCACGAGTAAGAACATGGTAGCTGTCTTCCAATTTTGGCTTTAAAATGGTAGATAATAAAACAAGTTTGTATTTTACTTGGTACTGTAATGTTTTTTTTAATCTATGAAGCTATGTTTCTCGCAATTTCTGTTTCTCGTGTATTTACGAGTTAATAATTGTCATCAGTCGTGTCATAAATAATGCCTACCACGATACAAATTATAGAAATACGCGAAAGATGGTCAACGCAAAGGGTTTAACAGGTGTTGTTTGTCAAAGTCTCACCACTCATGGATACTGCTTCAGATGTTTAAGTTTCATCTTACTCTAGTTTAAACTAATGACGGGTAAAGAGATTTACAGTGAAGATTGGATTGGTACGCTTCGCCGCAGCGTTTTTGATTTTGCTGGTACGCTTCGCCGCACACCAGGTGTCTGGGGCTCAATGCGCATTGCAGGGAAAGAAAGTAGTCCAAAAGTGTTATTAAAAATTAATTTCAGAGAGAGAGAGAGAGAGAGAGAGAGAGAGAGAGAGAGAGAGAGAGAGAGAGAGAGAGAGAGAGAGAGAGAGAGAGAGAGACTGACACTCAGACACATACACACATACAGACACAGATAAGAAGTCAGACAGGGAAAAGAAAGATAAATAAACGTGCATAAAAGAAAGGAGAACTTCACTGACGCTGAGGAAAAGACAGCGTAAATAAGACTGGCCAAGTACCTGTCACTACTAGGCGTGAGAGTCAAACGTCATCAGCCTCAGCCTAACTAAGACTGGCCAAGTATCTGTCACTACTAGGCGTGAGAGTCAAACGTCATCAGCCTCAGCCTAACTAAGACTGGCCAAGTATCTGTCACTACTAGGCGTGAGAGTCAAACGTCATCAGCCTCAGCCTAACTAAGACTGGCCAAGTATCTGTCACTACTAGGCGTGAGAGTCAAACGTCATCAGCCTCAGCCTAACTAAGACTGGCCAAGTATCTGTCACTACAAGGCGTGAGAGTCAAACGTCATCAGCCTCAGCCTAAGACTGGCCAAGTATCTGTCACTACTAGGCGTGAGAGTCAAACGTCATCAGCCTCAGCCTAACTAAGACTGGCCAAGTATCTGTCACTACTAGGCGTGAGAGTCAAACGTCATCAGCCTCAGCCTAAGACTGGCCAAGTATCTGTCGCTACTAGGCGTGAGAGTCAAACGTCATCAGCCTCATGCTAACTAAGACTGGCCAATTATCTGTCACTACTAGGCGTGAGAGTCAAACGTCACCAGCCCCAGCCACCCTCCGCTACCCTGTGGGAGTGGAAAGGACGTTGGGTGGTCAAAGAGGATTTTAATTGATTGATTGATTGTTGCTTTAGGTCCAGCGGACTCTTCCGAGCCAAATCAGGACCGGACAACCCCCGATCCGCATAGATCTGCTGAAACAACCCTAGTGGGAAAATTGAATGCCCTCCACCGGCCAGTCACTTTACAATAAAGACATCACACGCTGGGGACGGCTGAAGCTTTACCCCAACTACTCGAACCCCCGGTTACAAAAACAAAATAGAATACAAACATCATTATAAATCATCAACAAAACACATACATATAAAATGCCTATAGTGCTAAATAATAACATCATAGGAAGCCCTAGTGACCACCCGGCAGAAAGCGTCCAACACTCCCAAGCTGATCCAACAGACCTCATACACAAACAAGGAGTCTTGTCCAGGAAGAGTTTTCAAGAAAAAAGGTAGGTCATTGATCTAGCGAAGAAGAAGATAGTATAGCAGATTGATAGGACACAGCAGGAATGGGAAAGAGCAAATGAGGAAGACAGCGACAGTGGGAATTTAAAGCACTAAATTTCCAGAAAGTGGGGATACTATTTATACTGAAATCCCCGGCACTCCAACGGGGGTACTGTTGACGCAGTGAATCTGTCATGCCTATAAAGGAAAGACAGGTTTTCAACTGGGGCTTTCACTTTTCCCTTTATAGGTTAGAACAATCTACAGTGGCAAGAGTGCTCATGACCCCAAGGGGTTCAAATAGGATTGACAGGTGTTAGTTGATATTGTTGTATGATAGTGTTGTCACCCTGACACACCGTCAATGCTGATCTTCAGCTGACAATATTAATTAACACAAACGGACAGATTGGTGACAGTGGACAGAGTGTGGTGTGAGGGGTGAGGGGACGGACTGTGTGGGTGGGGTGGGTGGGGTGGACGATGTTAGCACACCCAAGTTCACTCGTTTCGCAACTAAAGCAATGATGAGGTTACCTATAAAGTAATGGCGTTGTTCAAAGCTAGTAAAACACCAGATAACTCTTTATTTAACGAAGACCTAACCACAACACAATCAAGACCAATGTAAACAAAAATCTGGGAATCAAACGCAATTTCAATATTTGACTTTAATATTTTATTTTAAAGCCTCCTCATGTTAATGGGATTTTAGACCACTTCAGTCTAGCGCACATTCATAAAATTAAATCTAACAATTTAAAGTTGAACTGCCACCCCACAAAATAACATTAGTACAAAAGCTTAGTTAGTTAGTTAGTCAATATTTATAGGGTACAGTGGACTGCAAAGAGCCGAATCAGGTGCACAACTTGGTTGAAAGAGGGCTTTCCCCTGATCCGTCTAGAAGATCTGTTGAAACAACCCTAACCCTAACCCTGAAGGCGCTCTACCAGCCGGTCACTTTGCAATAAAGGCATCCCAAGCTGACCATCTGCAGACACGTGAATTACACCAGCAATTCTAGCAGTGCCCGGCTATGTCATAAAACGCCAATGGAATCTAGAATATTTACATGAACATTGACGTTCTTTTCTTATATAATGGTCTCGAAATAGGAGATTCTCATGAAAACTATTGGGTGGAATCAAAAGCAAGTTATCACAGAGATCGTGGAAGTAATAATATTTAAAATAATTTAAATATCCTATATATAAATAGTGAGACAACGATTGTAAAATAACCAAACATCTTACTAGGTATTGAAAGTAACACTACGGTACATGAATGTAACACGAGGAATTTGTCATTCTTGTCTCTTTAAGCCAACACTTGTCGTTGTCATTCTGTTTATAAAAGTATTATTTTGTGTTATTTTCTCCAGATCGTCAGTTCGCTTTTTTACTTTCAGAATACAGACTACTTTATTGCCATCTGAAAAATGTACAAGGTTATTTGTGTCTTGTGAAAACCATAAAACATACTAAAACATTAAACCTAGTTACAATCAAATTTAGTTTTACAATCTTACTCTATTCAAATTTGGAAAAGGAATAGCCTACTAGACCAGACCTAATTTTTAAAATTAAGCAGAGGCTATATAATGCATGAAATTATTAACAAATATATTAATGTTGTGTTTGTTAGGTTCCATTTCCTTCTGGTTTGTATGGGAGTGAGCAGACAAACTTGCCAACAATGTGCTTTCCTTCATTGTGATTGCCTTTTGTGCTATGATGAATAACTAAATGTAGGCTTATGCCGTTCGGATTTCCATGTATATATGTATACCCCACCCCCGTTTAGCCCTCATTTGGGGCTAAAACTCCGCCACCCCTCCCTCTCCCGCACTTCACCCCCTGGGCATATACCTTTTGCTTATATGTATAATGTTTTATTATGTCTTCAGAAATAAAAGGACAAACGTTCAAGAGGTCCAAAAAGGAAATACAAATTCAATATCACATTGTAATATTAGATTATCTAGCCATGAGTTTGTTTCATTAGTAAAAAATACATTTTCAAAAATTAGTAAACAAGCATAACATCTTATCATGTAGTAGAAATATTGCAAAACAATTCACTTATAAAATCCGTTTGAATTCATGAAGCACAAAATACGTATGGGTTAGGGTTACGTATGAGATATTCGTTGTATATGCCAGCAAACGATATCGGTACACCATTTATTATATTTCAATGTACAACATTATTAACATTATACACAGTAAATGATGTTTTCATTAATCACACAGATAATATCATTGATGTTTTAAACAATCAGACACTTATTGAAAAAAAAATCGCCTACATTATCTTACAGTAAGTTACATCAATAAACATTGATAAAGTACATGAATGTGTGTGTATATGTATATGAATGTGTGTGTATATCATGATGTTTGTAAACATCCACAATCAAGTTATCAAGAAAAAGACTTTAAATTTAAAAAAAAATCTTTATCTGAAAAAGAATTAGGCCTACAATACAATGAGTGACGCACAGAAACACATTAATACGTCATGGGTTGAAAACTACCCATATCTTGGAGGAATATGGAATTTTGATGCAAAAGAATTCACTAGGACCAAGGTGGAAGACATGAAAAGAAACGTTTACAAACCAATGATAAGTACATGTACTTTGTTTTGGGTTTTAAAGGAATTTTTTTCCCTTTATAATTAATTCCGCACAATCAAAGGTCGTTCTCTGAGCTTTTCTGGAATTCGCTGTCGGCGTATTTTTGGAATTCGTTCTCCGAGAATTTTTGAAAGAGTCTTTCCCGTTTGTCCATTCGCTCTTTGACTTTGTCCGGTTCCTCGAACTTGCTGTAGGTCTCTGCCTTAATAGGGACGATGGTGCTGATGTTCTCGCTCGCCTCCACCAGCTCCCGGTACCAGTTGGCTATGGTTCCAGCCTCCACGGCGGCTGGAGACAGAATGGGAAATTGTCCACACTACACAGTCTATAATAATAATAATAACAACAACAACAACAACAACAACAACAACAACAACAACAACAACAACAACAACAACAATAATAATAATAATAATAATAATAATAATAATAATAATAATAATAATAATAATAATAATAATAATAATAATAATAATAGAGTATTACTATTATAAGATGCCTAATAGGTTTTGTATAGCGTGACACCATATCATAATTAAGCTCAAGGCGCTCACTCGCATTCATTCACACGCACCTATTACATGTTAATGACAAGCACAAACACCCCGAAAAACACATAGGCTACATAATCTGGCAGAGAGCCTACAAGATAACTGATGGAATTGTTTGTCCTCATTCAAGTGTGGGCGAAATGACACTCGCTTCTTCTGAGCAGAATGAGCATGAATTGTTATTTTATGGAGACCTGCACTGTGTAAGACGTCATCGTCTCATCATCATCATCATCATCATCATCATCATCAACCATCATTATCATCGTCATCATCATCGTCATCGTAGAACTGTGTATAAAGGGTTAGTCCACACAATGGACTCTCTGTGAGTTATCTTGCCACCATAGGGGCAGGTATCTACAGCAATTTCCGGACAAAAAACCTTTGCATGCAGGTGCAAATTAATTAAATAAACGAGCAGACAGACTTGCAGATACGGCGAACATCACAGAAGGCTTGACCATGGGTAAGTCTGAAGAGATCAGGCAGCACAGAAAATACTGCAGTCAAATGACGAGCCCACAACACCACAGCATGGATCGGCTTCATCACAGAAGTCTCGACACTGGGTATAAGTAAGTCTGAAGAGTTCAGGCAGCACAGAAAATACTGCAGGCAAAGGACGAGCCACAACACCACAGCATGGATCGGCTTCATCACAGCAGTCTTGACCCTGGGTAAGTCTGAAGAGTTCAGGCAGCACAGAAAATACTGCAGTCAAAGGACGAGCCACAACACCACAGCATGGAACGGCTTCAAGAAAGAGGCGTAGGCTACACAAGGGCAATGGCTGCTGGTCAACGCTAAGAGATCGCGGAAGAGCCGTCTTCACTCGGACCAACATTTGGAACGGTCTCCAGAGCAACCCTAAAAACTTACCTAAAGGATGGGGCGGGGCGGAGCGGGGCGGGGCGGGGCGGGGCGGGGCGGGTATGGGCATTCCTGAGCGCTGAGAGGCCATCTTGAACTGACTCAGTTATAAGCCGCACCCCTCAAATGTTACAGATCAAGGAACATACGTAGCCACAGCGGAAAATAAGCCGCATCCCATCTTATCACAGATGAACTTAAATTAGCGTGTACTCATCCAAAAGTTTGAAAACACAAACACTGCCCGGGTATGAGCGATAATAAAAGATAAAGACTAATAAATTACTGCCCGGGAAGTACGGTAGGCCTACTATAATATATTGACAAGTATTTCACACAACACATAATCATGTTTGCCGTCTGTCTTAGGTTACGTACCATCGGGCAAATATCTTAACTGTAGTCGGTACACTTTGCAGATCCGTGCCACTCTTTGCCAGCCCGCACCTGCCTTGACGTGAAGTTTGGCTCTCTCTGCTGACGTCGGCGCCAGTGAGGACGACCCTTTGGAGAAAAACTGAAACAAAAGACCGAGTGATTACTTTTTTTATCTGAACACCGCTGCAACTCTGCTGCCTTTTAGCATGTTAGGTACTGCTACCTTTCCATATGTGAGAAAGTTATTGAAAATCATTATATAAAATTATTTACTATCACAAGATGTCGGCATACAACGATGACGCGCCAACGCCAATGAAGACAATAATGATTATGACGACGAGTATGATGCTGTTGTTGTTGCTCCTGCTAATGATGATGATGACGACTAGGATGATGAGGACAATGATGGCGGCGATGATGCTGGCGACAACGACGACGATGCTGTTGCTGTTAGTGATACTAATGGTTAAGGTGACGACAAAGCTTTTGAAGCTGACAACACTGACATCGACCACCATAACATAGGCTTATAACAGATTGTATTCATTATGACATGAAAACGAAGACGACAACGGGGATGATGATGATGATAATAACTGACCCCTAGTACAGTGCTGCTGACGATGATGATGATAATAATAGTAATAAATAACCTTTAGTATAGCGATGATGGTGATGATGATGATAATGATAATAATGATGATTATAATGATGATGATGCTAATGATGATAATAATCATGATGATGCTGATGACGACAACTGACCTCTAGTACAACGCTGATGGGCACAGCCACCATGCCGAACACCCCAGCTTTATTAGCTGCCAGTTTCTGAGTCTTGGCAATGCTGGTGATAATGCCGGCCAATCCTGCAGCTCCCACCGCAGTGGACGTACGAGTCAGCCATTTACAGCTGCACACATATAGAGAAATAGAAAAACAGCAGCCACGAATCTAACTTCCACGCCTTGAGCAGCTTTTCCAGCTCGTAAATGCACTATGTAAGAACAGTAGGCCTAATTGCTGAACTTTAGGCCAACACTTCGTAGCAGAGCCGAGACCACGTCTGCCGCTTAACCATTACGCGAGGTGACGTAACCTAATTGGGCTTATAACCTTCTTTTCTTTGTCAGTTCGGGACGGGGAAAGCAATTATGTGAACCAGAGGCAGAGATTGTGGAGGAGCCTCGGTCAGACTCAGTAACGCAATGTGATTTTAGGTCCGATTCCAAACATTTAGGTCTACTGCAGTCATCCAATTGTTTTACATTTTAACGCATTTGGACGGGAGTTGTCCCGACTCTCGTGCCATTGACGAGGCACCGAGATGTGTGGAGTAAATATGGTCTGCAGAGAAACCACAGACTTTTGAAAGTCGAGTCCTGTGAGAATGATGTTCTTCCTTTAGATGGAGACAGAGACGGAGGAAAAAAATAATCAAAGAAATGTAGAGAGATGGGATGGAGTATGCTGGTTAAACGATCATCTGTGGTGCCCCTACGACCTCCGAGTTACGGGACAGGATAGGAGGATAGGATAGAGAGAGGAACAGCATTAACACAAGAGAAGGAGAAAGAAAGGAACAGACGACGAGAAAGAACAACAACATGGGTTTGTGTGTGTGTGTGTATGTGGGTGGGGGTGCGTGTGGGTGTGTGTGCGTGTGTGTGGGTGTGTGTGGGTGTGTGTGTCACTGTGTGTGTGTGTGTGTGTGGAACGCACAAAAGCGCACAAATGGGTAGCAGACCTTGTCTTTTCTAGTAACAAATGGGTTTATTTGCTTGGAACCCACTTTTTTCCAGGAACCCACTTTTTTCTAAGTGCGCGGGAGTGCTCTTTTAGTGCATGGGAGTGCAGTTGTAGTGCATAAGAGTGTTTTAAGTACATAGGAGTGCACTATCCGGGACGGAGAAAATACAGTGAATTTTTGGAAAAGTTTGAAGCAAAATTCGACCTATTTCGTCGCCTATAGGGGACGAAATAGGTCAACTTTCTAGAGAAGGGTTAGGGTAAGGGCTAGTTGCAGCGCTGCAACTAACCCTTGCCCTAACCCTTTTCCATCAAAAAATGACTTTCTGATGTATTGCAAGTATGTGTGTGTGTGTGTGTGTGTGTGGGTGTGTGTGTGTGAAATATTTATGAAAGTAATCATGATGATATTCGTCTTGCCCAGGATTGTGGGTGTGTGTCTGTTTACCAACACTGGGGCAGTTTTGATATGCAATGTAGGCATGTGGTCATTTGGCTCAATAAACTCTGTATTCTGAATGCTGAAATAAACACAAAATACATTCATTTTACCTTCGGTCGTATCTCTCAGCTTCTTCATAGTTCATGATGGCACATCGTTTACAACGGAACTCCGTCTCGGCAAACAGTTTGTCGAACTCTCTTCTCAGCTCTTCGCTTCCCAGCCGTTGAGGGTTCGGTGGCTGGGATGGGCATGGAGGTAGTGGTGCTGCTGCTGTTGCTTTGGTGGAGGTTGAGGATCCGATTCCCATCGTGGTCACTCCACAGAAGAGAAGACTACGGAGTAGGTTTATTCCTGTCAAAACTTACAAAAATGGCAATCCATCAGGCAATCAATCAAACAAAATAAATACAAATTAACCGCAAAAACATATACGCCCACCCTCCCCCGCCCTCCCCTCCCCACATACGCACACGCTCACATACACGTAAAAGTAATCTCACTAAACATCCGTCTTGTCGTAATTCTATGAGGGTGGGAACGTCTAAGTTTTGAGGCAACGTGGATCAACTGGTCGACTTGTTTTTTTGTCAGCACCTGTAGCCCGGTGTCACGTCGTCAGAGTACCGGGTATCTAACTTTAGCCGGGCGCCTTTGGGCAAGCGCCAAATCAAGTCGGGCCGGCTTTATCACGATGTTCTTAGGCGTCGTAACCCTAACCATAATCCTTACTAAGACCACGATAGCACTGTTGCGCATGCGTCGAATTTTGTAATGCGTCGACCAATCAGAATGCTCCCAGTCGCTACCAGCCCAGCTAAGATACTAGGAACGGTGACGACGACACACCGGCATTCGGACAGAATGACCATTGAAGTTTAACGTCTACGCCCATCATTGACGACATAGCAGACGGCGGTATAATATTCATCTCAGGAAAAAGCGGTAGTGATCTGAATCAACATGGAACCATCGGAGCAATACCATACTGATAAGACGGACCGATGAAAAATGTCCAATGTAATCTTGAGGGATTGGAACTGGGGTCATCGTTGTTCCAGGCGAATGCTCTACCTCTGAGCTAAGGGGAGGAGGGGAGGGGGAGGGGTGCGACGCATTTTGGAATCTAATAAGCCTAATATAGCAATAAGAATAATAATAATAATAATAATAATAATAACAACAACAACAACAACAACAACAACAACAACAACAACAATAATAATAATAATAATAATAATAATAATAATAATAATAATAATAATAATAATGGCAAAATTTCTGAGGAATGATTATCTATGTTAAAACATTATGGCAACACGGACAGAAGGTTACAATGGCGACACTTGGCTGCTGACGGATTGATCAGATCGTCGGCGTGTAGGCTTATACCGCTAATTATAGTCGTTTCTGTCAGTATATCAACTAACAAGTTAGTATCTCTCTTCATTAGAGCTCATCAGCTTAGACGTTACGTATCCCATACGGGCTTGCTACGGCACGTATGGACTCCGTATCGCAAATTCTCGCGCGATTTCTTCAGACCCGTGGCATCGATACCGGACGTGCTTACGTACAGAACGCGATCCATACGTGACCCTTTCCGCATTTGTTTTAAAACAACTAATCGTCATATTTCACGGTAAGTAACATTTTGGTTGCATTTTTAAATCCTTTTCCCATCTGTATAGGTATTTTTGCTTTCATGTTGTTGTGTTGACTCCGAGTGAAACCCTGTCAGAGACACCACCTACATACACGGCGGCCGGCACCACGTATCTCCCGCAAGCCAACTAACAAGCGACAACGAGATTTCAGATCGCGATCCCGCTTCAGTCATATTTTTGCTGAAAAAACTCACTTTCCTGCGTTGAGCAATAAAAATGGCATAGAATATGAAAAAAAAAAAAATCCTCTGTAATATTTGACGTCATTTAATAATTGGCTCGTCATAAAAATATAAAGTGAATCACCCACCTGTGACCGATGAAATTGATTGTTCGAGTGCATAATCTTGTCTTTCAAGTTTTTGTTTCACGTTTTAAATGCTTGTTGTTCGCATTATTTTAGGTTGACTGCATCAAAGGCCTTATAAATATTATTACTGAAATTAAAAATTAATTATTACTTTTGTTATTATGCAAAATGGAAAAAAAATCTATTCATAGATGCTATTCAGTCATTTCAGTGACTGTCACTGTGTGATCATGCCTATCTTGTGTAGCGAAATAGCCATACATATGCAGCTTTGTGTTAGAGATCGAACCCGTTGCATATATTGGGTGAAATTGAATTATTTATTGAGGAAGCATAAATAGTATTTGATTCAGTACTGCGCTGTCTGATATTACATCATTCATGACGTCAAAAAAAAAAAAAAAAAAAAAAGAGAGAGAGAGAGAGAGAGAGAGAGAGAGAGAGAGAGAGAGAGAGAGAGAGAGAGAGCAAAACTGCTTACCTGAAGTCTGAAGTTAGTAAAAACTTCGTTGACCCGGCTGTCTATGGCTGGAAATCTCGAGTTGCAAGTCAACAGAGAAAAAAAAATCGTCTTGCAGTACTGCCCCGATGCTTGAAAGCTACACACGTGGGTTGACACACTTGTTAAAACACAGGAAATGCTTCCGGAGTTATCTTTCTTTGCTCGGGGAGTCGGGAGTACGGGAGTCTGTTTCACGTGTAAGCTGAAGCAAAAACGCTTTCACGTACGGGCTCCGT
Source organism: Oncomelania hupensis (assembly GCA_036898135.1). Taxonomy (NCBI): domain Eukaryota; kingdom Metazoa; phylum Mollusca; class Gastropoda; order Littorinimorpha; family Pomatiopsidae; genus Oncomelania; species Oncomelania hupensis. The sequence goes on along the minus strand of CM072514.1, from coordinate 12,899,519 downwards.
ACGTATCTCCATACGTGTACGTATTCAGCGATACGTAACGTCTAAGCTGATGAGCTCTATTGTCTCTATCGACGTGCGCGTACAACCGATTGCTTCCCTTTACATGCTTTGAGCTCCATAGAGCGTCATCGGCCTGAAATAACTTTTTAGAAACTTCAAAATCCAGGGGAATTATGGGTAGAGAAATCCTTTTCTGAAATAACGTCGGCTAAATCCTTCTTTAGTTTCTTTGCAAAGGCAACCTCAGAGGTATGGAGCACTTCGTCCATTATAACTCCATCGCTGATAATACTGCTGACAAGTTTCTGCCTTTGTTCACTACCAGAAATATGCAGTTCCTCTCCCAACTTTCGTTTCATTTCAGCGAGCACATCTTCGCGAGAACAGATTTCCCAGAATTCTCTATTCTATTTTTAGGTTTGGGATATCCCTGTTTCAGCTTGTGGCTAAACGAGACCACCGCACGTCGACTAGGGGCAATACGAGATACTAACTTGTTAGTTGATATACTTGTGTTTCTGTACAACAGCAAGGTCTGGGTGCTGGTGGTGATGTCGATGATAACGGAGTCAACTGATTGGCAACAAAGTTATGATTGAATGTACAACGTAAAAAATAAAATTATCTCCTTAAAATCGAAGATCTTTCATACCAACATGGGTCTGCGCAATGGTTTTTCAGAAACTAACTCCAATGATGATTGTATACAGAAATAATGGATAAAGCTATCTCTCTGAACATAATCATGTCGGTTAGTAGGCCTTTACGTAGTTTAGGGGCTTCTTTAAAAAAAAAAAAAAAAAAAAAAAAAAAAAAAAAAAAACATAAACGCTTTGTAATGAATTCATTGTTACAATTTATTTCACATTCACTTTATTATTTTATGTTAATTTAGTTTATTTGAGTAAGCTTAATATAGCTATCATTTTGTGAATAGACAATACATGTGAAGTGATATCCCTCGACAATGTAGGCCTACGTACCCAATTTTATTTTTCAGAAATGACTGAACACAGTAATAATTATCAAAAGAATTTGGTAGCTGGATTATCTCTAGCGTGATCAGATATGTTTATCAACTGGTAAGCTTACTTATAAGATTCAAGTTTCAAGATTCAAGATTCAAGATTCAAGATTCTTTATTGTCCAAACACAAGGCATGGATATTTGTTTAGCAGTGCAATAAGGAAGGAGATAACAACATCAAAATTATTACAAACATGGACATACAATATTGATACATTTAATATACTATCAAACACAACTTCCATACCAAAATACAAATCTATAAACACTAACACACATGCATAAACAGATAACCAGCCACATACCCATGCGTACACATTTCACACACAGATAATTATTCCACAGTATATGTATACACAACTACAACACTCACCCATTCTTCCATGCCTTAGATCCATCCTAGATCATAATAATAATAATAATAATAATAATAATAATAATAATAATCATCATCATCATCATCATCATCATTATAATAATAAGAATAATAATACAAAATAAGCATCATAATATTAATAATAATCATAATCATTAGAATAATTATAAAAATAATAATAACAATGCAACTACAACTAATAATAATAATAATAATAATAATAATAATAATAATAATAATAATACAGCAACACCAACAGACAACTAATAATTAATATATGATAATAATGATAATAATAATAACAATACTACTACAACTAATAATAATACCAACTAAAAAAAAAAAAAACGAAGCTACATGATAATCTCGGGGAACAAAATTAATAAAAATAAAAATAATAATAATAACAAGAACAACAACCAAATTAACTAATTGATAAAATCTCTAGTCAAAATTGAATAAGAAAAGAGCACCATATTCTCATATAATTGTTTGCAGCAGATATATTGCACGAAAGCAAATTGCCTCCTTTATTACAAGGGTTAGCATTCTTATCGCTGGAGCGTGTTGTTTGCCAGTCGGATGGCTGTTGGAAGGTATGAATTCTTGAAGCGCGTCGTGCGACACTTCATAGAGAGGAAGCGCCCCTCGCTGCGCCGGGAGACACAGGCAGCGACTGCGTCATGCAGGGGATGCGCCTCGTTGTTGCAGATGCGACGCAGCTTGGTGATGGAAGCGCGTTCGTGGACGCCAGCCAGCGACTGCACATCCCTCCCCATCAGCCGGGAGGCCTGGATGGCGATTTTTTCAAGACGAACATACATTAAAATATGGAAAGATTATCAGCAAATGAAGGCAAGACAACCCTGCATTCTGGGTTTCACACGAACGTCTTGTCTCCCTTACCAGCTAGCCGCATTTTAAATTTTGATAGCCTTATCATTTAATAATTTCAGTGTCTACGTCAGAACTGAATCCACACTGATCTGAGACTATCTTATCCTATCCCGTAATTCGAAAGTCGTTGGGGCACCATAGATGATCGTTTAACCGGCGTATTCCATTTTTCTTTGAGGGCGTTAATAATCGCTTCTCCTCCTGCTTGAAGCAATTCTGCGGGTATGTTGTCCACTCCCGCTGACTTCCACTTCTTCAGCGATTGCACTTCTGCCTCAACTTCTTCTCGGAGAATTGGGAGGATTTTGTTCTTCTGCTCTGTTTTCGGAACATGCTAGAACTGATGTGTCTCCGTTTGGTGTGTGGTTGTAAAGGTCAGAGCAGTATTCTGTCCATCTGTCCAAGACTTCTTGTTCTTCTGTAACGCAAATGCCAGATTTGCTTTGGATCATGGAAACCTTGTGCTGTTTAACGATTGTCAGCCGCTTCACAGTCTGGTAGGCCTTCTTGCCGTTGTTCTTGTTCAGAATGTTCTCTATTTTCTGCCACTGATCTTCTGTCCAGTTCTCCTTTGCTGTGCGCATGCTTTTTCGGATATTCTTGTTGATTTTTTGGTAGGCATCAGCTCCCTGTTAAGTTTTTTTTTTCTTTTTCTTATTCTATCCTATCCTATCCTATCCTATCCTATCCTATCCTATCCCATAACTCGGAGGTCGTAGAGGCACCACAGATGATCGTTTAACCAGCGTACTCCATCTTTCCATGTCCTCAGCAACCCTGGTTGTTTCGTTCAGTGTCAAACCAGTCCATTCTCGAATGTTGTCCTCCCACCTTTTTTTCGGTCTTCTTCTTCTTCTACCTCCTTGCACTGTGCCTTGCAGTATGGTCTTTGCAAACCTGATGATCTGGTGACGTGGCCATCCGACACACACACACACACACTCACATTCTCTCTCTCTCTCTCTCTCTCTCTCTCTCTCTCTCTCTCTCTCACTCAAGTATCCACAGGCGCTGGAACGCTGGATAATAAATGGATCATGAGCCTTTCAAAACAAAGAGGTCTTAATTAGAAGAGCCGCTTGTTTCAAGGCCAACAGGTACAAGAGCACAGGTTGAAAATCAGATGGAAGTGTGGGGAATTAAAAGTAGACACCCCCGAATAGATTCTACGCACGCAGTTTACATAAATATGGGCGGAATGGGAGGCGACTGATCACGCTTGAGAGATTGTCTCCCTTGAGGCTGCTTTTTGTTGGGTTAGTCTGGCCTTGGATCTAGCTCCTGCTGTGCAGACTCCTTGGTGTGGACCTTGGATTATGCAGGACAAGGCGACACGACATATGTTTTTCACGCCTGACAATTCCGCTGCACGCTTCGCCGCCTTGCAAGGCAACTATATTTATTTCCCTCTTGCGAGGGATAATTAAAACTAACAGTTGGACTGTGTGCTGAAGCAGTGAAGGGCGAGAACGAGAGACGGGAGTTAGATACTCAGCTCGGCTACAGCATTTCACACTGCTAAAGTTTATAACTAGCAACTTTAGCAGTGTGAAATGCTGTATGAGGTAGGATTTACCGTCTGCTGTGTGCCATTCAAGTAACATAATTATTAGGCAGCACATCGGGGTAGTTAAGCCTCTACTTACACGCGTAAAGAACACGGATGCCCCCCTTTTTTTTTTCACTTTATCAACAATCATATAGTCTTCAGTCCGGCCGCACCGCAATAGTCTCTCCGAGAGGCGGATGCAACTTAAAAAGCCTCGGCCAGTGTCGGCTGCGCAGTGTTCAATGTCCGCTTTTCTAAACATTTGACTCCTACCTACCTACAAAAACACGTACGTAGGCCTACATGCACACACACACAGACACACTCACATGGCGCACATACACAAAGGCCTCCTCCACGCGCGCGCGCACTCACGTACGCACACACAGAAGAAGAAGAAGAACAAGAAGAAGAAGAAGAAGATGATGATGATGATGATGATGATGATGTCGGTGATGATGATGATGATGATGATGATGATGATAATGATGATACTGATGATGATGATGATGATGATGATGATGATGATGATGATGATGATGATGATGATGATGATGACGACGAAGAAGGATTTGATCATGATAATTATGGATTAAAGATGAAAATCGACGATAACAATGATGATATATCATTATTTAAAAGAGGCTTTAAAATATAAAGTATGGCATAACGCCCTGGCTTAACGTAGCCTAATATCCTAAATAACATTAATGGCAATTAAATGTGTAGATCATTATATAGTCTAGCATCCATTCTTCTTCTTCTTCTTCTTCTTCTTCTTCTTCTTCTTGTGGCACAACAGCATCCTAGCTTTTACTGACGTCAAGGTCCAAACTATATATAGTTGCCAAATTCTTCGAACGACAGTTTCCGCATGTTTGAGCGGCATAGTAGGCTGTAGCATAATATTATTTCTAATTAACAGGCATGGTAAAGCATAGCACTATGTTTTAGCAGATAGGCAATTAGTGTTATAGGTCTATAATTATGTTACAATGATTGTGTGAAGTCAGTGATTTCACGAAATCCCTAAATGGTAATTAGATTTCATGAAATCCCTGTGACGCCTAGTGATGCTACGTAGCAACACAGCCAATATTGTACATAATATATATATATATATATATATATATATATATGTTATACTAGTCTATTATAGACTATGCTACATAAAGTAGATCAAGACTGTGTCTTACTGGCGATTTGAAATTCTATAACTTACTTGGAAGACATGCAAAAAGGTTGAAATAGAACTCACTTCACTTCCGCTAACTACTGACAAAATACTAAGTGTGACATACTGGCCTGTAAGTAAACATGTAAAAAAACGTGCCTTGAACCGGATGAGAACCGGTGTTGGGAACTATATGATTTGATGCGAAGGTGGCGACGTGGTGATTCGTCTTTAACTCTTACGCAATAGAACGTTAAGTTTTATTTTCCTTTCCTTTGAACCGGATAAGCCTATATTTGTCGTGTTGATCTGGACCGGGCTATATGCTCACTGTGTCTGGGGACATTAATTTATTCAACAAACAACAACAACCGGGCTCAGTGTACCACCGCCTACAAGAACAGGCGCACCATTGCAGCATACTTCACTAGTACGGCTAAAAACCTGCGTTGGGCTTGCTGACAAATATATAAATACCTAACTAAGGATCTGTTGGATCTCCTGCTAAATCCACATGCGCTACAATGTAGGTCTACTCTATACCTATAAGTTGAAAGTAATATAACCATCCTATCCTATCCTATCCCGTAATTCGAAGGTCGTTGGGGCACCACAAATTATCGTTTAACCAGTGTACTCCATCTACCTCTATCCTCAGCAACCCTCATGGCCTCGCTCAGTGTCAAGCCAGTATATTCTCGAATGTTGCCCTCCCACCTCTTTTTCTGTCTCCCTTTTCTTCTGCCTCCCCTTGCACCGTGCCTTGCAGGATGGTCTTTGCAAGGACTGATGCTCTGCTGACCTGGCCATAACATCGGAGTTTCCGTTTCTTCACCACTGCATGTGAGCATGTCATCGTGTTGTCCAATGGCTTGTGTGATGGTCTGTCGGACTTCGTTGTTGGTGACGTGCTGGGTATAGGAAATGCTCAGAAGTCTTCTGTAGCACCGCATCTCCATGCTTTGTATTCTTTGCTGTAGATCTGCTGTGAGGGTCCATGTTTCGAAAGCGTATAGAAATATGGAGGTAACAAGGGAGCGCGGCAGCCTTACCTTGGAATGTAGACTGATGGTCCTGTCTTTCCAAATGGGCTTCAACCTTGCCAGGCCAGCAGTTGTTTGTGCAATCCTGGAGAGGACTTCCTGTCGGGACCTATTGTCTGATACAATGGCTCCTAAATATTTGAAGCTATGCATATGGTTGAGGGATTGGCCTTTGACTTTGATGTCCATGCTGATGCCATTGGGGTTGTTGGTCATCAATTTGGTCTTCTCTGCACTTCTTTCCATTCATAGGCTCTGGAGATGGCGTCATGCCTCTGTACCCAGCTGTTCAAGTTTTTGTTCCTCTCCAGCCAATCCATCAATGTCATCCGCAAAACGAAGGTTGGTGATTGCTCTACCTCCTATGCTGACTGTGCCTTCGTGATCTGCAAGGGCATCTGACATGATGCGCTCAAGGAAGATGTTGAAGAGTATTGGAGAGAGTAGGAATCCTTGACGCACACTGATTGTTGTTCTGAACCAGTTACCGAAGGCGCTGTTATGGAGTACTTAACTGGTAGCCTTGTCATACAGGCTTTGGTAAATGTCTTGTGTCAATGTGATTTGTCAATGGTTACCCCCCCGTCCTTTTGGACTGGTAATATATCATTAACCGACCTGTCTACGGTCCATCCCTACATAGACCCCCGCATCCTGGGAGTAATTGTCAATACATGTTGGGTTCCACCCTGTTGTTTTAAATTTTTCTTTACTACTGTTTTTAAAACCCCTCTTAAATGTATACGTGTCCTTTTAAACGTGGTCCTGATAGGATTTTTATCCCTCCCTTGAACCTGAGGCATATAGAAAATTTTAATACATTCTGAAATCTATTTTTTGTAAAAATAAATTCTTAAATACATAGTCCCCCATATGCTGATGTGTAGGGGACTATAATCTATCATACGATACGATACGATACAGGCTTTTGATGACTTCAATAATTTTAGGGCTGATGTTGTACACTCTCATGGTTGCCCACAGAGCTGCATGCCAGACTCGGTCAAACGCTTTCTTGAAGTCTACAAACACATGATATAGATGTTGTTGCTGTAGGTATTTCTCGCAGATTATTCTGAGGTTGAAAATCTGTTCAGTGGTACTTCGCCCTGCCATGAATCCTGCTTGTTCTTTAGCTATGATTTGTTCAGTTTGGGGTTTCAACCTGTTGGGTAGTCTATTATTTTCAGGAGGACCTTGCTGGGATGGCTGATGGTGCGGTAATTTTCACACTCCTGAAGGCTACCATTTTTAGGAAGAGTGATGACAAGCGACTGGGTCCATGGTGTAGGCCACTCCCCATTCTGCCAGATCTTGTCACAGATAATGGTGAGGGCGTCAATCATCGCTTTTCTTCCTGCTTGAGGCAATTCCGCGGTTAGGCCTATGTTGTCCACTCCCGCTGACTTCCCCTTCTTTAGTGATTGCACTGCTGCCTCAACTTCTTCTGGGAGGATTTTTTTAAATTCTTCTTTGTTCTGAGGACATGCTTGAACTGATGGGTCTGCGTCTGGCGTGTGGTTGTAAAGGTCAGAGTAGTAACCATAGGTCGAACGTATTTTCAGTTGGCCTTTTAACGTGTCTAAGCCTACAGGCTGTATCATCATATGCACACCGTCGGACTTTAATTCTGTGACTGAAGCCGGGCGTGTACGTGATCGACACGCATCGTTGGATTCTTTTATTCCCCACAGTGGATTAAGCAAAGTCTATGGATGAGAAAGCTTTTAAGAGCGCGACCTTTCGTTCAACCGGAAATAATGTAGCAGTTTGCGTACTTTCGATTTCGTGTAAACTTCCGGTCAGATTGGTCACATGCTCTGCTCCTTCAAAATGTCCAAATGCAGACGGCATTTGATGGTAAGTAACGTACGTTGTTTTCCCCGCATTGTTATGCCTGCATAGATGAGGTGAAAGTCGATTGAAATACGAGGAATAAGTCGTTGCAAATAAAATCTGCTTTGATAAAATGTTATTGCTACTAACTAACTAGTCTGAGAGAAAAATCTCACTGTTTCCGGTGTTTACATTCTGGGTTGCGGCCTTCACAGGTTCACTCAGTTTAACGTTACATTTAAATTGTATATATGCTGCCGATGATTTGCCAATCTTTCCATTGTTTGAAGGGAACACTTTTTGCGATTCATTATTAATTATATATTTTGCGACCAACTATAAAGAAGCTAAGCTTTACACTACAGATCTATTTATTCTATTCACTATGGCTTTTTGAGTGTATAGTTGTGTAGCATAATTTAGATAGTTCATAGTGCAGTGGTTGGAGCACTCGCTACTGTGTCGAAAGTGAAGCACCGTCCGGTGCGGTTAGCAATTGGATGGGTGACCGCTAAGGTGTGAAGCGACAAACAACAACGCCCCCAGTTGACTCAACTGTGATTGAGTACCTACTCTCTTGAGGGTGGGGAAGGTAAAGCAGCGAGGGAGAGAGTTGGGCATCACCCTCATTACGCTGGCCCAAGATAAGTGTGATCTCCAACATCACGCTCCCCTACGGCCACAAGGCTATGGGACTACCTTTACCTTTTACCTATAGTTGTGATGCGTCATGACCTAGGCTGTCACCCTTTTATTTTGGCCTCTGGATTAACTTGTAACATGTGTGTGTGTGTGTGTGTGTGTGTGTTTGTAGAAATATTTACTCACTCTTTATATACTCTACGTTCTTTTGACGGCCCCATTATTTTGACCTCAAAACAGTATTCCGTTAGAGTTAGGGTTTGGGTTAGGGTTAGCTTCAAAAAGTGGACAAATTTCCAAAAAATGTCAAAACAATGTAAGTGTCGACATTTTATGACAGTTATAAGAAAGACATTTTTACAACTGTGTGTGTTTGTGTATGAGTGTGTTTATGGCAAGACAGTGTTTTTTTGACAATTTCATGAAAACCTATCATGTTTTTTTGACGGACGTTGTTATGGTGATGTCAAAAGAATGTTCTGCTACAGTTAGGGTTAGCGTTAGCATTAGAAGACTTAAAAGTACTTTTAAAAAAGGGACAATAAATATCACTAAATGTCAAAAGAAAGTATGTGGTGTTTCATGAAAGTCATAACAACAGCGTCTTCACAAATGTGTGTGTGTGTGTGTGTGTGTGTTTGTGCGTGCGAGTGATTGAGTGAGAGCAAGAAGCTTGAAACTTTCTTTGTATTAAGGATAAAGATTTAAGACTAATTATAAAGTCTAATCTTCCAATCAGTCCCTTAACAATTCGACATAATAAAAAACCTTTAACATTAAATTAGAAATCAAATAACTTACACACACACATACACACACACACACAGGTGCCAACCAGTACGGATTGACCGTATTTAATTCCGGCGAAGTGAATTAAATATGGAAATACGGTAGCTTTTATAAAAATACGGAGGAGAAGTGGCGATCGTTTATCTTTGCCAGCGGTGCTTCTGTATCGGTTTCTGGTCTCATAATAGTACTCCGGCACTCACTGAACATCGCTGTGTTCAACAAGCTGATTTTCATGGTGATTTTAGAGTAAAACAAGTGTGGTGTTCAACAAGCTGATTTTCATGGTGATTTTAGAGGACAGAAAATAGCCTGCTGTTTCAGAGGGAAGCCTGTCGTTAATTTATAGTGTCATAGGCCGGGTTTTGCAAGACAAAAAATACTGACAAGTGTTAAAAAATACTGACAAACGGGTCTGGAAATACTGACAAGAAGATTAGGGGGTTGGCACCTCTGCACACACACACACACCCACACACACACACACACACGTCATCATCTTCGACATCTTTAAACAATTTTAAACACCAACTCTCACTCCCTATTTCTTACTCTTTAAAAAAATCAAAAACAATGCCAAACCATCCAGTGCACCTAGACCCAAATGGTAGGATCCTTATAAATATTTATTATTATTATTATTATTATTATTATTATTATTATTATTATTATTATTATTATTATTATTATTATTATTATTATTATTATTATTAAACTATTTTGGTATAAATCAATGAGAAGGAGGGGAATTTGTTTAGTTATAAAAGAAAGGGTGTTAATCTGTGTGTGATTTTAAACAAAAGGATAGAGGTATTAATGATAAACTGCTTTTGAAGTGGTAAAATTCAGAGTTCTTTATATTTCTCATCAGTTGTAACATCTGTATTTATAAGAGTTATAAAGTATCTTGATTGCTCTTTTATGAAGACTATTTAGCTGTTTAATTTAGAAGTAATAGATGGAAAAGGTCTTTAGTTGGTTGTTTTTTTTTACAGATTTAGTTTTACTTGCTAATTTGACAAGTGGTATTTTATTTTGAATACTTTGATTTCCGAAAGACAATTAAATCTGTGATTTTGGGTATTGGTTGTCAAATTTGGTTCTTTCTTATTTGGCTTGATACATCTTGCTAACCATCATAAGCTCATTAATTGTGTAATTTTTCTATGAGAGAGAGAGAGAGAGAGAGAGAGAATTTTGTGTATTTTATTAGCAATTGTAATTAGGTATAGATGTACAACCATATTTGTGTATTTATTTTGTTTTATTTGGCATCGCTCAGATAACTTTTAAAAAAAATTGTACTTTAGTGTTATAAACAAAATGTTATCATCAGTGTATGCAAGTTATCAATGAATATTAAACTGATAGGTAGGTACAGCCAAGTCATGTTGATCATGTGATTTTATTCTGTCATCAACCATTTATTATACAATCCCTAGTAGTAGTAATTTTTAAACTGAAAGTCCAGTTCTGTGATGGTGAGTTTTCCAAGTTTGCGATAATCATTGGTACTGTGAAATTACTTCGTATTCTATTCTGTATTAAAAGATGATGATGATGAGGATGGGTGTTATTATTATTAATATTGTTGATTATTATTATTATTATTATTATTATTATTATTATTATTATTATTATTATTTTTATTTTTATTATTATGAAAAAATTAGTTATCATACCGTAGAATCTTTTTATATTTGACCCATAGTATGCAACAACATTGGGTTATTTGATCGTACATGAGCATCAGAGGTCACATAAAAATCAAGGTCAACCCAAGGACAATGTCACTGAAGGTCAAGGTCATCCCAAGGCCTCTGGAGGTCAAGGTCACAGCATCAAAAGCTCGGTCGTTATTACTTTGCATTTTAATGCCACCATTTTGATTTTTTTTCCTGGGTACTCTTTCCATAAAGAGCATGTGAGTCAAACGGGCTTTGCAGGGCTTTTAGTTTAATTTATTTTAATTTTTAAAATGTCTGATCCGTAAGTGTATACACAGCTGTAAATATTTATACTGTTTTTCTTCCTGGGCCTAACCGGGCATATAAATAGCTGTGAATAGGTTTTTGCTATTCTATTTCTGTCTTTTTTGTCATTTGTGTACATAGTTGTAAATAGTCTATTTTTGTCTTTTTTGTGTAATTTATGTACATAGTTGTAAATAGTCTGTACCTTTACTGTTCCGTCTTTTGGTGTATTGTAGTAAAAGTGATGTTTTATCGAGTGCATGTATGTATATGTAATGACTATGTAAAGCGTGGTGAGTCTGGTCATAGGCCGGAGTACCCGCTATATAAAAATCCGTTATTATTATTATTATTATAAAACAAGAGAAAAGATATTTTTCTAAGATTGTCATGGTATTTTGTATGCCGTGTTTGACTAACGTGTATATATATATATATATATATATATATATATATAATATTACGGTCTGTTTAACTTTTCCACTTGTTTGAGTGCAGGAAATCACTTGTGCAATTTCTGAATAGTTTCGTTCATAACTAGAATCAAAAACTATTGATCTTAGAGCCAGCTATGATCACATAATATGTTATTAGTGATAATTATTTCTGAAGAAAGGTGAGTCATACTTTGAACAACATACTACATATACTAAAAGCTCTTGACAATTTCTTAGGAGTCACATCAAATTTTAGGGAGGTTGAGGGAAGAGATTGGCGGTTAGGGGGTTGGTGGCCACATCAGAAAACATGAAATTGAAAGGCAACTTAATTTTTGCTTTTCTCGATCTAATTTCCGCTTCTCTCGATTCTTGTTTCACTTTTCAGTATAAGCACCTTGAGCGGTCTGTTAGCTGAAGAGTTCCTTATAGAGGAACAGTGTTTTCCAGGTTTCTGTGTGAATGAGAGAATAATAATAAAAATAACAATGACAACAAAAAGAATTTAAAAAATAATAATAATGATGTTAATAATAATAATAATAACAACAACAACCATCATGATCATCAATTGTGATGATAATCAGTACAACTTACGTTAATCTGATGAATAAAAATTGATACAACAATTGTGATGATGATTTTGTTTATTATAATAATGATAATAATGATGATAATAATAATAATAATAATAATAATAATAATAATAATAATAATAATAATAATAATAATAATTTTGATAAGCCAAAAGGAATCATCAGACTCAACCAACACCTTATTCTAGCTTTTGAAAATTTTACCTCACTTTGTCAGGAAATAATAATAAGTTTTGTCACAAGCAACACCAGTGTGAACGTGAATGTCAGGAGAATGTGTTGTAGGGTAGCGTAAGGTAGAGACTGTATAAAGAAAATTACCAAAAACTACTGTTACCTACAAATTGAGAGTTTTAAGTTCACTGTAACTGTAAGTGTTACAGTACGATTGACGTTGACACTTCAGGAAGGGTGAGACCATGACTTTGCATAATTAATGAAGTTGGTTGATTTACAACGGCAAGAATGTGTTTGCAGTAAAGTAATTCTATAGCGGCATACATGTAAAATAATGTCAATGTTTTGGCTAAAGTGTATCCGAACGAACGTGTGCTCATCGCCAGAACTGAATTGATTTGTTAAATTGTGTATGTGTGGATTTGGTGACTTTGTAGTTATACCATGTTTATATATGGATATGGTGAATTCATAGTTATACTGTATTTATATGGATTTGGTGAATTTAGCTAATAAGTGTGGCCGGTATCATGTAGACCATTGCACACAGATCACATGTGTTTAAATGCCTCTGAGGAACCAAGACAGTTAGCGACATTTGTTTTTAACATGGTACTCACGCCATCAGACACTATTTATTTTTCGTTGTATTGAATACTTTTATTAGTGTCAGTGCTGGCATGTAACACTTGCATAAAATGTGTGTGTTTGTATGTGTGCGTGTGTGTGCGTGGGGTATGAAGTTGTGATTGAATACCCAAATCAAATGATGTATGTGTTTTACCCCTTCAATACTTATATGTATGTGTGTGTTTGTGGTTGCTGGGGAAGGGGAAGGAGCATGCTATGACAAATAAACCTTTTGGCTTAATCAGGTTGCTAGTGAGGTTATTGAGGCAGCTGGCCTGAAAAGGAGCTGACCTTTATCTTGAGTTTCAGAGGCTCTTGCCGGTATATGCCTGCACACAGCATTTGCTTAGCAAGTGTCAACATTCACATTCACAAAGCTTTACACTGTTTTATCAATCTATTATACTATCTTCTTTGCTAGACCAGTCACCTACCTTTTTTCTTTAAAACTCTTCCAAAACTCCTCATTTGTGTATGAGGTCCGTTCGGTCAGCTCGGGAATATTGGACACGTTCTGCCAAATGGTCAGTAGGGCTTTCTATTATATTATTGTTTAGAATGACAGGCATTTTATATGTATGTGTTTTGTTGATATTTTTTAATGATGTTTATATTCTATTTTGTTTTTGTAAACGGGGGTTCGATAAATTAGAGTATAGCCTTGGTTTCCCTTGCGTGGGAAGCCTTTATTTTAAAGAGACTGGCTGGTGGAGTGTCTTCAGTGTTACCACAAGGGTTGTTTCAGCAGATCTTTTATACGTATCAGGGGTGACTCCTCTTTCAACCAAGTTGTGGTTTTGATTTTGTGGTCATGATTCTGCGCTTTGCAATCCGCTGGACCCTGTAAGCAATGAATAACTAAGTTTAGTACATGGGAGTGCTCCTGTAGTGCCTGGAACCGTTTTAAGTACATGGGAGTGCTCTATCTGGTATGGGCCGTTTTATAGACAAATAAAAGATCTGCTGAACAACCCTAGTGGTAACACTGAAGGCACTCCACCAGCCGGTCACTGTACAATAAAGACTTCCCACGCAGGGGACACTGAGGCTATTCTCTAATTTATTGAACCCCCGTTTACAAAAACAAAATAGAATACAAACATCATTATAAAATATCAACAAAACACATACATATGAAATGCCTACATTGCCAAATAATAACATCATAGGAAGCCCCAGTGACTACCTGGCAGAAAGCATCCAATATTCCCAAGCTGATCCAACAGACTTCACACACAAATGAGGAGTTTTGTTCCGGAAGAGTTTTCAAGAAAACGGGTAGGTGACTGGTTTAGCGAAGAAGAAGATAGTATAGTAGATTGATGAACAGAGTAGGAATGAACAGAGTAAAAATGAGAAAGAACAAATGAGAAAGACAGTGGCAGTGGGAATTTAAAGCATTAAATTTCCAGAAAGTGGGGATACTACTTATACAGAAACCCCCGGCAACCCCACAGGAGGGATGGGGGGGGGGGGGGGGAGGGGGTTGTACTAAAAGAGCACTCCCCTGTATGTAGAAAAAAGTGGGGCGAGAGCTAAATGCCCCATTTTGTGCATTAAAAGGCAAGTTTAGCACCCCATGTGTCCATGAATACACAAACACACATGCACACACATTCAATGCCAAATCACAGGTTTGCTATCAGAAAATATGCTTCAATTAAGTATTACACAGTCACAGAATACTGGATAGTGGTACAATTGCTCCATTATAAACTATAAAATTCCAATATAGTGCACCCATATGCCACACTCACACACATACATACACCAACACACACCCAGCTTTCAGTCAACAAGAATTAAGATTTCTAGCTTGATGGAAACTGGCCTATTATTTTATGCATGGTTGTTTGAGGATCCCCTCCCCCCCCCCATTTCCTTCCCTTCCTCCTGCATGTGCAGTGAGCATGTTTACCAATGTGGAAGATCATGCTATACAAGACCAAGACATCATCTTCATCATCATTCATGTGGTTTTTATCTTCACTATTGTTGATCAATGTCAGGCGCCATTTTCAGCACTTCAGGATGTAACCTGTCATGGCGGAAAGAGGTTCTGACCACCGGGTTGCCATGGAGAGAGAGCAACATTTGCACTCTGGCAGCGGCAACTGGTCAGCTGACCTTGGCAACACTAGCCAGATGATGGAGGCGCAGGAGGTGGAGCACTTGCTCCGAACACTGAGCCAGTCACGGGAGCTCCAGGAGCTCCGATCAGCCATGATGAGGATCAAAGACTTGTTTCCTTCATGTCAGTGATAATAATAGTTATGTTAATCCCTTCAATAATTGCTATTGGATGCAGTCAATCTATATTTCAAAAAATAAAAATTGATTTTTCTTCCGCCTTCTTTAATACCGATTGCTTTAGGTTTGAAGAAAAGGGCGTGATATCATCCTGTATCATTATTGATATTATTATTATTATTAATTTTAGATTATAGCTCTGATGCCATTTCCAAAACTGTAGAGATAACTCTTATGGTGGCGTGTGAACTAAATGTTCTGTGTTTCACCAGCCTTATGGCCACTTATGACGCTCCCACAGTATAAGCAGCTGTCTGGTCATCAGGATGGCTAATAAATACAATTGAGACATATTTAAAACCAAATTGCACACTAGTACTGAAGCGGCACTGTGAATGTTATGTGTTGAATGCTGTTGTGCTACTGCAGAAAATCTTCAACACTACAGTTGCTATGCCCAATACCTTTATATAGGTTGGATAATGGAGGCCGGCCTGGCCCAGCCCATTCTGCACACAACCCTCACATCAGTCTTTTGATTTCAGTGACTTGCATGCAAAATCACACTTCATTTTGATTCTGGCTAAACCCAAATATCGGAGGAAGGAATTTACTTCCTACTGTTTTTCCATAGATGGTCTTTGGCCTTGGACACTATATGATATTTTTAAGTCCTTGAAATGCAAGTAGGAGAGAGCCATACTGCAGTGCTGAATTAGTATTTGCCTAGAAACTGTTTTAATTATTGTGTGTGTATTTGTGCAGCTCCCTGTCAATTTGAGCAGAACAATGCTCACTTAGCTGTGTTGTCCACAATGGATCACATGAGAAACTACCTGGATATTCAACAAGCAAGTTACTTGTTACATTTCATTTACGTTACGTCATCACATTAAATACAAGGCGGCTTGAGTTACATTCTGTTTCAGCCAGCACCTTGAGCAGCTCTTGAGCTGGTAAAGCGCTATGTGGGACAGCATTATTGTTACACGTAATGGTGGATAAAGCAGTTTTGATTTGTAATAAGGGGAGAGAGTGAGGAGGGACAGCCAGAAGACCATTGTAAGAAAGGGAGGTTATTAACCTTGCTATTTTGAACCACTGCCCAGCAATGTTGTCGCTTACCATTCTTCAATTCAATTGTTTTGCCGTCTGTTTCAACACTGAGCAGCAGCGCCTTCTTCATCCATATCACCAGTAACAATTTGATGAATAATTTACACTTGGAAGCTGATCTTTTATGATTGCCCTGTATTTTTGACAAACTCTCCCAACTCAATGTTCACCCCTCTATCTGTCACTGGATTCTTGACTTTCTTCTAGACCGTCCTCAGGTCGTCAGACTCAACAACTCATTCTCTGCCTCTGTAACACTGAACACTGGCGCTCCACAAGGATGCGTTCTCTCTCCACTACTCTTCACTCTGTTCACAAATGACTGTGTATGTGCAACCCCGTTTGTGAAAATGTTAAAATTTTCCGATGACACTACCCTCGAAGGTCTGATCTCTGATACGGACGAGACTGCGTATCGGGAAGAGGTTCGGAGAATGGTTGGCTGGTGCTCGGACAACGACCTGGAACTGAACGTCTCGAAGACAAAAGAGGTCGTGATCGACTTTCGCCGAATAAAGGTCCCGGTATTGCCCCTTGTCATCAATGGGGAAACCGTTGAGCAGGTCGACTCGTTCAAATTTCTCGGTTCCGTCATCTCGAACGACCTGAGTTGGAATAATAACACCACGTCTATTGTAAAAAAGTGCCAACAGCGTCTCCACTTTCTGAGACAGCTGCGTAAGTTCGGTATGTCTAGTAAAATTATGGCACAGTTCTATCGCGCGGTGATAGAGAGCATTTTGTGCTTCTCTATCACTGTCTGGTATGGCAGCACAACCGCGATAGAAAAGAAACAGCTCGAGCACATTGTTAAGACTGCCTCCAAAATAGCTGGTTGCGACTTTCCATCTGTCGCCTCCATTTTTACAACGCGAATGAAACGGAAAACGGAAAAGACAGTCTGCGATCCATCACACCCAGCCAATAGTCTCTTTGAGCCTCTGCCCTCTGGCCGTCGGTTCCACGCTTTAAGAGCCAGAACTTCTCGATTCAGAAACAGTTTATTCCCTGACGCTGTCCTCAGTACATCACCAAACATGGAATGATCTGTACAAACTGAAAACTCACAACCATTGCTTGATTTGTACCTTTGTGAAATAGGAGTACGAGTATGCTATGCTGCGTGTGCGTATGTGTGTGTGTGTTGTGTGTGTAGATTTGGATGTGAAGCCTAACATTCTTAATAATTCTCATTTTACTTAATGCTGTTAAATTGTTTAATGCTGTATTTTGTTTTACCTGCAGGGTGTGTTTGACTCCATAACTTTATATGACTGATAAGTGATGTATGTTACTGTGTTTACCTATCCTTTAGTGCTGTATACATGTTATAGGCCAATGAAGTGTATGACACGATGAATGACTGTGCAAGAAAGGATGTATTTCACTGTCGCCATGCCACACCAAAATCCTTGTAACGTTTTTACTTGGTAAATAAATATTCTTATCTTATCTTATCTATTTTTTTCAGATGGGGTTGCATCTGCTGTCAACTTTCATTGGCATGAGTGAATACATGTTTGAGGACATGCAGCAGTCTCACACTGTCCTGTAAGAATTTTTTTTCAACATTCCAATTCGGCTCAGTGTTTAAATTTTATGTCTGCTGACTCTAGACAGTCAGACTGTTGTGTAGGTTTGTGTCAAAGATGTGTTTGTGTATTGTGTAGGTTTGTGTTAAGGATGTGGTTGTGTAGGTGTGTGTTAAAGATGTGATTGTGTGTTGTGTAGGTTTGTATTAAAGATGTGATTGTGTGTTGTGTAGGTTTGTGTTAAGGATGTGATTGTGTGTAAGGATGTGGTTGTGTGTGCATGTGTTAAGGATGTGATTGTGTGTTTTTAGGTTTGTGTTAAGGATGTGATTGTGTGTTGTGTAGGTGTGCGTTAAGGGTGTGTTGGTGTGTGTTAGGAAAATGTGATTGCGTGTTGTGTAGATGTGTGTTAAGGATGCGATTGTGTGTTGTGTATGTTTGTGTTTTAATGATGTGATTGTGTGTTGTGTAGATGTGTGTTACGGATGTGATTGTGTGTTTGTAGGTTTTTGTTAAGGATGTGATTGTGTGTTGTGTGGGTTTGTGTTAAAGATGTGTTTGTGTGTTGTGTAGGTTTGTGTTAATAATGTTATTGCGTGTTGTGTAGGTTTGTGTTAAGGATGTTATTGCGTGTTGTGTAGGTTTGTGTTAAAGATGTGTTCGTGTGTTGTGAAGGTTTGTGTTAAGGATGTGATTGTGTGTTGTGTAGGTTTGTGTTAAGGATGTGATTGTGTGTTGTGTAGGTTTATGATGAGGATACTCCATGACAACACCTCAGAAATTGACATTCAGATGAATGGCATGAAGCTCCTGTCCAAACTCTTGGCTCCAGGTTGGGCAAACTTCATCTTTATTTTCCTTACAACCTTTTTTCTTTTGTTTTGATAAGTCAATTTTATTACCACAAGAAATACTAAATTAGTAATTTTCAAGGAGCCCAGCTGATTCACCAATGAGCTGAGAACAAAAAAAATGGCCATCAATGGTATTATTCAACACAAATTCAGACCATGGGCAGCAGAGAAATGGAGAAAGCACTGTTCATTCATTGTTTCCTTTCCCCTGGGACAGCGTCTGATAAGGATTATATTCCAGATACTGTTCTTTAGCTCCTGTTCCACTTCTTTAGGTGAAACAACCATTACCTGGGTTTTAAAGGCAAAGTACTAACCTGTTACCTGAGTGGAAAGGGCAGCTTACAAGATAGCTTTGACAAAAGTTCTACCATGCTATTGAAACATGCATGCTCAAATCAGCCTACTTGACTTTTAATCAAACTGAAGTAAAATATTTTCGACTGAAGCTTGCTAATTCAAAGTTTAGGTTATGTATTGGCTACTCTTCTTTCTCTGAAAAATGTTGTCTAATGTACGAGGTGCACAATATTTTACTGGCAACTAAACATGTGAGGACTACATTTGGTCAGCTGTTGTAGAAGTTTGGATGTTTTTTTTTATGTTTTGGACTAGCTTGTGGCTTAAAAATTTTTTTTTAAAATTTTTTAAATTAATATTTATTTAAATGTATATGTATGTCATATATATATTGAATATATATCTACTTTTAAAAAAAAATAATTTTTTCCCAAAACAGAACTGAAATACAACTCTCAAGGTAAAAGCACAAATTTTTGGTTTATAAAAAACAACAACACATTTTTCAAGTTAATATGAAACAATGGCCAAGTATGAAGTTATTAATATACTTTTTGTTCATTTTGCAGATAGCGTACAAAAGCTATTGAGGCCTGAGCACAAGCAGCAGCTAGTTGAAGTGATCACCACAGACATGAGAACGTACAGCGACAACTGCGATTTGCTGGTCTATGTCACGGCAACTCTCTGCATTTTGCTGGACGGAGGTACGTATAAGCCATGCCATTCAGGCACATGTTCATAGTTTTACTTGAAAATGATTTTAATAAATAGAACATTTTAGCTCTTAACACGTGTTTTTTTTTTTTTTGTCTTTATCTCTTCATAGTTAGTTTGTTTGCTTGCACAGCTGTCAGTCTGATAATTATAGAGGGGTGAATTATTTAGATAAATATTTAGATGAGGTGTGATGTAGTTCCTGAAGGATGAAAATGTTACTAACCTGAAGAAAAGGAATTGTATCATCTTTTTTTATTGTAAGCTTGTTCACTGATCTCTGCTGTGATTGTATGGGTTTTAATGCTGTTTGTAATTCTTGGGATGGGTAATTATTAAGATTTGTTGAATTGAGTGCAACAGGTAAACTTGTTGAAACTTTCTGACCTTGATCTTTTTTTTTTCCAGAGGTTGAACTGCAGGAGGAGTTTGCGGACAACAAGCACCTTGACATTTTCCTTGACATGCTGTCGGACCACACTGCTGACATGACTCTGATGATCAAAGGACTCACTCTGCTGCTCGTTTTTGCCAACACAGGTAATGTTGTGTATCTGGATCTGGATCTTCCCCATAGTTGTTGTTTTGTATATTGGTTTGTCACAGGAGCCATAGACAAGTTCCTCCATGACGGAACAATTTTGCCACTTTAAATTAATTTTTTTTTTAACAACATTTTTTAATGGTTCATATATTGCCCTTAAACAGCTCAAGACACACCAGCTCAATGCCTATGTGAGCAGCACTGTTTAGTGCCTCCACATTTTGCTGGCTGCGGGCTATTTATAGCTTGCCTGCACCGGCCCTTCAGTGAAAGGAAAGGAAAGGTAGCATCTGCGAAGCTATTTATAGCTTGCCTGGCTGACCTAACCTCAAAACTAAAAAGCTTTGGTTGAGTCGCTGTGAAGAGCTGCTCAAGATGTTGGCTGATACAGGATCTAACTCAAGCCGCTCCAGACGCCTACTTGTTGCCTCCATACAACTGATTATTAGCCTGCCTTAGCTTCCATATGGTGCTGTAGGGTTTTGAAATAGAGAATTTAATGCTTTGTGCACTGGAGAATATTTTGCTAACTAGTAGGTAACGTGCGTTGTGGAATTGACGTGACTTCTCCCACCATTTGCCACCAACAGGGAAGGTTAAACAACATTGACTAAAGCTGGGTACCGTGGGTCAAAGTCATACCGGTATTACCGCGGTATTTTTAGGTCGTATCGGTATTTTGTACCAGTATACCGCGATTTTAAGTGTTACAATCAAATGGGATATGGCACTGACAGTAATAACCGACGCAAAAGAAAGATTGTCATACACTTCAAAACAGTTTTAAAGAACCACATTTTCATAGAAACTGAAGCTTTATTTTTGCTTGAATGCCTTCAAAACAAATTATAAATAAATCACTGTTTAGAACATCTGCAAACTTTAAACCACAAAATCAAAGATCTTTAAGAACTTTAAGAGTTCAGAAGGATTAGCGATGGTACCATGCTCAAACTCGTGGATAAGCTGCTGTTTTTATAAGTTCTTCTTCAAGAACAGCTGTCTATCCACGTGTTTGGGCTTTAGGCTCGCTCTCTGGGGGGACAAGATGTCGCCCACTGTCGCATTATGTGTTGTCGAGATTTCCCAGTAAACCGGTTTTGGACACCTGCACTGGTATACCGTATCGTCACGTTTCCGAACCTGAATACAGTTACATATCGGTATAACCGTCCAGCCCTAACATTGACAGTGTCACTTTCTGTGCTGTTATGTGTCAGTCTCAGTACGTCCCAAGTTAGTGGAGGCTGGAGTGTTGCGGATGCTGTACCCATGTTTGAAAGTCTGGCACAATGAGATCAACATCAAAGAGCTGTGCTTTCAACTGCTGGCGGATCTGTGCTATGAAGGTATGTGTGATACTTTTTTATTGTGGCTTGGCAAATAGCAAAGGGTTTGTGCTAGTATTCTTAGTGTTTGGTGCCTCTGTTTGGATATTGTAGATGTACAGCAAAATTGCCTTCATTGCCATGAAAATCTGCCTTCAGAATCTTTACCCCATAGTTGTACTGTCCGCTTCTTGCTGGTCTATAGTTTGAAAATGTGTGGCTTGGCAATGACGATGGTGATGGTGAGAGACATGATAACAATGATCGTGATGATGGTGGTAATGACCATGGTGAGGATGATGATGATGATAACCTTGATGAAGTTGATGATGAGGTTGATGATTTATGGCAGATGCTGTGGTGATGGAGCTAGTGGAAAAGAAGATCATCATGGAGATCTTGGTACCAGAAATGATGAAGTCGGACAGCCCTGAAGTGCAGCTGTATGGTCTGATCATCTTCACCATGGCAGGTATAGCCTTCGTGGACTAAGGGAATGATAGGAAAGTGAACTGCAGTTGCATGGTCTGATCATCTTCACCATGGCAGGTATAGCCTCCATGGACTAATGGAATGATAGGAAAGATTATCTCCCCTTCTCTGCTGCCAGTGCATTGCGGTTGAGGATTTATGCCATAGATACAGGTGACAATCTCGCTGTGTTCTTGCACAAGAAAGTCTACGCAGTTTGGCTGTTTGCCAACAGAAATGGGAAAGAACCCAACTTTTTGAAAAGAGAATAGGCATTATCCCTAAATAAACCGAAAGTAGAGTTGCTTCCCCTGAAATGCGGTACACAATACATGTTGACAGCTATCCTAAATAAACAGAAAGTAGGTCAATGAGAGTTGCTTCCCCTGAAAAGCGGTAAAAAATACATGTTGACAGCTACTTAGGAAGTACTCCTATTCATGGCCAAAAATAGTTATAAAATCTAAGGTTGCATGAGGTTTGGGTAGTTTTGAACAAAGGTTTGTTTAGAATGTGACTGTTGGTGATTCTAAACAAAATGAAATATGCACAATGTGTTTTGGCTTTACCTTACGTCTGGATATGGGGGAAATACAAGGTCTGGTATGTTGTTTTGTTTTCAGCTGAAAAGCTGCTACAGACCCGTGACAGCAATGGCAGCCCTGGCACGGACGTGGAACTAGGAAGCCAGTGGCTCAAAGTCATCTACCTAGCCATGTTCAAA
Source organism: Oncomelania hupensis (assembly GCA_036898135.1). Classification (NCBI taxonomy): domain Eukaryota; kingdom Metazoa; phylum Mollusca; class Gastropoda; order Littorinimorpha; family Pomatiopsidae; genus Oncomelania; species Oncomelania hupensis. The sequence continues at coordinate 12,876,538 of CM072514.1, read as the reverse complement.
CAGATGGCCAGAGAGGACGTCCAGGTCATCATCATCATGTTCTAAACGCGTTTTGCATTCTATATTAATATTTTGGCTACAGTGATTTTGATAATATTATTTTCATTATTGCTTGCAGATAGTTTAGGTAGTGGCCCCTCATTCAGATGGTTGCTTATGGCAGTAAGTGGGCGCTTCGTGCGGCTTGAGTCAGATTTCATATGAGCCACTGCCTTGAGCAGCGCTGGAACTGGAAAAGCGCTATATAAGATTAAGAACGATTAAATTAATTCTGTTTTCATTTTGCTTCTTTTACGATAAAACAGAATCGCAACACTGACAAGAAATCAATACAGTGGAACCTCCGGTATACGACCGTCCAAAATCTGAGAAAAAACTGGGGGGGGGGGGGGGGGGGGGGAAGGAAGGGTCAGGCTTGGAAGGGTATGTAGTCATAATTTTCACACTCGCCAGCATGTATTCTCTGACAAAGAAAACTGTGAAACATGTTTCATTTTTAGCTTTGTCTTTTAGTCACAACTTCAAAAATAGAAAACAGTCAGGTCTTCAGACATTTTGAACAGGGAAAAACTTTAAAATTGAAGAATATTTTCGATTAATCAGGTCCTAAGTCTGTCAGTGCAGAAGCTCTCAGTTTCGATGTTTTCCTTTCGCCACTTTCTCCACTTTCCCATTTTCACAGATTCCTTATCCTTTATGATGAGCTGAATTTGGGTCTTCCCAACGTCTAAACTTCTTGCAATAGACAAACAACTCTCCCCATTTTGCTTCTTTCAATCACTTTCATTCTCTCTTGCAAACTCAAAACTTTCCTCTTGCGCGACGCCATTTGACAAGCCAGTGTAGGCGAGTAATGTCCCTTACTTGCGAACCGGAAATAGCAGACAACAGAAGGCATACACTAACATGAGAGAAAAAACGAAAGGTACAGACAATAAATTAACTGATATCTCTTTTAAATTGCCTAAGACGGTCGTATAAAGGGCTTAAGACACAGTAGTTGGTCGCATTAACGAGGTTGTCACATACCAGAGGTCATTTATTATTGGAAGTGAATCCTTCAGAAGTTTTCAGGCCACATATCAGAGGGAGTCGTATACCAGAGAGACGGATACCGGAGGTTCCACTGTACTTGGAAAATTGCTGATTCTCAGCTATTTGTGTGTATGTGGAAATATATTTCCAGAGCTTGCCATCATGTTGTCTACTATCTTCTACTGGACTTAGTTCTGTTCTTAATAATTCCATAGTGTTACAAAATCGACAGATGAGTACGTTTGTAAAAGTAAATTGACTACAAATGATATTCCTAAATCTGACAGATCTCCTCTTCTTATTTTTATTGTTGTTGTTGTCAGGAGGTTGCCTGTAGAGCGTTGACCAAGCTATTGGAGTGTCATCCCAACCTCCACCTTTGGATCGGCGAGGATGCTGAAGGGAAACAGTGAGTTCTCACATTTGAGTAGCTTGGTGATTCATGGTGTTACACAGTAAGGCAAACTTGCAGCTTTGTGGGTTGACCCATGACTTCAGCCAACTTCTCAGTAGGCTATGAGCTGTTTGAGCAAAAAAGCGTGCTGCGTATTGAAATAATCCATGTATTGCTGCCTGCCTGTGCCTTTGACACTTGTTAAGTTGCCATCTGTGGCCATGTCTCTAGGAGTACATTTGATACTTGTTAAGTTGCCCTCTGTGGCCATGTCTCTATGAGTACATTTGACACTTGTTAAGTTGACATTTGTGGCCATGTCTCTAGGAGTACGTTTGACACTTGTTAAGTTGCCATCTGTGGCCATGTCTCTAGGAGTATGTTTGACACTTGTTAAGTTGCCCACTGTGGCCATGTCTCTAGGAGTACATTTGACACTTGTTAAGTTGACATCTGTGGCCATGTCTCTATGAGTACATTTATCACTTGTTAAGTTGACATCTGTGGCCATGGCTCTAGGAGTACATTTCGTAATGGTATTGGATGCAGTTAATCTCAAAAAAGTGTGGGAAATAAAAATGTCATTTCCTTCCGATCTTCTAATTGCAAATTGCCTTTTTCTTTGTGTTAACCTTCGCTGCCTGCCATTTCCAGAGCAGTCAAATGTCCGCTACATTATTTCTTTGTACTGAGTCAACATCAACACTTGGATTGTTTTGACTGTAGAGCTATATTTACTAGTGTTGGGGAATGTACAGAGCTTTAGAGGTTTGACGATAGAATTTTTGCTGTCCTTTTTTCAGAGATCCAGTGCATACCTTGTGCCTGGGAGCCATTCTGATGTATGAACCTCGAAACCCTGAGTTATTCACAGCCGCTGCCTCTGCCATTTACTATCTCACTGCTGACAATGGTGAGTTTTACTGCATACTTCAAAAACGCAGCACCAGTACTGTGGAACTCCTTGCCTGAGACGCTGAAGACAACAGTCTGTTGGATTGTTCAAAGCGAGAGACTGCAGACCTATTTATTCTCCTCACAGTGACTTTGTTTCTTCCAAGCACCATTGTCGTTCTCACTGTCTTCCTACTCCATACTCCCCTCCCCTTTTCAATTATCTTTCCTATCGTTTGATATAGTTTGTATTTTTTGTTTTTTTCATTCTCCTTATGCACACAGAGCCTTTGTTGTGGATGGATATATATATATATATATATATGCATGGTACCAGTGGACATCAAAATAAAAAGTATTTCAACTCATCACATACTTTTCTATTGTACGTATTTAACAGTGATGTACAAGGATAGAGAAATTATTATATTGGAAGAGAATGACCTTATAGTAATAGTATTGTTGACGTTTTTAGTATTATTATTAAAACCAAATTGTGCAAATTGTTATGATTTGTGTGTGTGCTTATAAGTGTGCGTGTGTATTTTATTCATTTGTGGAAGTTTTTAATTGTCTAATATCACGTTGTAGTGAATAGATGTACAATTAAAGAATTGAATTCAATTGAAATTGAATTGGACATCATCGCTGTCATCATCATCATCATCATTGTTTTGTTCATGCTGTGTAACGGTGAATTTGCAGTAGAGTTTTGTTGGTGGTGACAATGAGTTTACAGTATGGTGATTGTTGGTGGTGACCATAACGGTGTTGGTGGTGACTTTGTTGGTGTTGGTGGTGACCTTGATGGCGTTGGTGGTGTCTCTGATGGTGTTGGTTGTGACCCTGATGGCATGGATGGTGACCCTGATGGCGTTTGTGGTGACCATGATGGCATGGGTGGTGACATTGATGGCGTTGGTGGTGACCCTGATGGCATTGGTGGTGACCCTGATGGTGTTGGTGGTGACCATAGTGGCGTTGTTGATGACCCTGATGGCATGGGTTGTGACCATGATGGAGTTGGTTTTGATCCTGATGGCATTTGTTGTGACCGTGATGGCGTGGGTGGTGACCTTGATGGCGTTGGTGGTGTCTCTGATGGTGTTGGTTGTGACCCTGATGGCATGGATGGTGACCCTGATGGCGTTTGTGGTGACCATGATGGCATGGGTGGTGACATTGATGGCGTTGGTGGTGACCCTGATGGCATTGGTGGTGACCCTGATGGTGTTGGTGGTGACCATAGTGGCGTTGTTGATGACCCTGATGGCATGGGTGGTGACCATGATGGAGTTGGTTTTGATCCTGATGGCATTTGTGGTGACCATGATGGCGTTGGTGGTGACCATGATGGCGTTTGTGGTGACCATGATGGCGTGGATGGTGACCCTGATGGCATTGGTGGTGACATTGATGGCGTTGGTGGTGTCTCTGATGGCATTGGTGGTGACATTGATGGCGTTGGTGGTGACCCTGATGGCATGGGTGGTGACATTGATGGCGTTGGTGGTGACCCTGATGGCATTGGTGGTGACATTGATGGCATTGGTGGTGACCCTGATGGCATTGGTGGTGACCCTGATGGCGTTGGTGGTGACCATAGTGGTGTTGTTGATGACCCTGATGGCATGGGTGGTGACCATGATGGAGTTGGTTTTGATCCTGATGGCATTTGTGGTGACCTTGATGGCATGGGTGGTGACCATGATGGAGTTGGTTTTGATCCTGATGGCATTTGTGGTGACCTTGATGGCGTGGGTGGTGACCATGATGGCGTGGGTGGTGCTTGGGGTTGTTTATTCCCATGGAAAAGTACAAGGACTGACTTTTTTGAAATCTCCTCTGGAAAGCTTTTTAAACTGTACATTTCTTAGTAAGCTGTAGTTATTAGATGGCGTTGTTTTTAGGTGGTGCAGACTGCACTTCATGTCAAACCTCCAAACGCAAGTGAACATTCATGCAGATATCAACAAGCTCGCATCCTACTTTCCCTGATGCATGAGAGATTTTTTTAAAAATCCTGTCTCTTTTTCATAGTTGACTATATTTAGGTCATTTAAAAAATATTTATTTTTTGTTTTTTTTATAGAGCACTTTTCCAGCTCAAGAGCTACTCAAGGCACTGTCCAATACAGGATCTACCTCCAGCTGCCTGAGGCCAACTTACTGCCTTAGGTGCACCAGTATCAATCTAGAGCTAGTGGTTCAGTATAGAGCCCTACCCGTCTTCCTTGGGATGGTTACTCCCCCTCCCCCTCCCTATCTCCTTCTCCCCTATCTTCCATATCACCAATGGTGAGTGTTGACGCTAAACTTCAATATTGTGTATGTGTTTTTGTGCTGCTTTTCAGACACGCTGTGTCAGAAGCTGATGGAGAAGGGCACGTATGTTGCCATTGCAGAAGGACTGAAACATCACATCAGCAACGTTGATGCAGTCTGCGCTGCCTGTCGGGCTTTGAGAGGACTATGCATCTTCAAGTAAGGACAACCTGTCACCCACACCTCTTGCACTGTTGGACAATTTTGTTAAAATGCAAAGGGTAAAGGGTATTCACATCCCTAATGAAAATTGAAGTAGTTTTATACCCCCCTCCCCTCCCCCCCAACTGAAAACCCATGAAGTCTACAGAATCTTCAATAGGATGAAGGCGGTACTCTACAGCAAGAAGAAGAAAACATTTCGGGTTGCCAAAGGTTTTCTCTGTGTACTCTAGTTTGATCCCTCCCTTAAATAATGGTATCAAATGCAATCTATCAACACATTTCTAAATAAAATTTGAAGATTTTAGGCATAATTATTTCATTCTTAACCTGGTTGTCACGACTAAAGCTGTGCTAAACAATTCATTTCGTTCTACTTACCGCAGTCATTCCCTTGGAAACTATCTTTATCGAATGGGCCATTTTACACCACATAGTCAGTGAAGGGGACCCTGAACACGTTTTCACATTTTATAAAGACCATTTTGAATTGTTCATTTCTTTCTTTATTTTATATTTAACGATTTGGCTGCAAGGGTTAAGACAGTGGGTTATGTGTCCAACTTTCCAGTGACGAGCACAAGTTGGTGCTTGCCAGCTATGAAGGCGACATCCTAGAGCTGCTGAACACGGTTCTCAGCACTCATCTCTTCAGCTCTGACGTCCAGTGTGAGGCCATCAGCACCATAGCCTGTCTAGCAGATATTGGTAAGTTGTCTTACGACATTAACCCTTCCTCTGACCCCTTTGCCCCCTTCCTCTGACTTCTCTCCTCCCCCTTCCTCTGTCCTCCTCTCTGGAATACCCCTCCGTCAGTCACTTCAAGATATCTCTTCCTCTGATGATTTCCAGCATTGCTTTGCTTGAAGACAGACCTGTTCCAACAGTTCTGGCTCGCCCAGCCGCCTTACCACAGAAAAGTTTTTTGTATTTTCAGACTTTTCCGGAAATACTGTACTTTGAAATAGTCAGGGAGAATCAAAACAAGCCAAAGGTTGGTCTGTCTGTTGGTTCTTTCTTCTGACCGTCTGTCCGTCGAAAACCATACAGGGTGGCCCAAAAGTAGGTTTACAGTTATTAAACTACTTTTTATATGGTGGAAGTTACTAGCTTAGTAATACCAATATAAAACATTCCTCACAGTATAAATCTGACTTACATAAAACAGCTTTTTCCTTGCTGATTGTGATTTATTTTATTATGTAAAGCTAACTTTTTACTTGACATTAAATGATTTAAAAGATTACATTGATCGCACATTCACAGAAATTGATGAAGATTGGAATTTGTGCCGAACTGTGTGTCAAGAGTGTCCTGGAGAGATTTGAAGAATGTTGCAATGTTGAAGGAGGATGTTTTGAGCATCTGAGAGATTAAATTGTTTATGTTTATGTTAACAAATATACCGAATTTCCCGCTGTTGTAGTGTGGAATTTTGCAATAAATAGTCTACGTGATAACTGTAAACCTAATTTTGGGCCACCCTGTATTTCAAGAACCACTGAACAGATTGTGACCAAACTTCATAGGTGGCCTGCCTCCTGTGCCATCACATTGGCTATACAGACCTGCCTACACTACACATTGAGCGTAGTAAACTACGAATTTGGCCCTCAAACTACGCAACTACGCATGCTCGCCTCAAAATACGCAAAATGTTTTATTTCGCTACACATTTTTTAAATCCATCATTTTTCGAAATTGAGAAAGCGCGAGCGAGTTCCGGTCAGTACTTTTCAATAACCAGTGGAGCGCCCGGAAGAGTAGCTCAGTAAACTGGTAGTACAACTATCGTGGGCGTCTTGTTCAACCGCTTCATTAAACGAGTTATTTCAGTATGAAAACAATGGCGGCAGAGCGGAGAGCGATTGAGAAGAACACAATAGATTTGAGTGACTCGGATAAAACGCCACCCAGTAAGAAGAAGAAATTCAATCAAGCCGCAAGCTAAGTGTTTCTTCAAAAGTACCATGAAGAATATCCTTGCCTGATTTCTTCAAAGAAGGGAAAACGTTTTGCCCACTGCACTTTGTGCATTTAAGATTTTTCTGTGAAAGTGAAACACAGTGGGCTTTACGACTATGGTCGCCACGCGCGTCAAGAATGTTTCTCATAAGGAGTTTGAGAAAAGCTGGCGAAGCCGAAGAAAATAGACTGTTTTGTGAAGGAACCTGAGGGAATTGATCAAGCACAGCTTTTGGGCGATCTGTGACAAGGGCAGAGGCACTGATCTGCCATATAATTATTGCAGACTCAAAGTCAAACCTTTCTATTGCAACTGCAGACAAACTGAACGAATGGGTGAAGGTGGGATTTCCCGACTCCAAAATTCTTGACACTCTGAAAAGTGCCTACTCAAAAAGCTTGATTAAAAAAAAAAATAATGCCCCTCACCCCTGCCAGGGTATGGGCCGCCAACAACAGCTCTCCAGAGTCCTTTGTCCTGTGCAACCCAGGATAAAGTGTTCTCTTTCTTCTGTTGTTAACGTTTCTGTAGCGTAGTCTTTTTTACGAGGTGGGGATGCTAACCCCATGCCCAACCCTCCTCCTTTTGCAGCCGGGCTTGGGACCGTACTTGGCGGAGTAAAAAAAAAAAAAAAAGCTTGAAGGCAGTTAAAAAATGAACCCATCTCCACAGTGTTCAAGTTTTATCACTATTTTATGTGGATTTTAAATTGTCAAGCTTGTACGGTTTAGTATTGTATTTTTTGTTCTGTTTTGAGTGTTGCGATTGATCACACACAGCAGCCAAACTACACATTTGCTCAATTTTGAACACCCCAAACTACACATGCTGCACTTGAGGGGTAGGCAGGTCTGGCTATACTGCCAAGTTCAAGGTCGCTAAAGTCTAGTTGTTGTTAAACACGTGTTCCTCAATATCTCAAAAACGGATGTGAAGTGATGTTGTTGAGCTTTGGTATACAGGTACTTCAAATGATGGGCCATCCTTCAGTCTGGTTGTCTATCAGTCATTCAGTCCATCACTTCAAATGTAACCTTTTTTTTTTTTTGGTACAAAACACACATTATGCTCTATCTTAAGAATAACGGAACAAATATTCATCATTTTTTACTTGCAAATACTCTAACTACTGCTAAGCAACTTCAATCATTGTTGTTGGTACTTTCTCATTGCGCTTCACCATTTTGTAAAAACTGTATCTCAAAATTGTCTCAGCCATTTTGGGTAATTTTGTGTTGCTTGCAGATAGTTCAGGTGGTGCTCCTGGTGCTTCCTTAGGATAAAGCCCTGGCATAACACAGCCAACAAAATGTACACCTTTCAAAATGTTTATTTTTCGGCTGTATGTGTGCAAGTGTCTGAATTACATTTGAATGGCATGCATGCCATCTTGTTATTTCTTTTTTTTTTTTTTTTTTTTGTGTGTCGGTGGAACAACCAGCGCTCGTTCATGGTCCAGCATAGAGTTTGGCACTTTACAAATGAACATCGTTATTAATATTGTCATGAACGACCCTTCATGTTTTTGTTGAGCAACAAAGACACAGTTGAATCCTCCTTTTTTTCTTTTTCTTTTTTTTTTTTTAACTTTAATCTCCTTGTTGATTATTTTTTTCAGTTTTAGATTCCCACAGATAATAATAATAATAATAATAATAATAATAATAATAATAATAATAATAATAATAATAATAATAATAATAATAAAATTGCCTATTTGTATAGCACGATATCTTTGTTTTGTGCAGGCGACCGCACTGTGCTTCACATGCCCAGGCACACACACACCCACACATTGTATACAGAGAACCGCTGAAGCTTAAAAACAAAAAAAACAGACTATACCAAGTACACAGGTTTAACAATGGCATGCTGTGTTAAAACACAGAACCAATGTTTACAGCAAAATTCGACACAACATTATTATTATTATTATTATTATTATTATTATTATTATTATTATTATTATTATTATTTATTATTATTTATTATTATTTATTATTATTATTATTATTTATTTATTATTATTATTATTACAGTTATTACTAATTATAGCTGAACTAATTATAACTTTTTTGATGTTGAGTATTCAAGAAAACATCTGAAGGTGTCATAAATGATTTAAAATTAAAAACATTTTGCTTATTTTCCCCACCTGTTCATAGTTCTGTTAATTTTTTTTTCCAAATCATTTTTTTTCAGTATTTTGATTCAGAAAATTCAATAAAATGGCATTTGAAAGAGCCATTTTCCCCTATTAAGTGTAAGTTAAAAAAATGAAACTTGTTATAACTTTTTTGGATGTGAAGTATTCTTTTGATGTGAAGTTTTTTCCCTCTATCCTCAATGTTTTGATTCAGGAAATACAAGAAAATGACCTTTAAAAGTGCCAGTTTTTTTTCCTATTAAGTGTAAAACAATTAAAATAAATTTACCTTTTTTCACCTGTGCTTAAAAATAAACTACTTTATTTCGAAAACATACTTTTTTCTGATTTTTTAATTCAAAAGTCACCAGTGCCAATTTTTTTAATAACTTATTTTGATGTGAGGTATTCAAGAAATCTGATGGTGTCAATAAATGATTTTAATTTTTTTTTTTTAAAGGCAATTTGCACTTTTTTTAAAACCTGTTTATACTAAAAAAAGACTTTTTTTCCCCAAAACATAGCTATACATTTTCCAGTATTTCCATCCAGGAAATACAACAAAATGGCCTTAAAAAGTGCAATTTTTCTTTTCCTTATATATATACAAGACAATTGAAACACACCATATAGAAATGAAACTGCAAAAACTGGGATCAGATATGTTCCTAAGAGGCCCACAAAGCGCACTTTAAAAAAAAGTTTGCTGTTGTGGCTTTTCTCTATCAACTTTATCTGTTGAAACGGAATGAACAGACGAGATGAATGCTTTATTGTTGTTACAGCTGTGGTTTTAATAGAACATACGCAGGAGAGTGCGTCTAATTTCCCATCCTTTATGCCTGATTGTACGTGGCATTGTTGTTTAGTATGCCAGTATAGCATGTCTTCATTTATAATGTTTTGAGATGATTAAGTGCCGTAAAATCTTTAATCTAGTTATTCCTTGCGCCTGTTTTTATTAGACATGGTGCGTCACCAGTGCTTTGTGCTGAAAGTTCACCACCAGGTGCTGTCAGCCATGGACAGGTTCCCAGGCATTGAAGTTCTGCAAGAGGCCATTATTGAGTGCCTGACTGTGTTGGGGGCAGCAGGTCAGTCACACAGCGCCCTTATAGTTTAGTACATTGAGGCTTTGTGGCCTATTCTACATCTCTTCCTTCATTGTCATGCATGGGTCACACTAGCGCTAGGGATCACATGGACTATTCAGATTCAGATTCAGAAAACTTTATTATCTCCAAGGAGAAATTCTAACATGGATTTGCTGTCAGCAAAAGGTAATAAAATGTAACAATACTATAAACATGTAAACATCAGACATGAGGTTCTTCCGACTTTTGGCGGAAATCCGATTTTTCAGAGGTCGCCAGGGTCATTTTTAAGATCGATCCAAATCCGGTGAGAAAATTTGGGGGGGGGGGGGGGGGGGGGGGGGTAAGAGTTAAAAGATTTAGGGCTGACATCGCTGAGTCTCAAACTCAAAGGAAGACAAAACCATTAACACAAGCGGGCATTCACTCCACTGAATCACGGCGTCAACGATGACAAAACTGCATGAAAGTGATTACTGAGACGGGCCTAGTTTTAGTTTGAATGTAACCCTGACCGGGAAAGAGAAAACTTTTGTGAGGCCCTATAAGGGTCGATTGAGAAAGATGCTTCAAAGCTTCAAACGATGATTATAATTGTATCCCTTACAGTGCCTCACTAATATGGAAAATTCCACTGTTTGTCGCGTCGAAGATTGCCGATAGTTTCCGAGACTCGCCGATCGACGCCATTTTGATCAGTGGCAAAGCACATGTCAAAATGATCAGAAGTTTACAGTGACTTGGGACCAGAGCAGATTACCAACCCAAAGACCCTTTCACTGTCAGCCAAAGGGAACCTTCTTCCTTTGCAGGACATGCATACTGGTAGTTGTGTGCAAAAGGAACTGGCAGCTCGGAGAAGCAAGGACAAGCTGGTTCTTAACTTCTTAGAAAAGGCTCAGGAATGCTTCATTAGCTGTGCAGAATATCTTCAGCACAAACTGCCCCTCAACAACGTTGTTCTCAAGTCAATGGCTGCTCTGGACCCAGAGGGCGAGCACAGTCACAGCTCAGTGCAAAAGTGCTTGAAAGCACTACCAAGCATTGTCAGCAACATCTTAACGTTGTCGCCGCAAGAGGAACAAGAGTGCTCCAATGCTGATGAGGTAGAAGATAAAAAGATGAAGAAGAAGGACCTCTACAACCAACAAGTTGATCTGTTCTGTTCATCACACACTCTGCCACCCGGGAAAATAAAAGACAAACCTGTTGAAGTGGACCAGTGGTGGGCTGCAGTCAACGAAGCAAAAAAGTACCAGCTCCTGTATGACATGGCATCTGCAATGTTGACATGTTTCCATGGCCCTAAAGTGGAGTCTTCTTTCAACCTGATGGGGGACATAATGGATAAGAAGTCATCAAGGCTTAATGTTGACAGATTAGCCTCCATACAAACTGTAAAATATGCCATCACAGCCACCAAAAAGTCAGCTGTCCAGTCTTTCTCCCGGGCTAGTAAGTTGCACACACCTGTCAACACCAACTTGTGCAGGCTGCTTAGAGGATCACATGCCAAACATATGCAGCAGCAGCAGAAGCAGAAGGAAGAAAAAGAGGCCAAGCGAGTGGCACTTTCCAAAAGAAGAAAGACATCATCAGTAAACAAAAAGCGAAACAAAAGCAGGCAGAAGCAGAAAAGTTAGCCCGTCAGGCCCACAGACGACTAATGAATGAGCGGTTAATGGAACTGGCCATAAAGAGGAAAGCTGATAAGCAAGAAGGGAGTGCCAGCTCCAAAAGACTAAGACTCTCATAAATTATCCCCATATCCGTGGAATGTGGGTGGGTTTTAACAACAGTCAACTGATAAAAGGTAAACAAAAATGTCCCCTTTAGTTTCTATGTCAAAAGCTCAATAGAAGTTGTGTTTTAAGCCAACTATGATCGACACATAATTGAAAAACCTTCAGCTCGAGGGGGCTTCGACCCCTCACCCCCACCAAGGGCGTTGCCCCTGGACCCCACTGGGGGCCTACGGCGGCCCCCAGACCCCTGCCAACATTTCAGACTTTTTCAACTTTTCGGAATCTCATGTCTGAAACATGTACGTGTAATCACGCTTATGTACATATTAACAAGAACATTTCCGACACATTGTAAAACTTAAAATACATATCACACTACATGTCCTTATTGCACTTCAACATAAATAAATAAAACACCTACCCACAAACACACACACCCACACACACACATCCACACACACATGGGTTAGACATTAGACTATAACACCCAAAATACAGTATCACAGGCAAATCATTATATTGAACATTTTGCCATCTTTTAAGCATTCGCTTGATTAAGGCGTAATTAGAAAAAGTTAACATTTATGAATGTTTGTCTTTATTTCAGCGAATGGGGCTGAAATATTTCATTCCTTGAATGCTGTGAACAAGATTCTGACCTGCCTCAAACGCTTCACTTACAATGCAAGTAAGTCTTTATGTTTCCTCTGTGTCTCCTGTTGAGGATGATGCTGATGAAGACTGAACGGAATTATGATGAAGAGGAGGGAATTGATGATGATGATGATGGTGGTGTAGCAGTAGTAGTAGTATTGGATAGGTCAGATCTCCATAAAAACAGTTCATGCTCATGGAGCTTAGTAATATTTTTAAAAGCTGAAAAAATGGCCATCATGCAGATGCTGAATGGATATACACACTACATACAGAACAGTTCAGTGTGGCGGATAACAACCAGTGACCAGATTGAAAGAAGTAAGTCTTCAAGGCTTTCTTGAAATCTTCTGCTGATTGTGACTGCTTCAAAACCAGGTGCACACCGTTTGACAACTTTGGTATGGAATTGACACATGCACAGTAGCGTTTATTGTTTGTGTTGCACACTAGGCAGTCTCAAGCCCCACTGATTAGAGAAAGAACGCAGGTTTGGCTGTGGCTCCTGATTGGCAGAAAGGTCTCTGGGGCAGTGAGTTTTATCATATGATGGGTTGTTGTTACAGATATTCAGAAGAAAGGTCTGGTGACGCTACAGATGCTGACTGACACCCAGCTACTGCAGTCCAAAACCACCTGTAGTGACATCGCTGACATCATCAGAACTGCCATGCACCACTTTCCAAACAACTTACCGGTTCAAAAAGAGGTGTTCTTTTCTTGGACCATTCTTACATAGAGCTTCTCCTGTTCAAGAGCTGCTCAGGAGTCTGGCTGATTCAGCATCTAACTCAAACTGCCCTTGGTGCTCGCTAGTAGCCTTCAGCACATCGTGTACTATACCACCAATGTAACGTTCTCAACAGTGTTGTAAATGGAATGGAATAAAACTTTACAACAATGACAAGACAAATAGGTACATGAACCAAAAAGATCACCAATAGAGTTTTGTAATGTTGCTTTAGCTTTGCAGTGTGTTAGAATGCTTCTGCATAATGTGTTGTGTGTGTTTGATACAGGCCGTAGTGACGATGCAGATTCTAGCGGAGAGAGGGCTACTCGAAGATAAGAGTTCTCAGTTTAGTGTGATGAGCGAGACCCTGGTCGACCAGCGATGCAATGAGCTGCTTTTTCAAGTTCTGGAGAGACAGGACGATGACCAAGGTACTTGAATTTTGTTATATATTAATTTTTGTTTAAATACTGTATTTTAATTGGAGAAGTTCCAGTGAACAGAGTTGCTCATGGTGGTTGTCATTGTCCAGAATCATGCTCATAATATTCACATTTGCTTCACGGTGTGCATGTTGCGTAACGCCATGGGCCACTGTACACCATATTTATTGTTATAAATTTTGATTTATTCCATATTTATTGTTATAAATATTGATTTATTCCTTATGTATTGATATAAATATTGATTTATTCCTTATCTATAGATATAAATATTGATTTATTTTTTATGCATTGATATAAACGAAAAATGTATTCCTTATACAGTGGAACCTCCGGTATACGACCGTCCAAAATCTGAGAAAAAAAACGGTCTTATAATAGAGGTGGTCTTGTACCGGAAACAAGGGGTGGGGAGAGGGGTGCAGGGGGGGGGAGGGTCTGGCTTGGAGGGGTATGTAGTCATAATTTTCACACTCACCAGCATGTATTCTCTGACAAAGAAAACTGTAAAACATGTTTCATTTTTAGCTTTGTCTTTTATTCACAACTTCAAAAATAGAAAACAGTCGTGTCTTCAGACATTTTGAACAGGGAAAAACTTTCTCTCTGCCAAACTCAAAACTTTCCTCTTGCGCGACGCCATTTTGACAAGCCAGTGTAGGCAAGTAATGTCCCTTACTTGCGAACCGGAAATAGCAGACAACAGCAGGCGTACACTAACATGAGAGAAAAAACGAAAGGTACAGACAATAAATTAACTGATATCTCTTTTAAATTGCCTAAGACGGTCGTATAAAGGGCTTAAGACACGGTCACAGGTCGCATAAACGAGGTTGTCGCATACCAGAGGTCATTTATTATTGGAAGTGAATCCGTCAGAAGTTTTCAGGTCACATAACGGAGGGAGTCGTATACCAGAGAGACGGATACTGGAGGTTCCACTGTATATTGATATAAATATTGATTTCCTCCATTTTCATTGCTATAAATATTGATTTCCTCTGTTTTTATTGGTATAAATATTGATTTTGTTTCTCAATTTTTATTGATATAAATATTGATTTTTTTTCTATTTTTATTGATATAAACATTGATTTTTTTCATTCTTATTGATATAAATTGATTTTTTCCATTTTTATTGATACACATATTGATTTTTTTCCCATTTTTATTGATATAAATATTGATTTTTGACTCACATGCAGAGGTACTCATCACCACCCTGAATATGTTTACTTTTTTCCTCAGTTATTAATATTGAACTTGTGATTCTTGATGCATAATATGTACCAATGACTGCATTAGAAAGGCTAAGAGAGTATATAAAGATAAAATAGAAGCTAAGTATAGTGGAGGTGACCTTCGGGCTGCCTGGCAAGGGATTAAGACTATGTCGTCTGTCAGTCAGAAGATAAGATAAGATAAGATAAGATAAGACAACTTTATTATCTTTTACAAGAAATTACATTGTGGTGTACAATTACAATCAACAAGGAATAAACATCACAATAATAATAACAACAATCATAATGACAATGAGGATAAAAATGCACAGTCACATATGAATGGAATTACACTTATGCATGCTAACATTAAAAAAAATGTGAAATTAGATTATTTTGGGCAAACAAAACACACACACACACACACACACACACACACACTCACACACACATGTCATTTATTAAGTAATGAGACAGCCTTTGGAATAAAACTGTTTTTCATTCTGAGAGTTCTGACCCTTGGTGTTTGGTAGCGCCTTCCAGAAGGCAGGAGCTGGAAGTGGTGCGCAAGCACATGAGTGCTATCCAGCACAAAGCAAATAGCTTTCCGCACAACACGTCTTTCATACAACACCTGCAGACTCTCTTGTTTCACTCCCACAACCCTCCCACAGACGTTCACTACTCGATCCAGAATACTTTTGTTTTTTACACACACACTTCCATACCAGCAGATAAAAGAAAAGGTAAGAACGGACTCAATAAAAGAAGAGTAAAAGGTCTGAAGGATGCGGCTACTGACTTGGAGATTTCGAAGTTTTTGAAGGCAGTAAATTCTAGACTGACATTTTTTGTGTATGGCCTGGGTGTTTGCAGTGAAGTTCAGTTTCTCGTCAATGATGGTTCCCAGGTATTTGTATTGGGTGACTCTCTCGACTGTAACACCATCAATGACAAGGTCTGGAATGAGAGTGTTGTTTTTACGAAAGTCAATGACCAGTTCCTTAGTTTTCTTGACATTTAAGTCCAGATAGTTTTGTTTGCACCAGGAGCTGAACCTATCAACTGCAGAGAAATACACAGCATTTGAATTGGACAGGTCCACAAGGGCAGAGTCATCCGAGTACTTTATGACCGGTGAGGCATCAGTTCCTCTGCAGTCGTTTGTGTAGAGCGTGAAAAGTACCGGAGAAAGAACCGTACCCTGAGGAGCTCCTGTGGACGTTTGTTTGAGAGATGAGACAGCAGAGTGAAAGCGGACAACCTGAGATCTGGACACGAGGAAGTGAACGATCCACAGGACGAGTCTAGGAGGGACAGTGTAAGACAAAAGCTTCTGAGCCATGAGGTGTGGCTGTATGGTATTGAAAGCAGAAGAAAAGTCTATAAATAGAATGCGGACAAAGGAACCAGAGGTCTCTAAGTGATCATACGCATTGTGGAGAAGCGTCAGAGTAGCGTCGTCGGTACTACGATTGGGTTTGTATGCAAATTGAAGAGGATCAGTGAAAGGCTGAGTGTGACAAAGAAGACGAGAGAGAAGAATCCGTTCGAGACATTTCATAGCTATGGATGTCAGGGCAACAGGGCGATAGTCGTTGAGTTCTTTGGGTTTACTGTTTTTGGGCACGGGACAGATGATAGAGTGTTTCCATACACTAGGTACAACACAATCCCTGACTGACCACGAGAATAGCTGACTGAATACTAAGCACAACTGTGCAGCGCACCACTTCAAGGTCCTACCCCCTATACCATCAGGGCCAGTGGCCTTTCTCAGATTCAGTCTTTTAAACATGGACTCAACTGTGGCACCATCGATCTCAAAGTCAGCATCACCATCAACCACGTCTTGTTCTAAACGAGAAATAATATCATCAACGTCGTCTTTTGTGTCATCGCGTTCAAAACGGCAGTAGAATGAATTTAGTTCTTCTGACATTTTAATTCGGTTTTCAAAAGGAAGGTCACAGTTAGTTGACTTCAGCTTTGCTTGACCGGACAGAGTTTTCAACCCCTTCCATGCATCAGCCAGGTTACCACGCTCGAACTGTGATTCTACCTTTTCCTTATATTGCCGTTTAGCATCCTGAATTTCCTTTCTTAGTTTTGCTTGAACACGCCTGCGTTCAGCTTTATCATCAGTTTGAAATGCAATTTTCTTTTCGTTTAGCGTGGCTTTGAGTGACTTTGAGACCCAAGGTTTGTTATTTGGAAATATTTTTATAGTTTTGGTAGGGATGACAGTATCCTCGCAGAATTTAATATAGTCAGAAATAACATCAGCAGCTTCATTTACACCATCACTAGATTCCAAAAACATGTTCCAGTCAGTACAGTCAAAACATCCTTGTAACTGTTCAATGCTTTCAGAAGACCAAACTTTTACTGTTTTCTTTACAATGGGTTGTGATCTGATTTTAGGCAGGTAAGATGGAATGAGATGGACACAATCGTGATCAGATTTACCAACAGATGGAAGTACAAAGGATTTATAGGCATCAGGAATGTTGCCATATAGACGATCAATGGTATTGTTTTGACGAGTGGGGATAGACACATACTGATGAAATGAGGGTAAACAAGTGCACAAGTCACAGCTATTGAAATCTCCTGCAAGAAAGTTAGGTGCATCAGGGGAGATCATTTGTAGCTCATGGACGACATCGGCGATCTGGGTCGCGGCACGTGCGGGGTTAGCATGGGGAGGTGTGTAGATAACCGTGACGAAGATTTGACCGAACTCACGCGGCAGGTAGCGAGGACGCAGTGACACTGCTAGAAGGTCAAGGTCGCGTGTGTTCAACTGTTTTCGCACCGTTACATTTGCACTGTTACACCAGCGTTGATTGACATACAGGCATACGCCACCCCCCGACTGTTTGCCACTGATCTCAAAATCTCTGTCAGATCTAAACGGTGCACCAAAACCATCAATCGCTACGCTTTCATCGTCAATCTTATTACAAAACCAGGTTTCAGATATACACAACAGACACGCATCCCTAAATTCAGACATGTAACTAGTATAGGCCTGTAGTTCTTCAAAATTCAAATTGTTAGATTGAGGCCTAATGGAGCGGGCGTTGGTCACGATCATAGAGGGTAGTGGTGGACAGTGTTTATTTCTTCTAAGCCTTCGTTTCACTCCTCCTCGCTTTCCTTTTTTGCTCTTCTTTCTTCGCTTCTTTCGTTCATTGTCGATAGTGTCTTTGATTTCGTCTGGAAAGTCGCAGAATCGGTAGGGTACATCATCAGAAATTGAACGAAAGCTCAACAGTACCTCTCTACTGTAGAGTAAAGTTCTAGGTTGGGTGCCGGTGCCTGTACCTCGACCGCTAGCGTCGCCATGTTGTTCTACTGCTCTCACCAAACCGGCAAACTTCGACAGGGTTGATACAGCCACCATTACCACAAACAGCCTCAAAACATGCACAGTCACCATTTTGAAGCTTTTATAAACAACATCCACTCGAGCAACAACGACGATGGGCGAGGTAGACACATAAAAAGACGTAAACAAACACCGAGACAGACACCACAGCAACGCCCCGTAGTGAAGCGCCACCTAAGGTGGACTCTTTTAAAAAAAGTACTGTCAAACTTGAGGGCGTGAGGGACATGGATGTACCCAATGTTTTAAATGCTTTTTATAATCGTTTTGAGAGGCTTGATTTTTCTGCTGATGTTTCGGATTTTAGACGCTCACTTGTCCTAGACCCAATGCATGATATTGAGATTTCTCAGGAGTGTGTTACTAGACTGTTTAAGTCTATAAATGTTAGTAAAGCTCCTGGCCCTGATGGAATTTGTGGTAAAACACTGCGTTATTGTGCTGATCAACTAGGAGGCGTCTTTCAGCCCCTTTTCCAGCAGTCTGTAAATTCTGGTCAGATTCCTGATATTTGGAAAATTTCTAATGTCGTGCCTCTACCCAAGAAACCCAACCCCAAACAACCCAATGATTTTAGGCCTGTCGCTCTCACATCTCTTGTTGTGAAAACCTTGGAGAAAATCATTAAAACCCTCATTCTTACTGCGACTGGTGCCGCTCTTGATCCCCTTCAGTTTGCGTATAGGGCTGGGAGGGGGGTGGAGGATGCCAAGTTGTTTATCTTGAACACTCTGTATACCCATTTGGAGAAGCCTAAGGCGCATGCCAGACTGCTTTTTGCAGATTTCTCCTCTGCGTTTAACACTATGCAGCCTCATATTCTGGTTGATAAACTTGTTTCTGATTTTAAACTCAGTCATCAACTTGTACTTTGGACTTTAAATTTTTTGACTAATAGACAACAAAGAGTCTGTGTCAATGGTTCTTTGTCAGATATTCTGGTTACTTCCACAGGTTCTCCACAGGGTTGTGTTCTGTCGCCATTATTTTTTATAATGTATACTGACAGCTGTAGAAGCACTGCTGAAAATAGTTTTCTGATAAAATTTTCTGATGACTCAGCTTTGTTGTCTTTATTTCAAGGACCAGAAGGAGATCATGATTTTGCCCTCACGAACTTCGTGGATTGGTGCGATGATAATTTTTTGGATATGAATGTTACTAAAACAAAAGAGATGATTTTTGACTTTAGGAGAGTCAAAGAGGTGGTCCAGCCAAGTGTTATTCATAATGAAGATGTTGAGATTGTTGACACATATAAGTATTTGGGCACAGTTTTTGACAGCAAGCTTAAATGGGATGTGAACACACAGTGCATTGTCAAACGGGGCCAACAGCGATTGTACCTTCTCCGGAAACTGAAGTCTTTCTCTGTGGATTCTAAGATTCTCAGCTTGTTTTATCAATCTTTCATTGAGAGCTTGCTGACTTTTTCGTTTGTTTGTTGGTTCCACAGCCTGACTGTGAGGGATAGGAATAGCTTGTCCAGCATTGTCAATGTCTGTTCAAAGATCATCGGTGTCAAGCAGAGAGACCTGGGTTCTTTCTGCGATCGGCAAATCATTAAGAAGGCGAACGGAATTATTGGTAGACCAGAGCATGTTCTGGCGGGCGAATTCTCAGTGCTACCATCCGGGCGCCGTTTTGCCTTACCGGCCTGTAAAGGTAATCGCTGCTCCCACAGTTTTATTCCTTGCGCAATTCGACTGCTAAATTTGATGCGATCATCTCCGCTTTAACTTTTTCTCCGCCGCCCTACTGCAATGATGATTCATTGATGATATTCTTACCTTATTTTCTTACCTTCATGTTTTTATTTGATTTAACTGTCGGCTGTGAGTGTTCATGATGTGCGTGGTGTGTTTGTGTTTGCGTGTGTGTTTGGTTTATGTTTGTATGGTAGGACACGTGCTTATGAAATCGTGTGATAAACTTTTAAATTTCACAGTTTCTTAAACTTTTTAATGTATTTATTTATTTCAATAATATTAGCTGCTTCTAAATCTTGTAATTGCCCTATGTGGATAAATAAAGTTGTATTGAATTGAATTGAATTGAATTGAATGAGACACACATACTATGCAAAAAGGATCACTGGAGCTGTCCAAAGTTGGTTTGTATGGGTACTTTGAAGTGACCTTGACCCTAAACTATGAGGAATATAAATTTTGTTGTATATAAATATAATTGATCTTTCTTATTTGGTCAGTTTTTGCTTTGATTTTGAAGGTCAAGCTCATTTTAGGCCTTACAAAACATTAAAAAAAAATTGGTCATCATATTATAGTGAAATGGCTCTATATTTAACCCGTATTATGCAAAAACATTGGGTTAGTTAGTTAGTTAGTTAGTTATTCATTGCTTTTAGGGTCCAGAGGACTGGGTATTTGATCATTCATGAGCATGAGAAGTCACATCAAGGTCGAGGTTATCCCAAGGTCAAGGTGACAGAAGGTCAAGGTCATCCAAAGGTCACTGTGTTTTTTTTTGCATAATACTATTTACTGTAGTCTATTTGATTGTACATGAGTGTATTTGGAGAAGGAAGTCAAGAAGAGTATCAAAAGATCAAAGCCATTATTACATTGAATCATAAGGCCACCATTTTTTTTCCCCTGGGCACTCATTTTCATGTAAAATACCTCAAATTCCATAAGGAGCATGTGAGTCATATGGGCTTTGCTCTTCTAGAACCCATATTTATTGATACAGATATTTATTTATTCCTTATTTATTGATATAATAATGACTGCTTGATATGTATTATTCTATATGTTTAGAAAGCGACTGCTAGTGAGTTGAACAAGGGAGACCATGTTTGTGTAGAACACCATTGATAAAGGTGGCTCGCCTAAAGAGAGAAGGCACTGCAGTTTATTGATAGCATCTTGGATAGGATAGGATAGGATAGGATCTTGGATATAGTCCTTACTGTTTTATAAAGAATATAATCGACCTTTTTTTAAACAGAGAATAGCCTCTTGGATATAATCCGTACCGTTTTACAGAGAATAGCATCTTGTATATATTTCTTACCGTTTTACAGAGAATAGCATCTTGGATATAATCCTGACTGTTTTACAGAGAACAGCATCTTGTATATAATTTTTACTGTTTTACAGAGAATAGCATCTTGAATATAATCCTTACTGTTTTATAGAGAATAGCATCTTGGATATAATCCTGTTTTACAGAGAATAGCATCTTGGATATAGTCCTTACCGTTTTACCGAGAATAGCATCTTGGATATAATCCTGACTGTTTTACAGAGAACAGCATCTTGTATATAATTTTTACTGTTTTACAGAGAATAGCATCTTGAATATAATCCTTACTGTTTTTATAGAGAATAGCATCTTGGATATAATCCTGTTTTACAGAGAATAGCATTTTGGATATAGTCTTTACTGTTTTACAAAGAATAGCATCTTGGATATAGTCCTTACTGTTTTGCAGAGAATAGCATCTTGGATATAGTCCTTACTGTTTTACAGAGAATAGCATCTTGGATATAGTCCTTACTGTTTTACAGAGAATAGCATCTGGGATATAGTCCTTACTGTTTTACAGAGAATAGCATCTTGGATATAGTCCTTACTGTTTTACAGAGAATAGCATCTTGGATATAGTCCTTACTGTTTTGCAGAGAATAGCATCTTGGATATAGTCCTTATTGTTTTACAGAGAATAGCATCTTGGATATAGTCCTTACTGTTTTACAGAGAATAGCATCTTGGATATAGTCCTTACTGTTTTGCAGAGAATAGCATCTTGGATATAGTCCTTACTGTTTTACAGAGAATAGCATCTTGGATATAGTCCTTACTGTTTTACAGAGAATAGCATTTTGGATGTAGTCCTTACTGTTTTACAGAGAATAGCATCTTGGATATAGTCCTTACTGTTTTACAGAGAATAGCATTTTGGATGTAGTCCTTACTGTTTTACAGAGAATAGCATTTTGGATATAGTCACTGTTTTGCAGAGAATAACATCTTGGATATAGTCCTTATTGTTTTACAGAGGACATTTATTCTTTATTGATAGTAGCAGGTGTTTGAGCGGACGTTTTGTTTGTTGTAACATGGTTTATGTGCTTCAGCTCTGCATGACCTGGCAAGTGAGTGTCTGTACGTCATTGGCATTGAACAAGACCTCAAGTCACGCATGCTGGCGGCTGCTTGCACCAAAGGCTTTCTAGCAGTAAGTATAGAAGTATAGAAATATGGGCTAGTGTGGCAGAGCCCTGCTCTCCAATGGCAAGAAGGTTGGTGGGTGCATTTGATTCAGTGCTACAAGCAAAGGATTGGCAGTCAAGGGGAGACAAAACCATTGAGCATTGACAATCAAGGGGAGACAAAACCAGTCAAGGGGAGACAAAACCATTGAGCATTGACAATCAAGGGGAGACAAAACCATTGAGCATTGACAATCAAGGGGAGACAAAACCATTGAGCATTGACAATAAAGGGGAGACAAAACCATTGAGCATTGACAATCTAGGGGAGACAAAACCATTGAGCGTTGACAATCAAGGGGAGACAAAAAAATTTGAACATTGACTGTCAAGGGGAGACAAAACCATTGAGCATTGACAATCAAGGGGAGACAAAACCATTGAGCGTTGACAGTCAAGGGGAGACAAAACCATTTGAGCATTGACTGTCAAGGGGAGACAAAACCATTGAACATTGACAATCAAGAGGAGACAAAACCATTGAGCATTGACTGTCAAGGGGAGACAAAACCATTGAGCATTGACAGTCAAGGGGAGACAAAACCATCGAGCATTGACAGTCAAGCGATAACATTGAAGGCTGTGGTGCCAAGCTGGTTGATGGCCTGTAGCGCTGACACCAATGACATGACCCTGATGCTCGGGCAAATGCCTTGAGCATGCTGCCAATGTGGAACTGTGCACCTAGCAAATAAACATCATCATCATCATTACCATGGTCGTCACCCCACATTCTCTATTCCTTTGGATGAGAGCATAAAGCGAGGTCTAGTCTGTGCCCACACTCATTGTATAGCATAGACTAAAGATCCCTAAACATGGGAGTGCTGGCCCTGCTCTAGGTTCCTTCTCCCCTATCCCCGGTCACCCTGGATCATGCTCAGTTGTGTGGGGCATCAGTGGGCGCCTCAGGTGCCTTCAGTCAGATCCTGTATCAACCAGCGCCTTCAGCAGATCTTGGGCTGGAAAAGCGCTGCATAAAAAAAAAAACACATTAAAATATAAAAATAAGATTTATAAAATATGTTACATAAATAATGTGTTTACTTGTGAACAGGTAGCGGAGTGTTTGATAGAAATTGAACCAGCGCCTGATATAAACAATAAAATATAAAAATACTACAATATGTAAATACATAAACCAAACCTTTACTTGTGAACAGGGAGCGGAGTGTTTGATAGAGATTGGTGCAGACGTCAATACAGGCCATGGTGAAGACACACCTCTGTACTGTGCTGTCAGGAATAGGGACAACAAGATGGTGCACCTGCTACTGAAACAGGTCATATTTGGGTTATTTCACATCATGTCTGAGTGCTTGTAACGATGGAGTCATTTTGATGAAGGATTAAGTCAGAAAAGCTTTGAACGTTACAAGTATCACTATTTTTTTGTGTGCTGGAGACACCAGTTTTTGTTTTGTTAGTGTTTTTGGGTGTGTTTTTTCTACCATTTTTGTATTGTTGTGTTGTTGTCCAACTAAGCAATCTTTTAGTTGATGTACCCATTTGTTTAATTATTGTACATCTTGAAAGCTATCTGTTCTCTGTTGCTCTACTTTATAGAATGTATTGTATGCAATATTGTATTGTTCTTGTGTATGGTTCCTTCTCATCAGAAAATTCGCGACTTCCAAGCAGAGCTGAAACTGAGCCTGTACCAAGAGTCCCATGAAATTACTGGTCTTCTGCTTTCTCACATTGGACAGGACAGGGAGAGTGAGTTGCCAACTGTTTTTGTATATCCAAATAATTATTTTATTTTAAAATGCTCTTATATGACGCTTTTCAAGCTGAAAAGCTCGAAATACTTTGAAATGAAATAGTCTGGAATTACAACACGTTTAATGTCCGTCTGTCCATCCTTTGCTCAACATCCCCCCCTTGGGAGTGCCAGGGGTTTCTGTATAAATAGTATCCCCAATTTCTAGAAATTTAGTGCTTTAAATTCCCACTGTCACTGTCTTTCTCATTTGTTCTTTCTCATTCCTAATCTGTTCTATCAATCTAATATATAGGGGCTTCCTATGGTATTATTATTTAGCAACGTAGACATTTTATATGTTTGTGTTTTGTTGATATTGTATAATGATATTTGTATTCTAGTTTGTATTTGTAAACGGGGGTTCGATAAATTAGAGTATAACCTCAGCGTTACTAAGTGGGATGTCTTTTTTGTAAAGTGATCGGCTGGTGGAGTGCCTTCAGTGTTACCACTAGGGTTGTTTCAGCAGATCTTTTATGCAAATCAGGGGTGAGTCCTCTTTCAGCCAAATTGTGGTCTTGATTTTGTGGTCCTGGTTCGGCTCTTTGCAGTCCACTAGACCCTGTACGCGATTAATAAATAACTAATTTGTGTTGTATTACATTGTTGTGCATTGTATTTGTATTGCATTGTGTATAGAGAGATAGCATGGATCTAATAACCCTAAATAATTGCTAGATTAAAGTTGTTGAACCCCATCTTTATGGCAATCCCTGTCTGAAATTTCACTCATTTCTTAATTAATATTACAGACGCTACGATTATAATTGCTATAGTAATTTAGATCTTGACGTTTCGATTTACCCTAGATCAAAATGGAACTAAAGGCTGGCATGAGCTGTTTAATAATAATAATAATAATAATAATAATAATATTTAGCCGAGCGGAGTATTTGACTCTCACAACTCTCTGCCACAAATATGAGAACATGAGTTGCGAACCCAAACTGTTAATTTCAATTATCCCCCTTGGTAAAAGGGACATAAAAAACAGCAGCTGACCTGCAAGGCAAGAAGTGTGTTGAGAGTACACCAGATTGCCGGCTGTACTAGTGCTGCCACCACACCCTCTACAGATCACTGGCACCACACCCTCTACAGATCACTGGCACCACACCCTCTACAGATCAATGCCACCACACCCTCTACAGATCACTGCCACCACACCCTCTACAGATCACTGCCACCACACCCTCTACATATCACTGCCACCACTCCCTCTACAGATCACTGCCACACCCTCTACAGATCACTGCCACCACACCCTCTACAGATCACTGCCACCACACCCTCTACAGATCACTGCCACCACACCCTCTACAGATCACTGCATAGAATGCCGGCCCACAGTTTAGCCCTGTTTCATCCTCCAAAGCAGCAGACAAAGGGTCAGGCAGGGAGAAAATAGGTTTTGAATAACCCAAGAGTTCATGCACACACCCAAGGATTGTCCACAGCAGGAGCCACCCAAAGCCATAGAAGCAAGGAAACAAACTCCCCCAGGCAGCCTAAAGAGGGACAGTCTCTCCCAAGAATGACTATTCCCCTCTGACACAGCTACACATCCAACAGCTCAAATCCAACCATGTCCTCATGGTTTCCAGGCTCAAAGCAAGTATGTCTGGAGCCGCACTGATTAGACCCAGTCAGTCTGCATTCATTGACTTGACAGTAAATGACTGTGTTAGCAGTTTCCACAGTCCAGCATCATTCTTATTCCCCATAATCTATCCTATCCTATCCCATAACTCGAAGGTCGTTGGGGCACCAAAGATTATCGTTTAACCAGCATACTCCATCTTTCTCTGTCCTCAGCAACCCTCATGCCTTCGTTCAGTGTCAAACCAGTCCATTTTCGAATGTTGTCCTCCCAACTCTTTTTCTTAAAGGGGACCTAAAAATTAGTTGCCTTTCAAGGCGTTGAAAGCACCCCGGATTGCTAGCTACTATTGCCTTCACACTCTCTGCAGGTCACTGCCACAAACCTGCAAAGAATACCAGCTGACAGTGTAGCCCTGTTCACTCCCAAAAGCAGAAGATGAAGGGTCAGGCGGAAAGAACGTATGTTGTATTGCCTTGTCCTGCATAGTTGAAGGGTTCAAGCTTACACCCAAGGATTTGGCACACAGGAACTACTCAAGGCCAGACTGACAGAAAGGGAATAAACTGCCTTTGGCAGCCTGAAGGGGGACAATCTCCCAAGCGAGACTGATTGCCTCCCACTCAGCCACAAATACAAGGATTTATATAGTGCGCATATCTGACAG
Source organism: Oncomelania hupensis (assembly GCA_036898135.1). Classification (NCBI taxonomy): domain Eukaryota; kingdom Metazoa; phylum Mollusca; class Gastropoda; order Littorinimorpha; family Pomatiopsidae; genus Oncomelania; species Oncomelania hupensis. The sequence continues at coordinate 12,850,060 of CM072514.1, read as the reverse complement.
GATGTTAATATGACATGATCAAGTGAAAGAGCTGAATTGTAGAATTTTATTTTTCACGTGGTTTGTGGCTTGCACATCAAGGAATTTTTGTTGACAATTGACGGAACTATTCCAGTGGGTACACTAATGTGGAGTGGCTACGACCTATGTGATCTACGACCTCAGTGGATCATGCCGTCTGTGGCCAGTGCTGACAGCTACACTTCCTCCAGTAAGTTGTTGACTCACATTGGGTGCATGCTTTCATTCACAATTTCAGAATTGCACCAAACTTTTTCACAATTTCGGAATTGCTGCACACGCACATTTTGTTTCAGAATTGATGCACTTGCTTTCAGAAATTCACCTGTTGTAATAACAGGATGTCCCCTAAACAAAAATAAATTGGAATGACTGTAATTTACCAACCCCTGGAGACAATGAGTCACTGTCACATGTAACATGTTCAGGTCACCGAAGATTTTCTCCAGGTACTCCAGTTTCCGTTCGTTCATTCAATTTATTGTCTTTTCAGAACAACGTGATATTAGACAATAAATAATTCTAAACCTTAATATGAACAAACAACAAAACAGTACAATTTACAGCAGCGAATACTATGGAGTTGTCATTAATATAATGTACAACAGCACTTGATAAGATTTCGTGTATGTCACTTTCTACAAAAATTATGCCTTTTTGTAAATGCTAAGGTTTTAAGACTGGACAGTCTAGTATGAAATGACGAATTGTAATTTCTGAGCACACACATGTAATGTCTTCAGAAAACTCAGTATTCCAAGAGTTTAGGCGTAGTTTGTATATTATGCTTGACACATTTCCCGGGCCTTGCACAATATTTCTGTTGCAAACATTAATAAAAGCATACTTCTCTTAAGCTAGCGATACACGGTAAGACTAGATCTTATGATACCCGCGTATGCCGCTGCAGATCTGATGTCTTTGCTGATACACGGTATGTATGAGTCATAAGCCTGTCGGTAAAGGCCAAGGCTAACTAGATCTCAATAGTTGCAAAAGCAATTGTTGTTAGCGCGTGATAAATTGATGACGCTTGTTTTTCAAAACGTCATTACATTTTTTTTTTAAAGTAATATTAATATGCATTGCACAAATATATTATTCTTTATTTTCATATCGTTCATTGACATGAGTCACACGACAACAAAAATCACACTGTCGGCTGTAATTACGATTCAGCAAAATATTGCAGGCTTCATGAAACCGCGCCTGTATTGATGAAAGTGCGCGGTTTTTGGTCCCTTGGTCTTTGTAGACCTGCAATGATGTGTCCCATAAGCAGCTATGTTCATGGTACAACTCAATCAAAATTCCTGTTTGGTGCGACAGGTCTGCCATTTTTTAGTTTGTAGGTCGCGGTTTTTCGGTGACCTTCACCTCGGAGTTCAATCAAATAGCTGTTTTGATTGGCTGTCTGACCTCCACTGTCGTATCGCGCCGTGAAAAAATAGAACATGCTCTATCGATAAGACTTGACGACAATTCCTACCGATCCGGGAATTTCCGTAGTCATATGCGGGTATCATAAGATCTAGTCTTACCGTGTATCGCCGCCTTAAAAGAGAAATATATTTATGTTGAGCCATATTTATTTTAATGTATAAAGAATCATGTTTGTCTGCTAAGCTATCAGAAATGTCATTGCCGAAAATGCCGACGTGCCATGGAACCCAGCAAAATACTATTCCTGTACCTCTTATACTAAGACAGTGAATAAGATATTGGATCTCATATAGAAAATCTGTTCTTTTCTTACATTTCCAGTTTTGTAAAGAATAAAGTACAGACTTAGAGTCTACACAAATTAAGACATCCTAAATACCCCTAGGAATATCTAGAACGCATTCCAGCGCCATCAAAATTGCAAATAATTCTCAAAAATTGATAAACCGTGTCCAAGGTAATATGACTTTTTAATATCCATTGAAGGTATGAAAAATTCAGATCCACTTTCAGCAGTCTCAATAATGCTGCCGTCAGTAAAAATTTTCAAATGATGTGGATATTTAGTGTTAATATGTTCTTGAACATCTGACTTGAGGACATTGTCATTTTTATTTTTCCTTAAATTGGTAAAATCAATATCAAAGTCAGCTCGCAAATGTTGGCATGGTAGAATTCTAGGATTTGTAGGCTGGATAGGTATACTGGATACATTTATATTACACGCTAACATAATACCTATTGTATAGTTTAGAGTTTTCTGAATATACAATACCTGCTGTGTTGATTTGGGATAATGTTCTTTTGAAAAATGAATTAACTCATCCTTGACAGAGTTTTCTACAGAAAGACTTCACACTACGCATTTAGCTGTCACTAATTTACGTTGCTCTGACAACGACAATAATCCTTTTAATAATTGATGCTTGAAGAATACCCCTATCTATGTCTTTTATAGAAGAATAAGTGTGCAATTCAGGTACATATAATTCTGTTTTACAGCAAACTCTTAATGTAAAAATATATGTGACCATCAAGACCAAAAGATTTGAATTTATGTAAAAGCCTTGAATGCCATACACTATCGTACGCTTTCTTGACATAGAAAAATGTGGCTAAAACACTTTTTCATTTCAAAAATTGCTTTTTGATGTGGCTTGTAAGTTTGACTAAATGATCAGTAGTTGATCAACCTGCTTGGACCAAGGGAAAGACTTTATTTTTATTACAATAATACACCAAACGCTCATTTATTATTATTTTTCCATGATTGTACCTACATGAGATGTTTCCTCCGGGTACTCTGGTTTCATCCCTTAAAATTAATGGTATTGGATGAGGCCAATATAAAATTTAAAAAAATACAAATGTGATTTCCTTTTCGTCTTGTAATAGCGATATCCTTGCCTTTCGACTACATGTTTGAGTGATAGATGTGTGTTTGCTGTGTGTGTGAGAGTTTGTTTAACTTGTGATCAAATGTGTTGGTACAGAAACCCTCTGGGTGAGCCTGATTGTTGATTTGGGGTAAAGCATGTATATAACCTCCTGTGGCAGTAGTACAATTGTTGTTGTCGTTGTTGTTAAGTTTTGTGGACTGTTATATAGACCAAAGTTATCTTTAATTTCAATTGCATCTGAATTATATTTTTGCTATACTTTATAGACAAATTCTTGTTGATTTTCAAGCTAACTAACTTGTATTGCTTCACCTGTGTGGTGGCGCGGCAGGGATAGCTCAGTCGTCAGAGCGCACGACTTGTGTACGCGCGTCTCGGGTGACGTGGGTTCGAATCCTGACTTCAGCAAACTATTTTGTGATTGCTGGATAGTAGTGGCCAGCGCTTTGAGAAGCTCTCTGAGCTTATAAGTGCGCTATATAAGCGAAATCTCTTTCTTTCTTTTCTTTCTTGAGTAAAGAATTGAAACTTAAAATCTAAGGATAATAAGTAGTTTTTTCTGTTTGCGTAATATTTTATGAACTGGCAATAGGTATATTACAAACCTGGTATGCTGTAATGCAGCTCATAATGCCACCTTGTCGATGTATCAGGCCTCCCATCATATCTCTTATTGTTGACTAAAAAGCCCCCTGGGCTGGGAGCATTTTTTCTTTTAAAAATGATTTTTTTGTGGAATGAAATAAAAGGACAGCATTCAGAAGTATCAGAAGTATCCTTTGCTGTATTTTCAAACACATGTTCTGTGTTCAGGTACCAGCAAGCACTTTGTCATGAAGATTCGCAGGAGTGAACAGATTCGCAGCAAGCGCATGCTGCACTCCAACAGCGATTCCAACCTGCTGGACATGTACAGGCCCAAGTGCTTTCGCTTCCGCCGCAACACCGAGGTGTTGACCAGGCAGCTACAGATCCTCAACGGTATTCAGTTTATAAAGTTACACAGTGGTTGTTAGTCATCGTAACCCACATGCGTGATAAATAAAATTAAAAAATCCAAAGAACAAACTCAGCACACACAAAATTTAAAAATTAATAATAAAAAAATTAATAATCATTATAATAATCATAATAATAAAAGTAATATGAATAAGAATACTTATAGCAATAATAGGCATTATTATATATATATAATATTAGTTTGGAGTTTTTTCTTTGGAGTTTTGAATTTTATCATTCATGCGTGCTATGATAATATTAATAATAATAATAATATTAATAATAATAAGAGGAAGAAAAATTATTATTATTAGTAGTAGTAGTAGTAGTTAAGTAGTAACAAAGATGGTATAACAATAAGACAGGCAACTTGCGGCTTATGAGCGATCCTGGATATAGAGTACTGTCCCTTAGGGCGTAGACGAATAACATTCAAAATGGAAAGTAGAAAACCTGGCGGGACTGCCTGTTCGGCGATGTTTTGCACCAATGCACGATGAAAGGAGACGGGGGCTTTCATTTTTCACATTCCCCAAAGAAGAAACAAGTTTTTATTTGTTTGTTTGTTTATTTGTTGTTTTTGTGTGTGATGATGTATTGTTGAGGTTTTTGTAGATCATTTAGTATTTAGGCTATTTTTAGTTATTATAACATTAACAGTACACATTTAATTTTATTATTAATAATAATAATAATAATATTTATTATTATTATTATTATTTATTTATTTATTATTATTATTATTATTATTATTATTTTTTTTATTTTTTGCATTAATTTTTGTTTTATTTTTTTTTTTATTTCATTTATGTCTTTTTTTTGTTTTTTTTGTTTTTTTTTTTGTTTTTTGTTTTTTTTTTTTTTTTTTTTTTTTTTTTTTTTTTTTTTTTTTTTTTGTTTTTTTTTTTTTTTACTGCTTCTTTTTTTTATTTTGTTTGCCTGAGAGTTTTTTTTTTTTTTTTTTTTTTTTTTTTTTTTTTTTTATTTTTAAGTCTGTTTGTTTTTTTTCTGATTTGTTGTTTTTTCTGAAGTGTTTTTTTTTTTTAGTGTGGTGGGTGATGTGGTATTTTTTTTCTGTGATGATGTGATGGTTTTCGTTTGAGTTTGGTGATGCTTGGATGATGTTCTTTTTCATTTGTGGTGTAAAGAGAGGTAATGTAGCTGTCCTTGTTCTTGCTATTACAGACTTTTTTTTATCGTACACTTGTGTGTTCTGTCCCTTTTTGGTTTCTTTTTTTTATTTTCATTTTATATTATTATTATTTTATTTGATTTTATTATTATTTTATTTTGCAGTCAATAAATGTTCTTGCACAAGTGCATTTTGTGTTTGTTTTTTCAACAGATCCATATCATCAGCAACAGCCGAAAAAGTGTTATTTGTCTGTGAATTGTGTACTGTATAAATTTTTCTTGTTTATCTTCATCTAGTACTTAACTGGTTCATCTTTATATTTTTCAGTTTTTTTTTGTTTTGTTTTTTTTGTTTGTTTTTGTTTGTTTTTTTTACTGCTTCGCTATGGTGGTGAACCAGGGCTGATCACACCTGGTTTGTTAACTGCACCACTGAGAGACTTTTTTCTTCTGACATGTACATTATTTCTATGTGTGCTGGGTATATTATTGTAGCCAGCACTGACCCGACAGTGACACAGACATCAGCGTCGGATCTTTTAAGTCCAAGCTTGATTTTATGCATGCATACTCAGACTGAATCCTGCTTGCTCTTCAGCTATGATTTGTTCAGCTTGGGGTTTCAACGTGTTGAGTATTATTTTCAGGAGGATTTTGCTGGGATGGCTGATGAGACTGATGGTGCGGTAATTTTCACATTCCTGAAGGTTACCTTTTTTGTGAAGAGTGATGACAAGCGACTGGGTCCATGATGTAGGCCACTTCCCACTCTGCCAGATCTTGTTACAGATAATGGTGAGTGCGTCGATCATCGTTTCTCCTCCTACTTGAAGCAGTTCCGCGGGTATGTTGTCCACTCCCGCTGACTTCCCCTTCTTCAGCGATGGCACTGCTGCCTCAACTTCTTCTCGGAGAATTGGGAGGATTTCTTCTTCTACTCTGTTCTCTGGACATGCTAGAACTGATGAGTCTCCATTTGGTTTGTGGTTGTAAAGGTCAGAGCAGTACTCTGTCCATCTGTCCAAGACTTCTTGTTCTTCTGTAAGACATATACCAGACTTGTTTTGGATCGTGGAGACCTTGGGCTGTTTAACACTTGTCAGCCGCTTCACAGTCTGGTAGGCCTTCTTGCTGTTGTTCTTGTTCAGACTGTTATCTATTTCCTGGCATTGATCTTCTATCCAATTCTCCTTTGCTGTGCGCATGCCTTTTCGGATTTAATTGTTGATTTTTTGGTAGGCATCAGCTCCCTGTGAAGTGTTCTTTTTCTTTTTCATCTCTCTTTGCCTATCACACAGGTCCAAAAGTTCAGGTGTGGTCCACAACTTCTTCTTTGACCGGTGCTTCCAAGGATCTCCGTGGCGGCATCTGTCACAGCTAAGTTGAAGGTGGTGGTCATGGTGTTGACATCTACTTCACCAGCTCCCAAAATGAGCAGTGGTGCAAATTTCCCTCCAGTTGTGGCCTGAAATAGTTCTGCCACCTCCGGATCGTGCAGTTTGTCCAGATCGAACTTCAGTCTCGTGCACTTTGCTGTGTTTATTCTCTTCAAGTGAAGCCGGAAAGACATCATCACAAGATCGTGGTCACTTCCGATGTCTGCCCCTGGAAAAGTGCGCATCCTGCCAATGTTGATGCTTGATCTGAAGCATTTCTTGACCATGATGTAGTCGATCTGGTTGTGATGCTCCCCAACGGGACTGTGCCATGTCCATTTTCTGGATTTTTTGTGGAGACCAAGCGTGTTTGCCAGTATCAGATTGTTGTATCTGGCAAACTCTAACAGTCTCAGACCCTGTCATTTGTCTCGTGGTTGCAGTGGGGTCCACATGTGTCTCCCCAGTTGTAGTGCGCATCTTGGCCAACCTTGGCAGGGCGAAGTACCACTGAACAGATTTTTAACCTCAGAATAATCTGCGAGAAATACCTACAGCACCAACAACATCTATATTATGTGTTCGTAGACTTCAAAAAGACGTTTGACTGAGTCTGGCATGCAGCTCTGTGGGCAACCATGAGAGTGTACAACATCAGCCCTAAAATTATTGAAGTCATCAAAAGTCTGTATGACATGGCTACCAGTGCTGTCCTCCACAACAGCACCATCGAAAACTGGTTCAGAACAACAATCGGTGTGCGTCAAGGATGCCTACTCTCTCCAACACTCTTCAACATCTTCCTAGAGCGCATCATACCAGTTGCCCTTGCAGACCACGAAGGCACAGTCAGCATAGGGGGAAAAGCAATCTCCAACCTCGGTTTTGCAGATGACATTGATGGATTGGCTGGAGAGAAACAAGAACTTGAACAGCTGGTACAGAGGCTTGACACCACCTCCAGAGCCTATGGAATGGAAATAAGTACAGAGAAGACCAAAATGATGACCAACAACACCAATGGCATCAACACAGACATCAAAGTCCAAGGCTAATCCCTCAACACAGTGCATAGCTTCAAATATTTAGGAGCCATTGTATCAGACAATGGGTCCCGACAGGAAGTCCTCTCCAGGATCGCACAAACTGCTACTTTGGCGAGGTTGAAGCCAATTTGGAAAGACAGGACCATCGGTCTACATTCCAAGGTAAGGCTGCTTCGCTCCCTTGTCATCTCCATCTTCCTATACGCTGGCGAAACATGGACCCTCACAGCAGATCTCCAACAAAGAATACAAAGCATGGAGTTGAGGTGCTACAGAAGACTTCTGGGCATTTCCTATCCCCAGCACATCACCAACGACGAAGTCCGACAGACCATCACACAAGCAATTGGACAACACGATGACCTGCTCACAGTGGTGAAAAAACTTAAACTCCGATGGTATGGCCACGTCACCAGATCATCAGGTCTTGCAAAGCCCATCCTGCAAGGCACAGTGCAAGGAGGTAGAAGAAGAGGGAGACCGAAAAAGAGGTGGTAGGACAACAATTCGAGAATGGACTGGCTTGACACTAAGCGAAACAATCAGGGTTGCTGAGGACAGAGAAAGATGGAGTACTCTGGTTAAACGATCATCTGTGGTTCCCCTACGACCTCCGAGTTATGGGATAGGATAGGATATTACACAGACTGGGCCTCGGTTTATACTCTCATCCGAAAGAAGGCAATCAGAAAACTTCATACAATTATCGGTGACGTGGCCATACCATCGGAGTTTCTGTTTCTTCACCACTGTGAGCAGGTCATCGTGTTGTCCAATGGCTTGTGTGATGGTCTGTCGGACTTCTTCGTTGGTGATGTGCAAAAACGAAGGTTCCAAAATGCGCAGTGGTGCAAATTTCCCTCCAATTGTGGCCTAAAATATTTCTGCCACCTGCGTGTCTTGCAGTTTGTCCAGATCGTACTTCAGTCTCGTGCACTTTGCTGTGTTTAATCTCTTCAAGTGAAGTCGGAAAGACATCATCATGAGATCGTGGTCGCTTCCGATGTCTGCTGCTGGGAAAGGGTGTGTCCTGCCAATATTGATGCTTGATCTGACGCATTTCTTAGTAGTCGATCTGGTTGTGATGCTCCCTGCCGGGACTGTGCCATGTCCATTTTCTGTTTTTTTTTGTGGAGACCAAGCGTGTTTGCCAGTATCAGATTGTTGTATATGGCAAACTCCAAGAGTCTCAGACCCCTATCATTTGTCTCATTGTTGCAGTGGGGTCCACATGTGTCTCCCCAGTTGTAGTGCACATCTTGGCCAACCTTGGCATTCCAGTCGCCTTGCACTCTGATTATGTCCTTCTTCGGCACTTGGTCAAGGACAGCCTGTAGATTTTCATAGAAATCCTTCACTTCACTGTCGTCATAGTCTGATGTTGGGGCATAGGCCTGGATGATGGTGATGTTGAAAGGGGCTGCTCTCAGATGGATGGTAACGAGTGTACTGGAGACTGGGCAGCAACCCATGACAGTGGCGAAAATGTTCTTGTGGACCAAGAATCCATGTTCATGCCTGTCATCTCTCCCGCTAAAATAAAGCTTGTGGCCTTTGTCGGTCATTGTTTCACCTAGGCCTTTCCAGCGCAGTTCGCTGATAACTAAAACAGTCCATCGGTATTGGTCCAGCTCTTGGGCCAGTTCTTCTAATTTTCCTTCTGCAGTTAGGGTCCTGACATTCCAGGTTCTTATGACGATGTTGTTTCTCGTGCGGATCCTGCTAAGTTGTCCATCAGTAGCACACTTATCACATCCGTCCTGGTGGCCATCAGAATGTGCTGTCCTTGATGACCCGGGTGACGACTGATCTGGTATGGAATGAATGGTTTTATTCATCATGCAGTGTGTCTTGGGCAAGAAAGACCTGGCAGGGCCCAATCCTCTCCAGGCAGTTGGCCACAGCCGATATCCACGAATACAGTGTGGTTCGCCTTGGCCCCGGGCACGTGGTCGTTGAACCTGTAGTAACATGAGGTTCCTCCGTCCTGGCCGGTGACTTCTGTGTAGAAGACTTTCGCCCAGTGTTGCCTTGCTGACATCACCCCTGTTAGTCACCTCTTACGACACGCCTGGAAACGTTGGGTGTTTTCTATTCAGTGCCTGAACCCACAGGGCAATGACCATTTGTTTTGGTAATAATTGACAGATGAAATGTGTATTCATCATTCCATGTCACTTCTGCGGCAGAAATAACTCAGTGGTCAAGACCCTCGCATTGTGTACTTGCGTCTTGGGCAACGTGGGTTCAAATCCTGACTTCTCGCAAACTATTGTGTGCATGCTGGATATTAGTGGCCTTGAGAAGTTCTCAGAGCTTGTAAGTGCACTACATAAAAACAATCCCTTCTTTCTGAATGATATTTGTCAAGTACATGTGAACTTGGATGGAGCTTTGTTCAGTGAGAGTATAAACCAAGGTCTAGTCTGTGCATTCACACATTCCATCGCATGGACTTTAAAGATCCTGACACCCATGTTCAGGAGAGTGCTGGCTACACAAATACAGCCAGCAGGCGCTAGGTCCTTTTTCTCCCCATACCCAGTCATCCAGTGGGCTTGGCGTCAGACTATGTGCACAAAGGCTGCCAGTGGGCGCCTCGGGCGGCTTGAGTTATATCCTGTATCGGCCAATGCCTTGAACAGCTGTTGAGCTGGAAGACGCTATATGAGGTCCGTTAAATAAATAAGTGTAACAAATGTTAACTGTATTTATCTTTTAATGACTTCTACCATCACATCTTGAGCTGGAAGACGCTATATGAGGTCCATTAAATAAATATGTGTAACAAATGTGAACTGTATTCATCTTTTAATGACTTCTACCATCACATCTTGAGCTGGAAGACGCTTTATGAGGTCCATTAAATAAATAAGTGTAACAAATGTGAACTGTATTCATCTTTTAATGACTTCTACCATCACATCTTTATGCAAGACGCACACGAAAATGATAATTAAAATAGGGAATAGAATAAGGTTTAACCATTGACTTTGAACAGTCGGGATCCCTCCTGCATGTAAGTTGGCAAATCGATCTTTGCTTTCACTAACCTGGTATTTACTTCCATTGTTTATCAGGCAAAGGACCCAAGTCAGGGGGGAGAGGCAAGAAACCCAACACTTTTCCTAGGGACAAGAAGAACAGGAACAGGATCTATGAGAATTTGAATTTTGCGTCCCGATATGCCAGCAACCAAGGCAGAGGGGAGGATACCGAATCTGCCCCTGCCTCTTTTGAAGCCACCGACTCCGCTTTCATGCATAGCAACAGTATTAAAGAAGAAGCAGGTAAGGATTACGTCATCAGTATTATTACAATAGTATCAGTTCATAGGGTGTTGGTTTCCTAAGCTGAAGGCCCAGCGTTCCAACCCCACATGGGACGAACTTGCCTCATTGAAGTGCAGGGTTTTCCAGAACAGGAAGAGTTTTCCACAGGTACTCCTGTTTCCTCCATCCATTTACTTATGGTATTGGATGCAGTTAATCCAAACTTAAAATCGATTTCATTTCCACCGTCTATAGTAGTGATCTCTTTAGATCACCGAGCTTTGAGTTCCATTGAAGAAACAGCGAGTTATAGCATCCTGTATTGATACTATGACGATGATGATGATAATAATGATTATTATTATGATTATTATTATTATTATTATTATTATTATTATTACTATTACTATTATTATTGTTGTTGTTGTTGTTTTTTGTTTTTTTATTATTACTATTTTAAATATTTTTGTTGTTCATCATTATTATTGTATCATCGTCAGCAGCAGTGGAAGCAGCAGAGGCATCATCAGTATTATATGTGTGGCAGGGATTGGGGTAAAGTGTGAACAGGAGGGATTGTACAACTTCTTCAGATGAGAGTATAAACCGAGGTCTGCTCTGTCCCCGCACTCATCCCATTGCGCAGACTTTAAAGATCTGACGCTGTTGTCCTAAACAGATGAGTGTCCCGGTCACTCATGACGGTGCTGAGTTGTCTGCATATTAGACGTTGCATCTGGGAAAGCAGTGGGCTCTACTCGTGACTTGAGTTTTATCTTGTATTGGCCAGTGCCTTGAGCATTTCTTGAGTTGGAAAAGCACTATTTAAGAATGATTCATTCTTTTTTTTTTTGGGGGGGGGGAGTAAGTATTGAAAAGAATGTTTGTATTCATCTCACCAATATGTCAAAATGATCAAACTGAGATAATACAGTAGTCTTGTGTCATGTCTGATGCTTTGTGCAGAAACCCTATCATTCAGCTACTCTGTTAGCGACCTGGATGACTGGATGACAAACACTTTGACAGGGGCCAACCTTCCATTCAGTCATGATGACCCTAGACAGCTCCGGTCACCAGACCCTACCAGTCCCCTGCCATTCATTGACCCGCCTATACGATCCCGAGGTATCTACTTCCTTGTTTTCATAGTTTGTGTGTGTACGTGTGTACATGCGTGAGTGCGTGATTTTCCCCATTGTTAATACAGACCGGACCGACATACGCAGATGCCAAGCATCTTAAGTAGAATTGTTCATGTGTTTATATGGGATTTTTATTCATCGTGTTAACTTTTGCTTTCTTTGTAAAGGTAAGAAACAACTAAAGCAATTAATAATTTATGAGCTTGTTCATTTTCCCAGTGAAGTGACCTTAGTAATAATAATAATAATAATAATAATAATAATAATAATAATAATAATAATAATAATAAGGACACCAGATGATATTTGTTCCTTATTCCTAAATCAGATTAGAAGGGCAGCGATCTGTAACCAACATACAGTTATGTCAACATGTCTTTTATTTTCCCAGTGAAATCAGTGTATCAACTTGTCTTTGTTCCCGTGCTGAAATGAAATTATCAGAGCGTCTTCTTCTTCCCCCTAGGTATGTGGCTGAGAAAACACTCCCTGACAACAGTAAAGCCATCAGATCTGCCCATCCAGATGGTGGACTTTGGAACCAGCACATCCCAGACACCTACACCGCGCAGCCATTCACCTGACTACAACGTAGGTTTCTTTTGTTTACATTTTTACACAATCAGTGCAGGGCATCCTCTTACGAAGATGATTTCTGCTCTCAAGGATGCTGATGCTTTCTATTTTTGGATTAAAAGTCAAGTCAGGAAATGATTATTCACAAAAAGACAGTGAACATTTGGTGTGTCACTTTCGTAATAAACAAACAAGCATAGAACATAACATACAATGGCAACATGCACACACCCCCGTGAGGGTGCTGGGGGGTTTCAGTATAAATAGTATCCCCACTTTCTGGAAATGTAGTGCTTTACATTCCCACTGTTGCTATCTTTCTCATTTGTTCTTTCTCATTCCTACTCTGTTCTATCAATCTGTTACGTTGAAACGCGAACGAAAGTATGTCGGAAGCGCGCACGATAGATCTAATCGTTTCGTTTTGCAAAGTATTCAATAATGGAGTTTATTTACCTTTGATTTGAGTTTGCATTGTTGTTAGGAGAGGCTTTGTATAACGTTGATAATTTTCGTTGGTCGATATTGTTGGAGAATCTTCTGGATCCGTTTGTTTACTATCGATCGAAGCTTCTTGATGGACGTAGATAATGGAGAACATTCTTTTGACATGTATGACGTAAGTCAGTGATGACGATCTTTTATTCGATTGGTGGCAGTGCGTCATTTCTACTGTATTCGAAATTCTTCCGGAAGAGAGAGAGATTATAAAATTGTGTGCCGCACTGTTGTTGAGAGATAGTAAAGTTGTGGATAGAGAGTTGCTGTGAAAGTTGTTGAGTTGAGTTGAGAATTGTATGCAGTTGTTGATGTATGCTGAATAAAAGTGGAAAACTTCATACGTCGACTTTGTGACTTGTATGCTGTTTGGACGGGCTGCGTGGATAAACGAATCTGAGTTACACAACTATCAGGAATTCAAGCATCGGGGCTGAATCAAATACTGATAAAGAAAAACACCATCATCGAACGGAGTGTAACATTTTGGGGGTCAAGCCGCGATTCACGCCATAGCCAAGGGTTCAACTGCTACAACAAGCGAGTCAACGTTACGAGAGGCAGTCATCGAGGGTAGCCGCCAACGAGTTGCGTCGAGAGGGGCCAACATACTGGGACTACATCACCGATAGGTTCGGGTTGACTGCAAGGGCGTGTAGTCGCTGAAGAGTTGCTTCGTGAGCGAACAACAGATCGGGACTACGTGGCTGCCGAAAGACTACGTCGAGGGACAGTCTCGGAGCTACATCGCCAGTGTTACAGAGAGCGGCGAGCGGACGTCGCGTCTACTTCAGCACAGGAGCGTGTACATCAACACCAGCGTGGTGCAGCGTCGCATACGACGAGGACAGCGGGGCCTGCGTCAGCAAAAGCGACTAGTGACAAGCATCAGCGCTACTGCAGAAAGCGTGCTGTTCTAGAACAGTCTAGAAAGGTACAGCACAGTCAAGAACTTTCCAGAAAAGAACTTTCCAGAAGCATCAAGATGGCTGACTTCTGGCAAAAAGGGGTTGAACTAAATCTAAAAGGCAAACAGCTGACGGAGTACGTCAAATGCCAGGAGAGAATATTGCGTGAAGAAAGAGAAGAACAGCGACGGCGCGAAGAAAGAGAATTAGAAGAGAAGCGTCTAGAAAAAGAAGAGCAGCGTCGCCGTGAAGAAAGAGAATTAGAAGAGCAGCGTCGCCGAGAAGAAAGAGAAGAGCTGCGTCAAGAAAGAGAGATGGAAGAGAGACGATTAGAAGCTGAGCATCAATACCAGCTAGAGTTGGCGCGTATCCAGAACAATCAGCATGCGCCACAAGTCACCAACGACCATACGGCTCCAAAATTGCCAGCTTTCGTCGATGGGAAGGACCAGATCGACAGCTATCTGGCCAGATTCGAAAGGTTCGCCGAAAGCTCCAATTGGCAACCTCGAGACTGGGCGATTCGACTAAGTGCACTTCTGACAGGGCAAGCGCTCGAAGTTTACACCAGACTGTCGAACGATGACGCCAAAAACTATGACGTCTTGAAAGAGGCCCTACTGCAGTGCTACAACTTTACAGAGAAGGGCTACCGTAAACGCTTCCGTGAATGCCGGCCTAAGTCGGACGAGACGCCAAAGCAGTTTGTGGAGCGCCTGTCGTCATATCTACACAAGTGGGTGGAGTTATCAGGCGAAAGGAAGTCTTACGACAGTCTCCATGACCTGATCGTGAAGGAACAATTTCTCAATGCCTGTCACAAGGACCTAGCGACCCACTTAGAAGAACAAAAGCTGCAGACGCATAAAGATGTGACTGAGGCTGCTGAAAGATATCTCATCGCTCATGGGAAGACCCTGGGGCCACCCAGCGCAACGAAACATTTTCAGAAGACTGGAAACCATGGGAACCAGATCCAGGGAAGTCAGACGAGCCAGAGACACACGGACTCCACGCCTCCTCCCAGGGAAGGGCATTCAAGAGGCTGTTTCACCTGCAACGCTACAGACCACAGGGCGGCTAATTGTCCTCAAAACAAAAGTAGCGGACAGCGGAGCAGTACGGACAACGCAGCGGCGGGCAACCGGCAGAGACGTTTCTCCAATCAACGGCAAAACAGTAGATCTGACCATCAAGTGTGCGGCGGGAGCGTCATTCTTCCGAGTGATACCAAGCGCACAGCTACCCCTGCGGACGTGCAAGAGTGCATGACTGATGGCCAACTCCTCCTTGCCAACGGGAAATCCATCCCCGTCGTCGCCAGCGCAGCTGTGACCGTCCAGAACATGCCTGTTTCAAAGGGACGCGTCGGAAATCATGAAGTGACTGTTTTAAGAGACTCTGGCTGCAGTGGGGTCATCGTCAGAGAAGACCTAATCGCTAAAGAACAATTCACTGGCGATTCTAAATGGACACTTATGGCCGACAGCAAATGTGTGAGAGCGCCAGTTGCGAAGATTCATGTCAACACCCCTTTCTACATAGGCGAAGTCGAAGCGGTTTGCCTGAAGAAGCCGCTGTATGATTTGATGATCGGGAATATCGACGGCGCGAGACGACCCGACGACCCCGATCCAGAATGGAGTCCTGCCTCAACCCAACACGTCGAAGTTGTGGAGGAGGATCCATTGCCATTTCCCGATGGAGACCT
Source organism: Oncomelania hupensis (assembly GCA_036898135.1). Classification (NCBI taxonomy): domain Eukaryota; kingdom Metazoa; phylum Mollusca; class Gastropoda; order Littorinimorpha; family Pomatiopsidae; genus Oncomelania; species Oncomelania hupensis. Next base: position 12,834,531 of record CM072514.1, on the reverse strand, counting down.
TACAGAGCTGCTACGGGACAATGTGGTTACTCCGGCTCAGCCCTGCCGACCAGAGATCGTCGGTGCTGTTCAGTGTTCCCGATTACGCACAGTAGTGCGTCAATTACGCACAAAATATGAAAAATGACGCAGAAAAATTTGCATGTGTGCGTCCTGTGGACGTACACATTTTTTTCGAATCGCTGAAGTCAAAAATACGACCAACGAGTGGCGAACTAATTCACGGCATAATCAGAATCAGAACCCAACTGAGACTGCCATTGCAGACGATTAATAATATTGTGTCGGGAGTTGTCGTCCTTAAAAATCGCATGCGCGCGCTTTATAAACTTCCTCCAAGCAATCCATTCACTGAACAGAAGAAATCTTCTATCATACACGACATGTCACTTCTGACTTGGTTGACTGGGCCAAAAACCCGTTCATCCACTGCAACATCAAGTTCAGATCCTGTCATTATCGAAAATACGGAACTCCAAAGCAAGGATAAACAAATAAATGATGAAACTCAAACTGAAGTAAAGCGTCCAAAGAAACGAAAACTCAACGACAGATGGTTGCATGAGTTCCAGTGGTGCCAGTTTGACGCAAGCGGGAGGGTATTTAATACATGTTTTAACTTTTTGGTTTTATATGATTATGATTAACAGAGTAAAAGAAAAAAAGTGAGGCTTGGACTTGTTTTTACATTTCTTTTTCCGATTTGGGGACTCCCAAAATTTGCACAAGGACTCTTAAAATTTTATACCTGGGAGTCCCAAGGACTCTCTTTTTTTGTGTGTGGAGGGAACACTGGCTGTTACTACCAGGGCCCAGGCCAAGAGAGACAAGACGTCTACGCCACTGAAGGTCGCCGACAACTCTAAAGCTGCCATCGTGGACAGAGATAAGCTGATCCAGCTCCAGGAAGCTGATAATACTTTAAACAAGTACAGGAACCGCCAAGACCACGTGACCAAAGGCAGTGGTACGGTCTACTTTGATGTGAAGGCCAAGATCCTGTACCGAATCTTCCAGCACCCGAGGGTCAACGGAGGGAAACCACTACGTCAAGTCTTGGTACCATTACCCCTAAGGCGCCAAGTGATGGAAGTAGCACATGACTCAATCATGGGAGGTCACCTAGGTATCAAGAAGACGTCGGATAGAATCCAGGCGGTGTTCTACTGGCCAGGACTTCATGCGGACGTCAGCCGTTTCTGCCGATCATGTGACATTTGCCAGAAGACCATACCTCGAGGAAGGGTCCCGAAAGTGCCTATGCAGAGGATGCCTCTGATCGACCGACCTTTCAAGAGGGTGGCCTTAGACTTAATCGGCGAAATAAGACCTCCGAGTGAAGAAGGTCATCGATGGGTACTGACTTTAGTGGACTATGCGACTCGGTACCCAGAAGCAGTGCCACTGAAGAAGATTGACACTGAAACTGTAGCAGAGGCACTAGTGGACATGTTCAGTAGACTTGGAGTGCCTGAAGAAATTCTGACAGACCTCGGGACGCAGTTCGTCTCTGACTGCATGAAGGAGGTCAACAGACTGCTGAGCATCCGGCATTTAACTACGACACCCTACCATCCAATGTGCAACGGGCTCGTCGAAAAGTTCAATGCTACGCTGAAGTCCACCCTGAAGAAACTGTGCAGCGAGCAGCCCAGACAATGGCATCGCTACATTAACGCCTTACTTTTCGCCTACAGAGAAGTACCGCAGGAGTCCACCGGCTTCTCTCCGTTCGAGCTGCTGTATGGAAGAACCATCCGAGGGCCGATGCACATCCTAAAAGAACTGTGGACGAAAGAAGTAGACACCCCAGAGGTGAAGAACAGCTACCAGTACGTGTTTGAGCTACGGGAGAAGCTTGAGCAGACTCTCGAGATAGCCAGAGAAAACCTGAAGAAATCCCAGGACTGTGGAAAGCACTATTATGATCGTAGGGCTGTGAACAGGAAGTTCAAACCTGGCAACAAAGTGCTGGTGCTGCTACCAGACCTGCCTACTGCTACGATTTTGCCGTAGCAGCTACGAAAAATAAAGCTCTGCTACGATGCTACGGCAAACATAAAATTGCTACGGGAATAAAAAAAAAATCCGACTTTTTTTAAAACTCTTTACCGGGCATAGCGGCCGAAGGTCTAAACAGGCAAAACGCCCAAAAGCGTCCGTATCAACCACTGTTATATTCTCGCGTTGTTTGAAAGATTGCGAGACTTCCGGCAATTGACTTCCGGTTCATTCTGTTGTGAAAACAATCGACTGCATTTCCACAAGTTTTCTCTTTGATGCATTCGTTTTTTCGATTTTTTTTTCTCCAATTTTTTGAGTGCAAGTGTCTAGAATGGATGGTTTGGATTCTTCGACTGATGAAGGAGAGTTTACAGGCTTCCATTTATTAGACATTGCAGTGAGAGAAATGGACTTGGAGGAAGAGATCGGTACTGACATTAGTGTCAGTAGCATGCATGCATCCGATCTTTCAGATGGGCAGGGAAGTGAAGATGAGGAGGAGGCTTGTTTGGACTTTTTAAAACATTTTTTTCAATTTTTGTAAACACATGGAGCAATAAAAAAACAAGACATGACAATAGAAGAGTAAAAAGGTATATAATCAAAAGAGAATTTATTTCTGTTCATTTTGCATTTTATTTTATTTAAATCTATGCACTAATACCTAAGATGTGGTTTTTCTACTAACGTACTCCGAAATATCTATACAATTATAAGATTTCTTGCCTGTTTAGAGCTAAAAAAAAAATAATAAATAGACAAACGTGTGCCCAGTAAAGTTTTTTTGTTTATTTGGAGTTTGTCTCAGCCAATTGTGCGCGTAGAAAGTAGAACTTCCGCTATTTCTAAAGTCCATCGTACACGATGCAGCCAGGGCGTGTCCAATCAGACGGCTCCGTTTCTATTTCCCTTTGTTAAAACGTGGTGTCCATCCTCACAATTCCACACTCAAGTGCTCAATGCAACAGAGTTTTCTCATGTGTGAGGAAGAACAGAACTGACCAAAGAGCAAGCTTGGGAGAGGACACGCCCTGATGGTGGTGAAGAGTCAGCCAGATGGCATTTTAAACAGGCATCTGACCAAAGAAGACCTTGTTAAACTCAATAGCTGTTATGCTGACTCTCTGCGAAAGTAAACAGTAAACCCCGACACCAAGTATTGTATTTCTTATTATGTGTGCTGAGGCAGGTAGAGACTGATTTTGTGCTTTCTCAAAACGTTTTCAAAGTTAAAATATATATTTTAAGTACACAATTAACTTGTCGTGGCGTTCTACATCGACGGTTGTGCATGCTACTGAAAACCGGGCTTTGCTACTGAAAACTAAACCTTTTGCTACTGATTTAAAGAATTGTAGGTAGGCAGGTCTGTGCTACCCACTGATCACAATAAGTTGCTGATGCAGTGGAAAGGCCCGTACGAAGTGGAGACCGTGGTGGGGATCAACGACTATAAGGTGAAGGTCGGCCAGCATTCCAAAATATACCACGCCAACCTCCTTAAGCTGTACTTGGAGAGGCCGCCAGAGACTGTACATGCAGCAACAGCAGCTGTGACCGACGACAGCTTTGACAGCGAAGAACTGTTGGAACTGGGAGACTTCCACAGCAAAGAAGGCATCGATGATGTTAAGCTAGGACCAGGCTTGACGGAAGGTCAAAAGATGGAGCTCAAGGACCTTATGGGCGAGTTTCCCCACAACTTCAGCGATGTCCCAGGCTCTACGACTTTGGTCGAACATGAAGTCCACACCCAGACCTGGAAGGAGCATCTGCAGACCTTGAGGGAGCTATTCCACCGTCCCGCAGAAGCCAACCCGACCGTGAGACCCAGCGAATGCATTCTGGGAGCTGACAACGTCGACTGCGTCGGACATCCGACGGAAGAAGAAGACAACGGAGGACGCACTGACTCCAGGAAAGCCCACGTGATCGTCGTCTTTGACCCTGGGCCGATGACAACCGCAACTGACGAGGGCGTCGTTTCCTTGCGGTTGAAAGAACATTGACTGTGTGGAGAACATTGGCAATATCTAAACAGACTTGCAGATGAGAAACATTGACCTTGTGTAAATGAACTGTGAACATTGACAGTATCCAGAAAGACTTGCGGATGAAAAACATGGACTCTGTGTATATAAACTGAGAACATTGACAGTAAATGAGACAGTCTGAAGTAAGTTTTAATTCTGTACATTGTTTGTGCATTACGTTTCAACGTTGTTGAAAGAAATTGGGTAAATTTCTTCTTGAGTGGGGGGTTATGTTACGTTGAAACGCGAACGAAAGTATGTTGGAAGCGCGCACGATAGATCTAATCGTTTCGTTTTGCAAAGTATTCAATAATGGAGTTTATTTACCTTTGATTTGAGTTTGCATTGTTGTTAGGAGAGGCTTTGTATAACGTTGATAATTTTCGTTGGTCGATATTGTTGGAGAATCTTCTGGATCCGTTTGTTTACTATTGATCGAAGCTTCTTGATGGACGTAGATAATGGAGAACATTCTTTTGACATGTATGACGTAAGTCAGTGATGACGATCTTTTATTCGATTGGTGGCAGTGCGTCATTTCTACTGTATTCGAAATTCTTCCGGAAGAGAGAGAGATTATAAAATTGTGTGCCGCACTGTTGTTGAGAGATAGTAAAGTTGTGGATAGAGAGTTGCTGTGAAAGTTGTTGAGTTGAGTTGAGAATTGTATGCAGTTGTTGATGTATGCTGAATAAAAGTGGAAAACTTCATACGTCGACTTTGTGACTTGTATGCTGTTTGGACGGGCTGCGTGGATAAACGAATCTGAGTTACACAACTATCAGGAATTCAAGCATCGGGGCTGAATCAAATACTGATAGAAAACACCAACATCAAATCGAGTGTAACACAATCTACTATACTATCTTCTTCGCTGGACCAGTCACCTACCTTTTTTCTTGAAAACTCCCTGGGACAAAACTCCTCATTTGTGTGCAAGGTCTGTTGGATCAGCTTGGGAATATTGGATGCTTTCTGCCAAATGGTCACTGGGGCTTCCTATCATGTTACTATTTGGCAATGTAGGCATTTTATATGTATGTGTTTTGTTGATAATTTATAATGATGTTTGTATTCTATTTTGCTTTTGTAAACAGGGGTTCAATAAATTAGAGTATAGCCTCAGCATCCCCTGCGTGGGATGTCTTTATTGTAAAGTGACTTGCTGGCTGGTGGAGTGCTTTCAGTGTTTCCAATAGGCAGATCTTTTATGCGGATCAGTCCTCTTTCAGCGAAGTTGTGGTCTTGATTTTGTGGTCCTGATTTGGCTCTTTGCAGTCCGCTGGACCCTGTAAGCAATGAATAACTAACATGTACACATACAGAGACACACACACAGACACAAATACAGACACACCCAGACACAGACACACACACACACGCACACATATTTGCAATACATCACAAATGGGTTTATTTAAGAATGTAGGAATTGAAAAGTCATTTTTTGACGGAAAAAAGTTAGGGTAAGGGCTAGGAATAAATCCACAACTAACCCTTACCCGAACCCTTGTCTAAAAAGTTGACCTAGTTCTTCTCCTATAAGCGACGAAATAGGTCGAATTTTCTTCAAAATTTCTCCGAAAATTGACTGTATTTTTTCCGTCCCGGATAGACCACTCCTGTGTACTTAAAACGCTCTGATGCACTACAACTGCACTCCCATGCACTAAAAGAGCACTCCTGCACGAAAAAAGTGGGGTCCTGGAAAAAAGTGGATTCCAAGCAAATAAACCCATTTGTTACTAGAAAAGACAAGGTCTGAAACCCATTTGTGCATTTTTGTACATACACACACACACACGCACACACACAAATAAACCCACATATTTAAACAGAGAATACACATATATACATGGAATAAGTCACGATTTGCATGGAACATAGAATGTACAACAGACAAAGAAAGATACAGCGACTATTGACAAAAGCAAGGACTATAAAATGTGAATGTAAAATGGAATATCCCACATCAGATTGCGTTGTCCATTTATTCACATCCACATCTCCTCCACAACCACTCCTTACACACACGCACACACACACATATCTCCGTGCATGTCTCCATCCCTGTCGTTAATAGAGCAGCGTGCAACAACCCAGCCACATTTATGTCTGTGGTTCATGTTGTTATATTTGAAAGGAATTATTATTATTATTTATTAAACCTTCAGCAGATCTTTTATGCGGATCGGGGGTTGTCCGGTCCTGATTTGGCTCGGAAGAGTCCGCTGGACCTAAAGCAATAATAATGTAATGTAATTTATTAAACCCATGAAATTGCTGTTCCTTCAGAATGCTTCAAAATGTTTGTTGTTGCTAGTTTTTAGCAATTTTTGCTTCATTTTATTTCCAAATAGTTTAGCAAAAATCAGAACTTGTAGGGTTAGGGGTTAGGGTTTATGTATTATATGGGGAGCGCAGTTGGCTCAGTGGTGAATGCGGTGTACTCGAATGTCAGACAATAACATTGCAGCCTGTACAGGCAGGTGTTCAAACACAGTTAACAACCTGCAGTTGGGGTGGCGCAGTGGATAAGTCGCCGGTTTCCTATGCCGTAGGTCGCAGGTTCGATTCCCGCAAGGGGCGAACGTATGTGACTTAGGTACGAGACTATTGAGGTCACCGAGGGTTTTCTCCGGGCACTCCGGTTTCCTCCCTCCCTTCAATAATGGTACAGGATGCAGTCAATATAAAAATTTCAAAAATAAAAATTCGATTTTCTTCCGTCTTCTAATAGCGATCTCCCTGCCTTTACACCACCTGTTTGAATGATGTATGTGTATTTGGTGTGTGTGAGGGTAAATGAGACAGGTGAGCGTGTATGTTGGTATAGATCACCGCGCTTTGAGCCTTGGGGAAAGGCGCGTACATAGCATCCTGTATTATTATTATTATTATTATTATTATTATTATACTAATAATAATAATATTAATTTGTTTAATAATTTTTTTTAAATTGCCCTGATACACTGCGTTCTTTACTCTTTTGGATGAGAGTATAAACCAAGGTCTAGTCTGTTAGTCTGTGCATGCTCCCATTCTATCGCACAAACTTTAACAATCCTGATGCTCGTGTCCTAGACGAGTGAATGCTGGCTATACAGATACACCCAGCATGCACTAGGGCCCTTTCTCCCATTCCCCGGTCGCCCAGGATTGTGCTCGGTCATCTGGGCATCAGACTATGCGCCAAGGGATTACATCAGGTGGCCTGAGTTAGATCCTGTATCAACCAGCACCTTGAGCAGCTCTTGAGCTGAGAAAGCACTATATAAGAACGATTTAATTAATAAATAAATAAAAGAAAACTTTGATCAGGTTCTACTGTTAGTTTCACCTGTCGCTTTCCACTGTTGCAGTCCGACACTGAATTTGGCCGGATCAAAGGCATGGTATCAGAAACAGGTTGGTCTTTTATTTTCCCCCTTATACCTCCCACCCACACCCCCACCCAGTTAATGTAACAGATGTAAAAGGAATTTGCATTAATACAATTTAAGAGTGGCTGAGAATAATATTGTTTGTTGTATTTTACTCGGATACACTCATTATAATTATGATTATGAGTGGTTACAAGACTATTCTTTAGATTAATATTGAGTGTTGTACATTACTCAGATAAACTCATTATAATTATGATTGTGAGAGGTTATAAGACTATTCTTTAAAAACTTAAATCTTTATCCTACTAAATGATATAATGTTCAACAATGTTCTATGTTCATCGTTAAGCCGTCAATAAACATGAGATCAGAATACAAAATCACTACTAACTCATAAGGATCACAGAGGTTCAGTACCACAGTATGTCAGTAAGTTAGAGATCCTGACCCTCATGTCCTAGACAGGTGAGTTCCAGCTACACAGATACACCCAGCAAGCACTAGGTCCCTTCTCCCCATCCCCAGTCATCCAGGATTGTGATAAGTTGTCTGAGTTTGAGAGATTGCGCCTAAGGCAGCACATCAGACGGGTTGAATTAGATCCTGTGTTGGCCATAACGCAGCATGTGGGCACATCGGACAGGTTGAATTAGATCCTGTGTTGGCCATAACACAACACATGGGCACATCAGACAGTTTGAATTAGATCCTGTGTTGGCCATAACAAAGTACATGGGCACATCAGACAGGTTGAATTAGATCCTGTATTGGCCATAACACAGCACATGGGCACATCAGACAGGTTGAATTAGATCCTGTATTGGCCATAACACAGCACATGGGCACATCAGACGGGTTGAATTAGATCCTGTGTTGGCCATAACACAGCACATGGGCACATCAGGCGGGTTGAATTAGATCCTGTGTTGGCCATAACACAGCACATGGGCACATCAGACGGGTTGAATTAGATCCTGTGTTGGCCATAACACAGCACATGGGCACATCAGGCGGGTTGAATTAGATCCTGTGTTGGCCATAACACAGCACGTGGGCACATCAGGCGGGTTGAATTAGATCCTGTGTTGGCAATAACACAGCACATGGGCGCATCAGACAGGTTGAATTAGATCCTGCATTGGCCAGCGCCTTAACACAGCACATGGGCACATCAGACAGGTTGAATTAGATCCTGTATTGGCCAGCGTCTTAACACAGCATATGGGCACATCAGGCTTAACACAGCACGTGGGCACATCAGGCTTAACACAGCACGTGGGCACATCAGGCTTAACACAGCATGTGGGCACATCGGGCGGGTTGAATTAGATCCTGTGTTGGCCATAACACATCACTTGGGCACATCAGACAGGTTGAATTGGATCCTTTTTTTGGCCATAACACAGCACTTGGGCACATCAGACAGTGTTGAATTAGATCCTGTGTTGGCCAGCTCCTTAACACAGTTTGTGGGCACATCAGGCTTAACACAGCACGTGGGCACATCAGGCTTAACACTGCACGTGGGCACATCAGGCTTAACACTGCACGTGGGCACATCATGCTTTACACAGCACCTGGGCACATCAGGCGGGTTGAATTAGATCCTCTGTTGGCCAGCGCCTTTACACAGCACGTGGGCACATCAGACTTAGCACAGCATGTGGGCACATCGTGCTTAACACAGCACATGGGCACATCAGGCTTAACACAGCACATGGGCACATCAGGCTTAACACAGCATGTGGGCACATCAGGCTTAACACAGCACGTGGGCACATCAGGCTTAACACAGCACGTGGGCACATCAGGCTTAACACAGCACGTGGGCACATCAGGCTTAACACAGCACCTGGGCACATCAGGCGGGTTGAATTAGATCCTGCGTTGGCCGGCGCCATGATTGAACATGCACTGTTTTGGGATGGGATGTGGAGTGTGGTGGGAGGAAGGGGGACAGGTTGATTGCTGGGCTTTGTTTTTACAACAAGTCTTATCAAATGTTACCCTCACATTTAATTTCCTTATGGATGAATAAAATAGTATGAGTATGAGTATGAGTATGAGTATTTTTCTCTTCACTGCAAGTCATTAATGGCTTCTTGTCTTGTCTTGTCTTGCCCTATAGGCCCACAATCAATCCTGTTGATCATTATGGCACTTTTTACCAAGGTGCATGCTGGGTGTGTTCTTGTTACCGGCACTCACCCGTCTAGGACATGAGCGTCAGGATCTTTAAAGTCCGTTATGATGGAATGTATGCGACACAGACTAGACCTCGGTTTATACTCTCATCCGAAGGAATAGGAAACGGGAGTAAAGTGTCTTTCCCAAAGACACGACACAGTGCCACGGCCTGGGCTCGAACCCGGGACCTTCCGATCCGCAAACCAACGCTCTAACCATTCGGCCACCGTGCCTCCAATTCTGAACATCTGTTTTCATGAGGTCTTATTGTTCATGATACGGGTTATGCCTTCAAGGTCGCTAACATTTTCACAGTCACAGTTGTATAGACTTCCTACTCTTAATATGTAAGGTTAATTTATTATTTTTTAAAAAGAAGAAAGTGTCATTATGTTATTTATCAATTCTGTCAAACAGAGTTTGAAGCGGTTCAAGAATCTAAGCCCAACACATCCACAGCTGCGCTTGTGCCAAATAGTCCAATCATCTCCATTGACGTATCGTCCAATCAGATCACTAGTCTCATTCACCTGATGGGCGGCGATCATGACTTTTGTGTGTCACTGTCAACGCTGAAGAAACTGGATCTCAGCAACAACCTCCTAAACTGTCTGCCAGACCAGTTCTTTCAGGTATATTGGCATTGTGCTGTTTTTTTTTCATAGTGGGAAACCCAACCAACTTGTGCTAGAGTGCATTTCACAGCCACTTGGCCCTTCATTCTAGTTTTCTCACAGTGTTTGACAACAGCATTAAGTATGGGCCAGCAGCCAAGTGATGACTATTATATTATGTGCTTTCCCTGCTCCGTGGGACTTTGTATTACAATGTTACGTTGAAACGCGAAGGATAGTGTGTCTGAAACGCGCACGATAGATCTAATCGTTTCGCTTTGCAAAGTATTCAATAATAGAGCGTTTTTACTTTTGATTTGAGTTGGCATTGTTGTTAGAAGAAGCTTTGTATAACGTTTGTAAGTTTAGTTGGTCGATATTATTGGAGAGCAGGGCAGGGTGAAGTACCACTGAGAAGATTTTCAACCTCAGAATAATCTGCGAGAAATACCTACAGCACCAACAAATCTATACCATGTGTTTCTAGATTTCAAGAAAGTGTTTGACCAAGTTTGGCATGCAGCTCTGTGGGCAGCCATGAGAGTGTATAACATCAACCCCAATATTATTGAAGTCATCAAAAGCCTGTATGACAAGTCTACCAGTGCAGTCCTCCACAACAGCACCATCTGGAACTGGTTCAGAACAACAATCGACATGCATCAAGGATGCATAATCTCTCCAACACTCTTCAATATCTTTCTGGAACGCATCATATCAGATGCCTATGCATATTATGCAAGTCACAGTCAGCATAGCAGATAGAGCAATCTCCAACCTCCGTTTTGCTTATGACATAGATAGATTGGCTGGAGAGGAACAAGAACTTGAACAGCTGGTACAGAGGCTTGACACCACCTCCAGGGCCTTTGGAATGGAAATTAGTGTAGATAAGACAAAATGATGACTAATGGCATCAACACCGACATCAATGTCCAAGGCCAATCACTCAACATGATGCACAGTTTCAAATAGTTAGGACCAATTGTATCAGGAACAATTGGTCCCGATATGAAGTCCTCTCCAGGATAGCACAAACAACAGCTGCCTTGACAATGTTAAAGCCCATTTGGAAAGACAGGACCAACAGTCTACTCTACGAGGTAAGTTGCTGCGTTCCCTTGTCATCTCTATCATCCCATACTCCTGCAAAACAAGGACCTTCACAGTAGACCTACAATGAAGAATACAAAGCATGGAGATGAGGTGCTACAGAAAACTTCTGGATATTTCCTATACCCAGCACATCACCAACGATGAAGTCCGACAGACCATCACACAAGCCATTGGACAACATGATGACATGCTCACAGTGGTGAAGAAACGAAAATTACGATGGTATAGCCACTTTACCAGAGCATCGGGACTTGCAAAGACCATTTTGCAAGGCATGGTGCAAGGAGGCAGAAGAAGAGGGAAACAGAAAAAGAAGTGGGAAGACAACATTCGGGAATGGATTGGCTTGACACTGAGTGAAGCCATGAGGGCTGCTGAGGACAGAGAAGGATGGTGTACACTGGTTAAAAGATCATCTGTGATGCCCCAACTGGATAGGATCGAATAGGATAGGATAGGATAGGATAGTCTTTTTGTTTACATCACATTAGGAGGCCACATTGCACTAATTCTTGTGTGCAGCCTTGGGGCCTAGTTGGCTTTTGGGGACCATTCCCAATGCCATTTGTCCTGAGGACTGTCCTGAGAATTTCTTAAAAGAGATGTTTAAGTTGTCTTATCTCAACCTGAAGGTCTGAGAGAGTGGGGATGTACCTTGAGTAAGGCGTGGTCCACTATAATCAAATATTAGCCCAGTTACTGGGACAGCAGTTGCCTCCACTGCTGTTGGTGGTGGTCGTAGTGGGAAAGGATGGGCAAGCTTGAGAATGGGTGTGACATTTGTTACAGCTGGTGGTGGGCCTGACTCACCTCAACCTGAGCGGCAACCAGCTGGCTGCCTTCACCTTTGAAAAACTGCAAGACTCCAAGGTCCTGGTCTTAGACCTCTCCAACAACCAGGTACACACAGGTCGCTTTGTTAGCTTTATAATTTGTTCAAATATCTTCTACAATAGTTAAGATACTTGATCATTGACAGTACTGCCGGAAAATTTTTCATGTGCACTAAATGGATACTTTACAAGTTTGGCAGAGGACAGATACTCAAGTTCTGGTAGGCTCATTTATTTTATTCGTTCACATGCAGCTAACACTGTGTTTGTATCTTTGTTTGAGTATTGTTTTCTTTTAATTTTCAATTGCACAACTCTCTCTCACTCTCTCTCTCTCTCTCTCTCTCTCTCTCTCTCTCTCTCTCTCTCTCTCTCTCTCTCTCTCTCTCTCTCTCTCTCTCTCTCTCTCTCTGTCCATACAAGTACATTTTTGGGTCTCATTTTCAAATGCAGCATATGCTTATATTTCCTGTCAGCCCTTGTAGTTTTAGGTCAACATGTTTTCACACTTGCATACACTACAGTAAACTTGGCATGTGCATGGAAGTCTAACACAGTATGCTGATTTTTATTCTTTCCTAGCAGAGAATGCAGAAAGGGACAAAGTCCAACCCAGTCTTCACTCACACAGTACAGAGATTGGAAGGCTTATTCACAGCTCCATTACTCTGCCTGCTATCAGTCAACTGCAGGGAGATTTGTGTTTAGGCTGGAATGCCAGTAACAGGGTCAGGGGTCAAAACTCAAAGCTCCCTGTAGAACAACTGTCACAAGCTATCACAGTGCAGTGGAATCGCATGACTTGGAATGTTGCTGATGTTCATTACTGGAAGTTCTTGAAATGTGTCAATGCGTTTGTGAGTGTATTGAGGGTAAGCAAGCCTACACCTTAGTTGCAGATTGAAGGCTTAGACATGAAGGGAGTGACAGAGCCATTGTGTGTGGAGGAGCTGATCCTATCTGGCAACAGGCTGTCACAGTTCCCTCCTGACCTACACATTGCCATGCCAAAACTCACTAAACTCAACCTTGCAAGGTAAAGGCATTTCTCACAGGTGGATTGCGTTTAGCGACTGGTTGTAGCTTGACAATACGTTGGAGAAGAATAATGATGGTTATTATTACCTGTTGACATTGCAGTAGTTGTCATTGTGTATCAATCTGTCATGTGTTCCAATATGTTGGTGATTTTCATCATTCTGTTCATGTGACAGGTGATCCACACAATTTGTCATGTAATGCTGGAGGACAAATAAAGATTTGTATCTGTAATTTCCGGGGGATTTCAGTATAAATAGTATCTCCACTTTCTGGAAATTTAGTGCTTTAAATTCCCACTGTTGCTGTCTTTCTCATTTGTTCTTTCTCATTCCTGCTCTGTTCTATCAATCTGCTATACTATCTTCTTCTCCGCTAGACCAGTCACCTACCTTTTTTCTTGAAAACTCTTCCGGGACAAAACTCCTTATTTGTGTGTGAGGTCTGTTGGATCAGCTTGGGAAATATTGGACGCTTTCTGCCAGGTGGTCACTAGGGCTTCCTATGATGTTATTATTTAGCAATGTAGGCATTTTATATGTATGTGTTTTGTTGATAATTTATAATGATGTTTGTATTCCATTTTGTTTTTGTAAACGGGGGTTCGATAAATTAGAGTATAGCCTCAGCGTCCCCTGCGTGGGATGTCTTTATTGTAAAGTGACTGGCATGGCTGGCGGAGAGCATTCATTTTTACCACTAGGGTTGTTTCAGCAGATCTTTTATGCGGATCGGGGGTTGTCCGGTCCTGATTTGGCTCGGAAGAGTCCGCTGGACCTAAAGCAATAATCATGTAATGTAATGTAATGTATCTGTAATTTTAATATAGAGTTGTTCATTACTGTTGGTTATGCATGGGTGCAAAGTGTATTTGTTAATTATCAATACTATATAATGCAAACTTCATTGTAGGATTACAAATAAAAGAAATGTGATTTCCTTTGTACAGCATGCAGTGATATTGAGAGCCAATCTAAATCAGAACAGGACTTCAATATTTGGTGCAAAAAAAGTGCAGTGAGAGTATTTTATTTCAAAATGCTGTTACATTTGCATATAGGAGTTCATTTGAATTTAATACACTTTAAATCCTGCTGTGACTTGTAGCAACCAGATCCAGGCTTTGCCGGATATCCCTCTGGATCTGCCGGATCTGCGCACCCTTGATCTGAGTCATAACCAGATCACCTGCTTGCCTGAAAATTTCTTGACCTGCTGCGTAAAGCTGGAGACTTTGTGTGCTGCTAACAACCAGCTAGGTAGGACATTTTTTTCTCTGTATTTCTTGACCTGCTGCGTAAAGCTGGAGACTCTAGCTTGCATCCAGCATTGTCTAGAACTGTATAACCAACCTGCATTTAACATTGTCTAGTACTGTATAACCAACCTGCATCCCACATTGTCTAGTACAGTATAACCAACCTGCATCCCACATTGTCTAGTACTGTATAGTCAACCTGCATCCCACATTGTCCAGTACAGTATAACCATCCTGCGTCCCACATTGTCTAGTACTGTATAGTCAACCTGCACCCCACATTGTCTAGTACTGTATAACCAACCTGCATCCCACATTGTCTAGTACTGTATAACCAACCTGCATCCCACATTGTCTAGTACTGTATAACCAACCTGTATTCCACATTGTCTAGTACTGTATAGTCAACCTGCATCCCACATTGTCTAGTACTGTATAACCAACCTGCATCCCACATTGTCTAGTACTGTATAACCAACCTGCATCCCACATTGTCTAGTACTGTATAGTCAACCTGCATCCCACATTGTCTAGTACTGTATAACCAACCTGCATCCCACATTGTCTAGTACTGTATAACCAGCCTGCATTTAACATTGTCTAGTACTGTATAGTCAACCTGCATCCCACATTGTCTAGTACTGTATAACCAACCTGCATTTAACATTGTCTAGTACTGTATAACCAACCTGCATTTAAAATTGTCTAGTACTGTATAACCAACCTGCATTTAACATTGTCTAGTACTGTATAACCAACCTGCATCCCACATTGTCTAGTACTGTATAACCAACCTGCATCCCACATTGTCTAGTACTGTATAACCAACCTGCATTTAACATTGTCTAGTACTGTATAACCAACCTGCATTTAACATTGTCTATTACTGTATAACCAACCTGCGTCCCACATTGTCTAGTACTGTATAACCAGCCTGCATCCCACATTGTCTAGTACTGTATAACCAACCTGCATCCCACATTGTCTAGTACTGTATAGTCCACCTGCATCCCACATTGTCTTGTACTGTATAACCAACCTGCGTCCCACATTGTCTAGTACTGTATAGTCAACCTGCATCCCACATTGTCCAGTACAGTATAACCATCCTGCGTCCCACATTGTCTAGTACTGTATAGTCAACCTGCCTCCCACATTGTCTAGTACTGTATAGCCAGCCTAGTTCCAACATTGTGTTGGATTGAGTAGGCATCCTCGACGCACACCGATTGTTGTTCTGAAACAGTTATCCCTGTCATTTGTCTCGTTGCAGTGGGGTCCACATGTGTCTCCCCAGTTGTGGTGCGCATCTTGGCCAACCTTGGCATTCCAGTCACCTTGCACTATGACTATGTCCTTCTTCGGCACTTGGTCAAGAACAGCCTGTAGATGTTCATAGAAATCCTCCACTTCGCTGCCGTCATAGTTTGATGTTGGGGCATAGACCTGGATGATGGTGATGTTGAAAGGGGCTGCTCTAAGATGGATGGTAATGAGTCTACTGGAGACTGGGCGGCAACCCATGACAGTGGCTAAAATGTCTTTGTGGACCAAGAATCCAACGCCAAGTTCATGCCTGTCATTTCTACCGCTGAAATAAAGCGTGTGGCCTTTGTCAGTCATTGTTTCACCTAGGCCTTTCCAGCGCAGTTCGCTGAGGCCTAAGATGTTCCATTGATAGTGGTCCAGCTCGTGGGCCAGGTCTTCAACATTTTCCTCTGCAGTTATGGTCCTGACATTCCAGTTTCCTATGACGATGTCTCACGTGCGGATCCTGCTAAATTGTTTATTAGTAGCAAACTTATCACCTCCGTCCTAGTAGCCAATGGAAGGCGCGGTCTTTGGTGACCCAGGCGACGACCAATCCGGTATGGAGTGAGTGGTTCTTTTCATCATGCAGTGTGTCTTGGGCAAGAAAGACCTGGCAGGGCCCAATCCTCTCCAGGCTGATGGCCACAGCCGATATCCACGAATACAGTGTGGCTCGCCTTGTCACCGAGCCTGTGGTCGTTGAACCTGGCCGGTGACTTCTGTGTAGAAGACTTTCGCCCAGAGATGCCGTGCTGACATGACCCCTGTTGGTCGCCTCTTACGACATGCCGGGAAATGTCTGGTATATTCTATTCAGTGCCCAAACCCACAGAGCAAGTTAAAGTTTCACTTTTATACAAATCTTCAAGATATCTTTTAGGTTTTTGTGAGTTTGAGCTCATTTTAATTGTGAGTCGCACTAGATATGTGGTTTGAGCACATTTGGGTGGGTGGGGGGGGGGGAGAATCATGATATATATATATATATATATATATATATATATATATATATATATATATATATATATATATATATATATATATATATATATATGTGGAAGGGAGAATCGTGATATATATATATATTCACAGCTGTAAAGAGAGCGAAGTACCCCATTCACATATATATAATTAGTATATCATGTGTATGGGTAGTGTGTGTGTGGTATATTATGTGTGTATGTGTTGTGTGTGGTATATTATATGTGTGTGTGTTGTAGTATGTGTGTGTTGTTGGTTGTGGTAGTATAGATATTATATATGTGTGTGTGTGTGTGTGTGTGTGTGGTGGTGGTTTTTATAATAGAGTTGTATTCATGTTCATTTAGTATATATGTGTGGTTTATGAATTTTAGTCTGGAATTATAGTAATAGGTAAAACGCTGGTACATTATCACACTGACATTGTAATGCCCTGAAGAAGGTTATTAAAACCGAAAATTTGGCAATTCAAATTGAGTGGATAACATGTTATCATTTTAAAAGTGTTTTATGTTATGTGTGTGTGTGTGTGTGTATGAAGGGTTGCATGACAAAACGCACTATGTCCAAATTTGTCAAGTTGAGATATTTGGCAGTTTTTAAAGGCAGGCCTTGTTGCAGATATTCCTTATTTGTACTTATACTAAAAAAATGAGAACATTAAAGCTTTCTTAAAAACACAAATCACCAAATCAATGTTTGATATCATATTTACTGGACCATTTTTTATATTGACTGTTTTGACAAAACGCATTATATCCAGCGAAAGGCTATTTCACAAAACGCACTATATCCGTTACCTAGCAAAAAAACTATTTAAAGTTGTCTCAATACTATTTAAAATTCACTGGATTCACAGCAGATCTCCAACGAAGAATACAAAGCATGGAGATGAGGTGCTACAGAAGACTTCTGGGCATTTCCTATACCCAACACATCACCAACGACAAAGTCCGACAGACCATCACACAAGCCATTGGACAACACGATGACCTGCTCACAGTGGTGAAGAAACGGAAACTCCGATGGTATGGCGAGGTCACCAGATCATCAGGCCTTGCAAAGACTATTCTGCAAGGCACAGTGCAAGGAGGTAGAAGAAGAGTGAGACCGAAAAAGAGGTGGGAGGACAACATTCGAGAATGGACTGGTTTGACACTGAGCGAAGCGATCAGGGCTGCTGAGGACAGAGAAAGATGGAGTATGCTGGTTAAACGATCATCTGTGGTGCCCCTACGACCTTCGGGTTACGGGACAGGATAGGATAGGATTGGAATAATTATGTAAAGTAAAGTGCAAAGATTATAAGTTTATAGACAATAATAACACAATGCTAACCATAATAGCTAAAGGTACTACACCTGACTATTAATCAATTATTTTCACCACTGATATTAATTTACTAAATATAATAATAGGCTATTGATATTAGTGATAGGGATGATAATATTATTATTAACAAGACTTGAGCAATCAATATGAATAAGAATGCGAGTGGTCCTGATATGACTTTGATAGTTAACCGCACTTTTGTGTTAACAGAAACATTATCTGCAGTTAAAATAAACTCGGTCACACTTTATGTAGCGCATGTCCTACTCCCCTCTCCATCTTTGTCACATCGTATTGGTCGCCTCCCCGCCCTCTTTCCTAGCCTAGGTGTTACGCAATTTGTGAACAACCCGTAATAATGATGTTCAACAATCAAAAAGCTGATCTCGCCTTGTTTAAGGAATCATAAAACTTCTCTTGATTTAGAGCAAGGTCTGTGGGTGTCAGGTTTGCTGCCAAGCAGCCTTTGCACTCTGCATTGTCATTGTGTGAGTAGGCAATGGCTGGGATTTTGCCACCACTGGAATGACGTGCTCGCTTCACTATTTCTTTTTTGTGTGTAGTCTTATCCTTCCGTTTTCTCCTCCCTCCAATTGTCAAATTAACTTCTTCCAAACTGTCATCAAAGTTATCCATCATAAATTTTGACGGATGGCTCCGTTTTATTAAGATTATAAATCAAATGTGCTAAATAAATCGCTTTGTTTACACTTATCAACAAGACTGGAGGTGTGGCCGGATATAACACTTTCGGGCGATCTGATTGGCTGAACGGATATAGAGCGTTTTGTAAAAAAGAGGCCGTGGCTCATAGCGCGTTTTGTAAAGAACGGTCATGTTTCGCTGGCGGTTAGTAACGGTTATAGCGCGTTTTGTGAAGAAATATTTTTACAGGCAGTTGCAGCTATAGGAGCTGAGTGTGTCAAGGGATATAACTCGATTTTGTTACTTTTGGCGTATAGCGCGTTTTGTCATGCAACCCTTCATATATAGTCATATATATATATAGTCATATATATATATATAGTCATATATATAGTCATATATATATAAAATATCATTATCACTAATAAGATCATCATTATTATTATTATTATTATTATTATTATTATAATTATTATTATGTTTTTATTATTATTATTATTGCTTTGCCTTGTATTCCATGATTGTTATCCATATATAATGTGTGCAGAAACACTACCCAGTGAGACAGTGGCAGCTAACTTGCTCCGACTGGGAACTGTTAGATTGAGCAACAACAACATTACTGAGAAGGAACCCTTCTACATCCCCAAGTTTATCTTAGAACTGCCAAAGTAAGTTGTTTGTGTGTGCGTGTGTGTGTTTGTATGTGTGTGTGTGTGCGCGCCTGTGCAAAGAACTGATTATAAAATAAGAAAATAACTGTTATTGCACTCATGCAATTAGAAGGAGACAATCTATACAAATCGCTGTAATATTTAAAACAATGTCAACGCAGTACTAATTCCAGCTGTAAATTGTAAGACCAAGGTGTTTTTGTATCCTTTGGGTCGTTGGAGTGAGAGGCCTTAGACATCTCCATTTTATCTGGGCCGGAACTCCATTCTCCTTTGCCGTAAATAGAGCCAGGTACCCCATTCACAGCTGTAAAGAGAGCCAGGTACCCCATTCACAGCTGTAAAGAGAGCAAAGTACCCCATTCACAGCTGTAAATAGAGCCAGGTACCCCATTCACAGCTGTAAAGAGAGCCAGGTACCCCATTCACAGCTGTAAAGAGAGCGAAGTACCCCATTCACAGCTGTAAAGAGAGCCAGGTACCCCATTCACAGCTGTAAAGAGAGCGAAGTACCCCATTCACAGCTGTAAATAGAGCCAGGTACCCAATTCACAGTTGTAAAGAGAGCGAAGTACCCCATTCACAGCTGTAAAGAGAGCCAGGTACCCCATTCACAGCTGTAAATAGAGCCAGGTACCCCATTCACAGCTGTAAAGAGAGCGAAGTACCCCATTCACAGCTGTAAATAGAGCCAGGTACACCATTCACAGCTGTAAAGAGAGCCAGGTACACCATTCACAGCTGTAAATAGAGCCAGGTACACCATTAACAGCTGTAAATAGAGCCAGGTACCCCATTCAGAGCTGTAAAGAGAGCCAGGTACACCATTCACAGCTGTAAATAGAGCCAGGTACACCATTAACAGCTGTAAATAGAGCCAGGTACCCCATTCAGAGCTGTAAATAGAGCCAGGTACACCATTCACAGCTGTAAATAGAGCCAGGTACCCCATTCACAGCTGTAAATAGAGCCAGGTACCCCATTAAGAGCTGTAAAGAGAGCCAGGTACCCCATTCACAGCTGTAAAGAGAGCCAGGTACCCCATTCAGAGCTGTAAAGAGAGCGAAGTACCCCATTCACAGCTGTAAAGAGAGCCAGGTACCCCATTCAGAGCTTTAAAGAGAGCGAAGTACCCCATTCAGAGCTGTAAAGAGAGCGAGGGACCCCATTCAGAGCTGTAAAGAGAGCCAGGTACCCCATTCAGAGCTGTAAATAGAGCGAAGTACCCCATTCACAGCTGTAAATAGAGCCAGGTACCCCATTCACAGCTGTAAAGAGAGCCAGGTACCTCATTCACAGCTGTAAAGAGAGCCAGGTACCCCATTCACAGCTGTAAATAGAGCCAGGTACCCCATTCACAGCTGTAAAGAGAGCCAGGTACCCCATTCACAGCTGTAAAGAGAGCCAGGTACCCCATTCACAGCTGTAAAGAGAGCCAGGTACCCCATTCACAGCTGTAAAGAGAGCCAGGTACCCCATTCACAGCTGTAAAGAGAGCGAGGTACCCCATTCACAGCTGTAAAGAGAGCGAGGTACCCCATTCACAGCTGTAAAGAGAGCCAAATACCCCATTCACAGCTGTAAAGAGAGCCAGGTACCCCATTCACAACTGTAAAGAGAGCGAGGTACCCCATTCAGAGCTGTAAAGAGAGCCAGGTACCCCATTCAGAGCTGTAAAGAGAGCCAGGTACCCCATTCAGAGCTGTAAAGAGAGCCAGGTACCCCATTCAGAGCTGTAAAGAGAGCCAGGTACCCCATTCACAGCTGTAAAGAGAGCCAGGTACCCCATTCAGAGCTGTAAAGAGAGCCAGGTACCCCATTCAGAGCTGTAAAGAGAGCCAGGTACCCCATTCACAACTGTAAAGAGAGCCAGGTACCCCATTCACAGCTGTAAAGAGAGCCAGGTACCCCATTCACAGCTGTAAAGAGAGCCAGGTACCCCATTCACAGCTGTAAAGAGAGCCAGGTACACCATTCACAACTGTAAAGAGAGCGAGGTACCCCATTCAGAGCTGTAAAGAGAGCCTGGTACCCCATTCAGAGCTGTAAATAGAGCGAGGTACCCCATTCACAGCTGTAAAGAGAGCAAGGTACCCCATTCTAACTGTAAAGAAACTGTTAAGATAGAGAGAATGAGGTACCCCATTCTCAACTGTTAAGATAGAGAGCGAGGTACACTATTCACAGCTGTAAAGAGAGAGAGAGGTACCCCATTCACAGCTGTAAAGAGAGCGAGGTACCCCATTCACATCTATAAAGAGAGCGAGGTACCCCATTCACAGCTAGTGGACTAGGGTATGTCAGGCACTGCTTTCAACCATTTATATCCTTCAGTAGTTGCATGCAAGTATGAACTCCTTGTCATCTCCATCTTCCTATACGCTTGCCAAACATGAACCCTCACAGCAGATCTACAACAAAGAATACAAAGCATGGAGATGAGGTGCTACAGAAGATTTCTGTGCATTTCCTATACCCAACACATCACAAACAACGAAGTCACAGTGGTGAAAAAAACTAAAACTCCGATGGTATGGCCACGTCACCAGAGCATCAGGCCTTGCAAAGACCATCTTGCAAGGTAAGATGCAAGGAGGCAGAAGAAGAGGGAGACAGAAACAGAGGGGGAAGGACAACATTCGAGAATGGACTGGCTTGACACTGAGCGAAGCCATGAGGGTTACTGAGGACAGAGAAAGATGGAGTATGCTGGTTAAACGATCATCTGTGGTACCCCAACGATCTTCGAGATAGGATAGGATAGGATGAACTCCTTCAAGTACTAATGGCACTTGATGCTGCTTAACTCACTCCCTACTGGGCCATTTTGTTCTAGTCTTTTCTCTGTATACTGGACATTTTTACTATTGAGTTAAAAATTCATTACAAATTCATTAAAAAGTATTCCCAAAGGACATTTATTTTTCAGGAGTAATTGTTGACATATTGGTACATTATAGTGCAAAGTTTGAAATGTTTCAAGTGGGAAATACCTGGTTTAGATGGGGGTGTATAGAGGACCCTATTTTTTGTCGAAGTAGATGACGCCATTTTGGTTGGCAAAAAGCACACAAAGCCAGTGATTACGAAATAAAATCTGCTGCATCATTCCACATCTGAAGAACACAATGAAACAGTGGGCAATAAAACAAATTTGAAAGGTAGAACTTAGTCTCGTCCAAAAATTGACACCATTGAAGCAAAAAAACATGTCGCCATTGAAAATTGCCATTGCAGTGGCTGATTGGTGCAGCGGGAAGCGATGAGCAGGTTAATAGGGTATGATTTAGGGAAACATTTGTACATGTGCCCAGATCACTATGCTTTGCACCACCAAACTGCACATGCTGTTTATAGAATTATTTTGTGATCTCTGTTGATCTACAGTGCATTGTTGTTAATCTGTTTATGGTCAGCGCATTTTAATAAAAAGTTTTACCTGATTGACTGTTTCAGTCTGCGAGTGTTGGACTTGGCAGGCAACCATCTTGAAGGATTGCCATCTCCGTTACAGTGGAAAACACAGATCTTGAAGGAGCTGATTGTTTCTTGCAACAAAATCACCAAGGTTAGTGTCCTTTTGTAAACATCCTGGGAACCAAATTCTGCCGTCTTTGGAAGAATTTTGTGCATTGCATGAGCTGATGTTTATTCCTTCGTTGATGTTTGTGCTCACAGTCAGTCAGCATGTCATTATATGTTCACTTGGTATCTATGTTTATTGGGTTAAGATTATATTTGTCACAGGACATCTACACACAGACTGTTTGCAATGCAGCCATACACTTACACACCAATATTGAGAGAAGAAGGGCAACTCTTAAGATGGAGGAACTTCCTAGAGATAAGCCCAGATTTTCCTAAACAGAACTTGCCTCGTGACATATTGATCTTGAGAGCAAAAAGACTGTTATGCCTTGGTTATAGGTGAGAGCATGTTTTTAGTAAATTAAAATAAATGTAGTCATCTTAGGTTTTTTTCTCTTAGTTGAACCTGGATGGAGCACGAGCGTGGCAAAAACTGGAAAAGCTGCATGCTTCCATGAACAAAATTTCTGAAGTAAGTACTTATTATCAGAATCAGAACTCCTGCTTGGAGTATAGACACCACACACAAACATGCACCCACACACAATCTTGATGACGATGATAAATATGATGATGCTGATGTTGATGATGATAACCATTATGATAAAGATGATGATGATAAAAGTGAGCCATGGACTGGTTGTGTGACAGTGGTGTTTACTATGATTACTGAAATGATTAAAGCCCAAGTGATTAAGTGATCAAGCAGTTCTTTAGGGGTGTCAAACTTGATCGTTCAGCAGGCCAATACTCGAATCACACATAAGGTTGAGGGCCGAACAGGATAAACGGTCAACAAGCAACATTCAATAACATTCAATAATAATAACATAACGTTGCTAGGTTATTGTAACAACGAACATCCACTCACTACACAACTTTTATTTTCACTTATTGTGATGGAAGCGAGAACACACTGAGGTAGCCTATCGTTCGGCAAGCCTGCTGATTAGGGAATTTGATTTGAACTTTATATCGCAGTCATGGAAAAATATTTTTGCCTAAAATTCTCTATCGGGCCGGATATAATTGTACGGCGGGTCTGATGTGGCCTGTGTGCGTTGACTTTGACACATGTAGGTTAAGGGATTGTGTAACATGGTGTTGACTATGTTTGACAGGGTGTTGACTATGTTTGACATGGTGTTGACTATGTTTGACAGGGTGTTGACTATGTTTGACACGGTGTTGACTATGTTTGACAGGGTGTTGACTATGTTTGACAGGGTGTTGACTATGTTTGACAGGGTGTTGACTATGTTTGACAGGGTGTTGACTATGTTTGACCTGGTGTTGACTATGTTTGACACGGTGTTGACTATGTTTGACAGGGTGTTGACTATGTTTGACAGGGTGTTCACAATGTTTGACAGGGTGTTGACTATGTTTGACAGGGTGTTGACTATGTTTGACACGGTGTTGACTATGTTTGACACGGTGTTGACTATGTTTGACAGGGTGTTGACTATGTTTGACAGGGTGTTGACTATGTTTGACAGGGTGTTGACTATGTTTGACACGGTGTTGACTATGTTTGACACGGTGTTGATTATGTTTGACACGGTGTTGACTATGTTTAACATGGTGTTGACTATGTTTGACAGGGTGTTGACTATGTTTGACACGGTGTTGACTATGTTTGACACGGTGTTGACTATGTTTGACAGGGTGTTGACTATGTTTGACAGGGTGTTGACTATGTTTGACAGGGTGTTGACTATGTTTGACACGGTGTTGACTATGTTTGACACGGTGTTGATTATGTTTGACACGGTGTTGACTATGTTTAACATGGTGTTGACTATGTTTGACAGGGTGTTTACTATGTTTGACATGGTGTTGACTATGTTTGACAGGTTGTTGACTATGTTTGACAGGGTGTTGACTATGTTTGACATGGTGTTGACTATGTTTGACATGGTGTTGACTATGTTTGACATGGTGTTGACTATGTTTGACATGGTGTTGACTATGTTTGACACGGTGTTGACTATGTTTGACATGGTGTTGACTATGTTTGACATGGTGTTGACTATGTTTGACCTGGTGTTGACTATGTGTGACATGGTGTTTAATGTGTGTGACATGTGTTTAATATGGTTGACATGGTGTTTAATATGGTTGACCTGGTGTTGACTATGTTTGACATGGTGTTTAATGTGTGTGACATGTGTTTAATATGGTTGACATGGTGTTTAATATGGTTGACATGTTGTTGACTATGTTTGACATGGTGTTGACTAGTTGTAACATGGTGTTTAATATGTTTGACAATGATGTTGATTTTGTTTTACATGGTGTTGACTATGTGTTACATGATGTTGACTATGTGTGACATGGTGTTGACTGTGTGTGACATGGTGTTGACTATGTGTGACATGGTGTTGACTATGTGTGACATGGTGTTGACTATGTGTGACATGGTGTTGACAATGTGTGACATTGTGTTGACTATGTGTGACATGGTGTTTCAGTTGCCCAAAGACATTGGGTACCTGGTATCCTTGCAGTCACTGGACGTCAGTCACAACAAACAGCTCACCACACTGCCCGATGAACTGGGCCGCTGTACCAGGTTGTGGGAGGTAGGTGTCAAAAGCATGATCTCTCATTATGACCAGGTTGTTCTCCGGGTCTTTTATTTGGTGCTTTGTGAGGCACAGTCAGCATAGGGAGAAGAGCAATCTCCAACCTTCATTTGGCGGATGACATTGATGGATTGGCTGGAGAGGAACAAGAACTTAAACAGCTGGTACAGAGGCTTGAAACCACCTCCAGAGCCTATGGAATGGAAATAAGTGCAGAAAAGACCAAAATGATGACCAACAACACCAATGGCATCAACACGGACATCAAAGTCCAAGGCCAATCCCTCAACACAGTGCATAGCTTCAAATATTTAGGAGCCATTAGTATCAGACAATGGGTCCCGACAGGAAGTCCTCTCCTGGATCGCACAAACAACTGCTGCCCTGACAAGGTTGAAGGCAATTTGGAAAGACAGGACCATCAGTCTACATTCCAAGGTAAGGCTGCTGCGCTCCCTTGTCATCTCCATCTTCCCATATGCTTGCAAAACATGGACCCTCACAGCAGATCTCCAACGAAGAATACAAAGCATGGAGATAAGGTGCTAATAATAATAATAATAATAACGGATTTTTATATAGCGGGTACTCCAGCCTATGACCAGACTCACCACGCTTTACATAGTCATTACATAAAAAATACATGCTTTCGTAGCTGGTATGCACATGCATGCATGCTACAGAAGACTTCTGGGCATTTCCTATACCCAGCACATCACCAACGACGAAGTCCAACAGACCATCACACAAGCCATTGGACAACACGATGACCTGCACATAGTGGTGAAGATATGGAAACTCCGATGGTATGGCCACGTCACCAGATCATCAGGTCTTGCAAAAACCATCCTGCAAGGCACAGTGCAAGGAGGTAGAAGAAGAGGGAGACCGAAAAAGAGGTGGGAGGACAACATTCGAGAATGGACTAGTTTGACACTGAGCGAAACAATCAGGGGTGCTGAGGACACGGAAAGATGGAGTATGCTGTTGTGGAGGACTGCACTGGTAGTCTGGTCATACAGGCTTTTGATGACTTCAATAATTTTAGGGCTGATGTTGTACACTCTCATGGTTGCTCACAGAGCTGCATGCCAGACTCGGTCAAACGCCTTTTTGATGTCTACGAATACATGATATAGATGTTGTTGGTGCTGTAGGTATTTCTCGCAGATTATTCTGAGGTTGAAAATCTGCTCAGTGGTACTTCGCCCTGCCCTGAATCCTGCTTGTTCTTCAGCTATGATTTGTTCAGCTTGGGGTTTCAACCTGTTGAGTATTATTTTCAGGAGGACCTTGCTGGGATGGCTGATGGTGCGGTAATTTTCACACTCCTGAAGGTTACCTTTTTGGGGAAGAGTGATGACAAGCGACTGTTAATGAGTGATGACAAGCGACTGTTAATGAGATGTTAAAGAGTGTTGGAGAGAGTAGGCATCCTTTATTCACACCAATTGTTGTCCTGAACCAGTTCCTGAAAGGCGCTGTTGTGGATTACTGCACTGGTAACCTGGTCATACAGGCTTTTGATGACTTCAATAATTTTATGGCTGATGTTGTACACTCTCATGGTTGCCCTCAGAGCTGCATGGCAGACTCGGTCAAACGCAGTGCAGTTCTCCACAACAGCGCCATCGGGAACTGGTTCAGAACAGCAATTGGTGTGCGTCAAAGATGCCTACTTTCTCCAACACTCTTCAACATCTTCCTAGAGTGCATCATGTCAGATGCCCTTGCAGATCACGAAGGTACAGTCAGCATAGGGGGTAGAGCAATCTCCAACCTGTTTTGCGGATGACTTTGATGGATTGGCTGGAGAGGAATAAGAACTTGAACAGGTTGTATAGAGGTTTGACACCAACTCCAGAGGTAATGGAATGGAAATAAGTGCAGAGAAGACCAAAATGATGACCAACAAAACTAATGGCACTATATTATTATTATTATTATTATTATTATTATTATTATTATTATTATTATTATTATTATTATTATTATTATTATTATTATTATTATCATCATGATTATTATTATTCATATCATCAATTTTAGTTGCGCTTCTTGTTGTTCAGTTTCCCTTCGAGGGCCTGAACCTGGCATTGGATTTCAACTTCAGAAAGGGTCGGGTGCAGGACCTGCGTATCTACCTGCACAACCGCCTGAAGAAGGCGCAGAACTACTACCGCATGAAGGTGATGGTGGTGGGGTACGGAGGGCGAGGGAAGACTAGTTTGCTGCAAGCACTGAAGAAGAAAGTCCGCCATGCCTCCCATGAAAGTCCACCGGTCACCGTCGGCGTCATTGTGGATGAGTGGAAGTGAGTTTAACAAGGAACGTTTGTGCGAAATAAACCGGTTTGTCACTATTGAGATGCGTTTGAATGCCACTAAGATTTTGTATCATTATGTTGTGTTTAATTTCTGCAGTTTTATGTAAATTCAAATTAAATTAAATGTAAATTAAAATTTATTGAAGTCATCAAAATCCTGTATGACAAGGCTACCAGTGCAGTCCTCCATAACAGCGCCATCGGAAACTGGTTCAAAACAATTGGTGTGTGTCAAGGATGCCTACTCTCTCCAACACTCTTTAACATCCTCCTAGAGCGCATCATGTCAGATGCCCTTGCAGATCACGAAGGCACAGTCAGCATAAGGGGTAGAGCAATCTCCAACCTTCGTTTTGTGGATGACATTGATGGATTGGCTGGAGAGGAACAAGAACTTGAAAAGCTGGTACAGAGGTTTGACACCACCTCCAGAGCCTATGGAATGGAAATAAGTGCAGAGAAGACCAAAATGATGACCAACAACACCAATGGCATCAACACGGACATCAAAGTCCAAGGTCAATCCCTCAACACCATGCATAGTTTCAAATATTTAGGAGCCATTGTATCAGACAATGGGTCCCACACAAAAAGTCGTCCTCTCCAGGATCACAAACACAACTGCTGCCCTGGCAAGGTTGAAACCCATTTGGAAAGACAAGACCATCAGTCTACATTTCAAGATAAGGCTGCTGCGCTCCCTTGTCATCTCCGTCTTCCTATACGCTGGCGAAACATGGACCCTCACAGCAGATCTACAACGAAGAATACAAAGCATGGAGATGAGGTTCTACAGAAGACTTCTGGGCATTTCCTATACCCAGCACACCACCAACATTGAAGTCCAACAGACCATCACACAAGCCATTGGACTGCACAATGACCTACTCATAGGGGTGAATAAATGGAAACTCCGATGGTACGGCCACATCACCAGATCATCAGGCCTTCAGGGTGGAGAACTGTCAGCGAATCCGCGGATTTCCGCGGAAGGCATTTGCATTTCCGAGAAAAAAATATTTGAGTTCCGAGTGTGAGAAGTTGAGTGGCTACCCTTTACTGGGCATAGCGGCCAAAAGCGGCCGAAGGTCTAAACAGGCAAAACGCAAAAGCGTCCGTATCAACCATGTGGTTATATTCTCGCGTTGTTTGAAAGATTGCGAGACTTCCGGCAATTGACTTCCGGTTTATTCTCTTTGTGAAAACATTCGACTGCATTTCCACAAGTTTTCTTTGTGATGCGTTAGTTTTTTCAATTTTTTTATTTTATTTTATTGTGTGTGTGTCTAAAATGGATGGTTTGGATTCTTGGACTGATGAAGGGGAGTTTACAGACTTCCATTTATCAGACATTAAAGTGAGAGAAATGGACTTGGAGTCGGAGGAAGAGATCGGTACTGACATTACTAATACTCATTAGATAATTAGTGTCAGTAGTGTGCATGCATACGATCTTTCAGACTGGCATGAAAGTGAAGAAGAGGAGGGGGATTGTTTGGACTTTTTAAAACTTTTTTTTGTATACACATGGAGTAATAAAAAACAAGACATGGCAAGAGAGGTATAAAAAGGTAGATAATCAAAAGAGAATTTATTTCTGTTCATTTTGCATTTTATTTCATTTAAATCTATAGTCACTAATACCTAAGATGTGGTGTTTCTACTAACGTACCCCTAAATATCTCTAAAATTATAAAAATTCTTGCCTGTTTACAGCTAAAAAAAATAGACAAACGTGTGCCCAATAAAATTGGAAATGTGGAGTTTGTGTGTAACAGTGGTGGACCTCAAACTTTGTTAGGCCTACAAATCAAGATTCTTAACTTTTTTGAAAGACATGTGCATAAAACATTCTTTTTTGTTGTTGTTGTTTCTATTCATGTTTACTTTGTGCTTTTTGCTTTCAGGAGAAGCCCTAAATTACTTTCAAAATTGTATAAATTCATGAATTTTCTTCCAGGGGGCGAATACCGGGGCTTGGCCCCAGGGCCCCGGCCGGATTTCAGAGATTTCTTGATTCAGTTGTTCTCCACCCTGGGCCTTGCAAAGACCATCCTGCAGGGCACAGTGCAAGGAGGTAGACCAAGAGGGAGACCGAAAAAGAGGTGGGAGGACAACATTTGAGAATGGACTGGCTTGACACTGAGGGAAGCCATGAGGGTTGCTGAGGGCAGAGAAAGATGGAGTATGCTGGTTAAACGATCATCTGTGGTGCCCCTACAACATCCAGGTTACGGGACAGGATAGGATAGGATAGGATAGCTCTTTTCTGTGTGAGACAAGTGCGCTACGATATTATTATTATTATTATTATTATTATTATTATTATTGTCACAAGAATTTTTTTAAAATTCATTATTATTATTATTATTATTACTATTATTATTATTATTACTATTATTATTATTATTATTATTATTATTATTATTATTATTATTATTATTATTATTTATTATTATTATTATTACTATTTACCTGAATTTACCTGAGTGGCCACTGAGCGCGTCCGACGGGGTAGAAAGTTTGAGAACTTATTTTAACCCCCTTAACTGTCTCTTTATCATGGGGGTTTTTGAACTGGTTGACGGTTTCAGCTTCAACAATTGATTGTTTCAGTGCATTCCATGGGTTCACAACTCTTTGTGAAAAAAAGTTCTTTCTGAGATTCAGTCTAGACCTATCTTTGAACAGTTTGTTGCTGTGACCTCTATGGTAGAATGATGACTGGCATGAAGTAAAAAATTATTATTATTATTATTATTATTATTATTATTATTATTATTATTATTACTACTACTACTACTACTATAAACATAAGCGATAAGGAGAGTGATATACCTAGATGTCCAGTAAGAATGCAAAGTGCCCACCATGTCAGCAAATGTGTTTGCTTTTCATTGAGGGATGTTTTTGTTGAACTGCCAGCAAAGTGTGTCTCAACTTCTCACAGTGAGATAACACAAGTCTCCTTGTAGCTACCATGCCTTATGTCAAGTGCGCTGTCCATTATTATTTAACAATGCCAGGTTGGACCGCAGCAAGACAGTGACCTACACCCTGAGTACTTGGGACTTCGCAGGACAGGAAGACTTTTACAGTACCCACCAGTGCTTCCTTTCCAACAGAACTCTCTATCTGGTAGGTAGCACATAATAAAAAAAGGTACCTTTTTACTTTTAGCACATAATAATAATAATAATAATAATAATAATAATAATAATAATAATAATAATAATAATGACAATAATACTGGATGCTATATAAATGCTTTTATCCAAATCAGCAATCAGGCTCAAAGTACCAACGGGCACGCTTTACCTAGAGCTTCTCACTTCTCACTTCTCTGGGGAATTGGTAAAAATATAGAGCAAACAAAATTTGAAGCAAAGTTGGAACAAAGGAGAGGTTGTGGGAAAACTGGCGTGGAGAATAAATTGCTTGTGCCTGGGTTTTTTTAAGTTTTAATTTTTTTTTAAATTTGGTTTTTCTATTGTTTACTAGGCAAACAAACTTTGAAGCAAACATTTGTCTGGCAACCATATGGGTGCGTGGTTTGTTGGTTTGTTTATTTTTTCAATGGGATTTTCTATTGTTTACTAGGCAACAAACTACAGAAACTGGTGGTAAGAAGGGAGAGAGCTTGGGGTGAACCCCCCTTGGGGTCATGAGCAATCTTGCCACTGTAGACTGTTCTAACCTATAAAGGGTACAGTGAAAGCCCCAGTTGAAAACCTGTCTTGCTTTTGTAGGCATGACAAATTAACTGCGGCAACAGTTCCCCCCGTTGGAGTGCCGGGGGTTTCAGTATAAATAGTATCCCCACTTTCTGGAAATTTAGTGCTTTAAATTCCCACTGTCGCTGTCTTCCTCATTTGCTCTTTCCCATTCCCGATCTGTCCTACCACTCTGCTAAACTATCTTCTTCTTCGCTAGATCAATGACCTACCTTTTTTCTTGAAAACTCTTCCTGGACAAGACTCCTTGTTTGTGTATGAGGTCTGTTGGATCAGCTTGGGAATGTTGGACGCTTTCTGCCGGGTGGTCACTAGGGCTTCCTATGAATGTACTATTTAGCACTATAGGCATTTTATATGTATGTTTTTTGTTGATGATTTATAATGATGTTTGTATTCTATTTTGTTTTTGTAATCGGGGAGTTCGCGTAGTTGAGGTCAACCCTCAGCCGTCCCTCGCGTGGGATGTCTTTATTGTAAAGTGACTGGCCGGTGGAGGGCATTCAATTTTCCTACTGGGGTTGTTTCAACAGATCTTTTATGCGGATCGGGGGTTGTCCGGTCCTGATTTGGCTCGGAAGAGTCCGCTGGACCTAAAGCAATAATAAATCAATCAATCAATCAATTGGGGTGAACTATGCAGAGTGAGTCTTTAGGGGACTTGGGGACTAGGGTGGTGGGGTAGCTAGACTTAGTTAGGCACTGTGGAAGCGCAGTAAGTAAGTTGCCTGTTTCTTATGCCGAAGGTCGTGGGTTCCATTCCCTCTTGGGATGAACTTATGCAGAGGTGCCAACCAGTACGGATTGGCTGTATTTAATTCCGGCGAAGTGAATTAAATACGTAAATACGGTAGCTTTTATAAGAATACGGAGGAGAAGTTGACGATCGTTTATTTTTGCCAGCGGTGCTTCTGTACCGGTTTCTAGTCTCACAATAGTACTTGTTCACTCACTGAATGTCGCTGTGTGCCTGCGGTATTTTCCGAGCACGCGCGACCCGAATCAAACACGTGATCCATTTGTCCAATGAAAACACTCGTTCTTAGCCTTTCGGGGTGAAGCCTATAATGGAGGGAACTCGTACAGATCTATTTTTATACTGACGTCAACTGGGGTTAGGGTAGGGTTGGGTTAGGGTTACCCTACCCAACCTAACCCTACCCTACCCTACCCGTATCCTACCCCTAGTTTAAAAATAGACCTGTACGAGTTCCCTCCATAATAGTCTTCACCGCCTTTCAGGGTGTTTCAAAATCGCGAAAATGGCAGGACGTGGTAGACCCAGAAAAAGAAAAGCTGCTAAGTCTGATGACGAAGCTGATTCCTCATCAAAGAAAACAAAGCCTGCAACTAAACGTCTGCAAGATTTTCTGCATTCATACACAGAAGCACATCCATGCATCATTGCGTCAAAACTGTCAACAAAGTACGCACGCTGTACAGTCTGTGGCTTCGATTTTTTTATAAGTCATGGTGGGTTTGACGATGTTGCCAGGCATGTTGCATCTGCTAGACACAAAGCTTACTTACTGTCATACTGAGGATTCTTCTGATCCCTGTGTCCAAATGTTCATGTGAAAGGGTCTTTTCTCTGGTTAGAAAAAATAAAATATTCCTGGTCTATGGAGGGACTATGGGAAGTAAGACACTGAATGCCATGCTGCAGTTGAAATCAAGAAATTCAAATATTGACTGCTACTAAACAAAACTCTCTCCAACACTTTTGAAAAAAGCAACTGCAAATTCCTTGAAACAATAGAATTGTTTTGTTGCTGACATTGCTTTTATTGGAAAGACTATCAGTATCAATCATTTTAAGTAAAACAAGTGTAGTGTTCAACAAGCTGATTTTCATGGTGATTTTAGAGTAAAACAAGTGTGGTGTTCAACAAGCTGATTTTCATGGTGATTTTAGAGGACTGAAAATAGCCTGCTATTTCAGAGGTAAGCCTGTCGTTATAATGTCGTAGGCTGGGATTTGCGATTAAAAAAATACTGACAAGTGTTA
Organism: Oncomelania hupensis; assembly: GCA_036898135.1. Lineage (NCBI taxonomy): Eukaryota > Metazoa > Mollusca > Gastropoda > Littorinimorpha > Pomatiopsidae > Oncomelania > Oncomelania hupensis. Next base: position 12,800,875 of record CM072514.1, on the reverse strand, counting down.
AAAAATACTGACAAACGGGTCCGGAAATACTGACAAGAAGATTAGGAGGTTGGCACCTCTGCTTATGTGAATATGTTACAAGACTGCTCTGGTCACTGAGGATTTTCTCCAGGTACTCCGGCTTTGTTTCATCCCTATAACAACGATATTAAATACAGTCAATCTGAATTTTTTAAAATAAAAAAGTGATATCCATTCGGTCTTCTAACAGTGATCTCTCTGCCTTTACACCACATGTTTGAGTGATAGGTTTGTGCGAGTGTGTGAACTGTATGACCTTCTGCAGAGACTTGTGGAGAGGGGAATGTAAACCTTGCCTAGTCCCGCAGTGTGGAGGAGATCAATCGTGAAGAAAACACTGTTGAAATGTGTGCCATATAGGTGGCCTACGACATCAGCCAAGGAGCGGATGAAGTGGACAAGCTGAAGCCGTGGCTAGCCAACATCCATGCTCGCGCCCCTGGGTGTCCTGTTGTCATTGTCGGTACCCACTTTGACCTCATTCCTGTTGGTATGTAACAGATAACATAACTATTGGTATTTAACAGATAACATAAATATTGGTATATCACAGATAAAACAAATATTGGTATTTAGCAGATAATATAAATATTGGTATATAACAGATAACATTAATATTGGTATTTAGCAGATAACATAAATATTGGTATATAACAGATAACATAAATATTGGTATATAACGGATAATATAAATATTGGTATATAACAGATAACATTAATATTGGTATTTAGCAGATAATATAAATATTGGTATGTAACAGATAACATAAATATTGGTATTTAACAGATAATATAAATATTGGTATATAACAGATAACATTAATATTGGTATTTAGCAGATAATATAAATATTGGTATATAACAGATAACATAAATATTGGTATTTAACAGATAATATAAGTATTGGTATATAACAGATAACATAAATATTGTATTTAACAGATAATATTAGTATTGGTATATAACAGATAACATAAATATTGTATTTAACAGATAATATAAGTATTGGTATATAATAGATAACATAAATATTGTATTTAACAGATAATATAAGTATTGGTATATAACAGATAACATAAATATTGTATTTAACAGATAATATAAGTATTGGTATATAACAGATAACATAAATATTGTATTTAACAGATAATATAAATATTGGTATATAACAGATAACATAAATATTGTATTTAACAGATAATATAAGTATTGGTATATAACAGATAACATAAATATTGTATTTAACAGATAATATAAGTATTGGTATATAACAGATAACATAAATATTGTATTTAACAGATAATATAAATATCAGTATATAACAGATAACATAACTATTGATATATATTAAAGATCAAATTAAATAATAACACTAAATTAAATTACCTAAATTATAAAATAAAATAGTGAAAATAATGACCTGAAATGAAATATAATAATAATAATAATAATAATAATAATAGTAATAATAATAATATTAATAATATTTATAATAATAATAATAATAATAATAATAATAATAATAATAATAAATATTTCCAAACATATGGCAGTTTTCACTAGCTGAGCGTCCGAGATCTATCAAGCATAGGCTTTGTGTAAGTGTTTGTCCTCAACAGTCTCTGACTCTCAGGTTGAAGTCAGCACTGTATCTAACAATTGGCTGATCCAGTTTTGATCAATTTTTGGCTAGCAGATAGTTTACATTGTGGGTTATCATTCCACCTTTTCTGTTTGCTTCCTTAGGAAAACGCCGAGTGACGGCGCCGCCAAGAAGATGAACACTTTTGAAAACGCTTATTTTATTTGCTGCGTGTGTGAGTTTGTGGAAATATATTTGAATGGCATGCCATCTTGTTGTTTTTCTCCACAGATAGGAGAGAGGAGACAATTCAAGTGTTTGAGTCTAAGCTGAATGACCTTGTCAACAAGCCAGGTACTGCTTTATTATTATTATTATGATGATGATGATGATGATGATGATGATGATGATGATGATGATGATGATGATGATGATGATGATGATGATTGTTGTTGTTGTTGTTATTGTTATTATTATTATTATTGTTATTATTATTATTGTTATTAGTATTATTAGTATTATTAGCATTATTATTATTATTATTGTTATTATTATTATTGTTGTTAGTATTATTATTAGTATTATTATTATTATTAATTTTATTTTTTTAAATAATTATTATTATTAATATTAATATTATTATTATTGTTATTATTAATATTATTATTATTATAGTTGTTGTTATTGTTATTGTTATTATTATTATTATTGTTATTATTATTATTATTATTATTATTATTATTATTATTATTTTTATTTTTATTAGTATTATTAGTATTATTGTTATTATTATTATTGTTATTATTATTATTTATTTTATTTTTAAAAATTATTATTATTATTAATATTATTATTATTATTATTACTAATATTATTATTATTATTATTTTTATTTTTTATTTTTTATTTTTTGGGTTTAAAGTAAAATCGCGGGTCTAGAGGAAAACTATTCTAAGTGACTTTTTTGAAATTTTACAGGAGAAGCAAAAAATCTTCCTATTTCAATAAAAAGTAATTTTATGGTCTGAAACCCATATATGTAGGAGATAAATGGATCGTGGTCTGTTTTTGACAATACTTTTCTCAAAATTTTTTTCCTATCTTTTTAAAATAAACAAAATGCCACTTAGAATATTTTCCTTCTGTAATATAGTGTGAGTAAAACTATCCTATCTGCCACATAGAATAGTTTTCCATTGAAAATGTTGAAAAATTAATGGAAAACTATTTTATGTGTCAGAAAGAATAGTTTTCCTCCATTGCTGAGAAAAGGAAATTATTGTAAATTATTGTAAGAGTCAAATAGCATACTTTTCCTCTCGAAAAATTATAAAAACTGAGGGAAAAAAACCACAAGAAACAACTTTACATGATACACTTACAATAGTTTTCTGTAACAAACAAAAGAACGAGAAAGCAACACTGTATATTCATCTTCAAAAACGAGTTCCCAATTTTATTCAAACCAAATACAAAACCGTAACCTTAACTTCATTTTTCAAAGTACCATTAACATAAAATAATTAAAATCATATTAGACATAAGTCGTTATGTACTACTCTTGTACCGCTACTATTCATGTATTTTTTTAGTGCACTAATAAAATAATGACAACGTGTAATGCAGCTACCAAAATGAAACAGTAATGATAAAGTGAACAAGATGAAACAAAATGAAACAGTAATGATAAAGTGAACAAGATGAAACAAAATGAAACAGTAATGATAAAGTGAACAAGATGAAACAAAATGAAACAGTAATGATAAAGTGAACAAGACTGGTCAAATTACACTGCATTAATACACAAAAAGACTTTTATTTAGATCTAGTACAAATGAAATCCATTACTAGAGAGATGCACACAACACAATAACCATTAACATACCCTCGACCCTTAAAGAGATTGGTCCTAATTGTTAAAGCACGAACATCTATATACAAACAAATGGCGGTCAACACAATGTCAAAATATCATGTTAGTCCGTTTACTCATGTGGCAAATTTTTGAAGTAGTCGTGATGAATCTGTGGGACAAAGTTTTTGTTGCACATCTTGCAGAGATCTTGGTATTTGCCATTTGGAATTGGCTTTGCCACTATGGGTTTCAATTCAAGTTGTGTTGGATGGACCTTTTCACATTCTTTGGGTTTCCGTTTCATGTCCCTGTTCACATTCACTCGTGACACTTCTCCTTCACATGAGTATTTGATATTTAAAATGTCTGGCTCTGATGCATTGATTTGAATTGAACGGATGGACATCCATTTCACTCTGTCACGTTGGTCATCAAGGTCCAGGTTTGGGAGAGCCTCTGACATTTGTTTGAAATCTCTGAAATCTTCTGTTGTCTGTTCCTTGACGATATAGTGTCTTTTGTGAGATGCTGTTCTTATTGTAGCAGCCCACTGAGAGGGTGTGTAGATCTCAATCTTTCTGCTTGCATGTTCAATTGCAGAATGGACACTGTCGCCTTCGTTAAACGTGTGGCCGACAACAAGGAACTGATGCGTTATGCTTGTCAACTGGAATTTTCTGAGAGAGTACCAGAGTGCAAAAGCCATGGTGCGATTTCGATTCTGGCCGCTACAGCAATCAGAGAAGAGAGTAACTGTCTTTATATTTTTCTCTGCCATGATTCTTACGTAATCTATGACACATGAGGCTACTTCATTAGAGCCCCTTGATGCGATATGTTCTGGCCACAGGTAGCAATATACATCATCAGAACCGTAGTTGTACACAGTGAAGTTGTAGGTGTTTAGTTTCCGAAGGTAATAAGCATCACCAACAAATAGTTTAGGAGTCGTGAGTACTTCTTCTAAATCAAATACTGCAGACGCGTGTGTATCTTTCTGTGCTTCCTGTTTTGCTTTCTCTTTTATTGCAAAGACAAGTTCTTTTTCTTTTATGTGCTCATCATATTTATGTTGCATTTTTTCCTTTTCTTCAACACTTGAGTTCCTGTACGAAGTACAGGTTGCACATTGGTCTTTGTTCCTATGGTGAAAAGATATGTTAAACTGAGTTTCCAAAACATTTCTGTAAACCCACTTCGATGCAGGTTTTGCGCCACTTTCCTGTCGTGCTTCTTTGTAAAGCATGTACATCTTTTCAATTGTCAAGTTACTTTCTAGGAACTCTTTTCCTGTTTCTTTTCTGCAGTAATGGCTTGGTACTCGGGGGAAAGATTGTATGTGCTCTTTTATTACTCTTCGTTCTTCTCCCAAACTGTTGGCTGATGGATGCCGCCCCCTCTTGTCAGGTTCACAAATGCCTGCCCCATTTTGTTTGCTGAATGCTGTTTCAACCATTTGAGCAGATATGCTAAGAGTGTGCAGGAAAAAGATCTTACAAACAGCAGTTTTCTTTCTATTGATGTCAAAACTGTAACAAAACGTACTGCTTCTCCTTGTCTGAGATTGGCTGTTTCTGTTTTTGGGTAATTTGGAGACATTTTTAAGAATGAAGTCCCTCTGTCTATCAATATTTCCTAATTGCCAAAATTTCTTGAATATGGTTTGCCTCCCTTCTTCTGGTACTCTTGAGTGGCATTTCAGCCTACATTTTTCTGTGCAACCACATCCCATTTCCCGAGCTTTCCTTTCTTTGCCGCTCTTTTTGGATTTGTACTCTTTTCCAAAATTCCTGAGAGTTTTTGCCTTATTTTGGACCCATTCCTCTTCATTTCGTTTGCGTTTTCCAGGTGTAACTTTCTGTGAAGGGATGCTTGCAAGTATATATTCAAGAATTTCAGTTGCTGCATCGACAGCTTCCTGTCTTGGGTCAGTTGTTTCTGGCAGGATGTTTTCAGTAGCTGTATCTGCTTTTTGTGCTTCAATTTTTTTTAGTGATCTAGAAATCAGGGAAGCCAAGGGAAACGAATCACTATCACTGTCTGATGAGCGCCTTTTATGTTTGCTATTCTCCTTCAAGATGCTAATTGCTACTTCATCGTTGCTTGACCATTCTGAATCCGAGGTGTTGATGTCACTGTCTCCTAATTTATAATCGGACTCACTTTCTTGCATGTGTTCTTCAGTGTTCATTGTAGAATTTAATGATGCGTTTGCACTTGAAGTGGCCTGTAAAAAGGAAAAAAAAGACGCCTTTGGCAAAATCTCCTACTACTACTACTACTACTACTACTACTACTACTACTACTACTACTATTATTATTATTATTATTATTATTATTATTATTATTAAATTTTAGTCTTTTTCAAAGTGCAGTGTTTGCTTATCTGTCGCAGTGTCTGTCATCATCGTTTCTATCCTTTTTCTAACAGTCTATTAGTGTGTGCGTGTGTATGCGTGTGTGTGTGTGTGTATTCTTTGTACAGGTATTCTAAAAAAAGCAACAGTTAATAGGAAAATTGCAGTTGAAAAGCCGAAAGCCTCTTAATTTTCTGTTTCTTTCCCTCTGTTTCACTCAATATTACTTTCTCCTTTCAACTACAACGACAAGCGTGTTGCTGTTTGCAAATAACCTAGATCTATGCTGCTTTATTTTCAGATGTTTGTTCGCTTGCTTGGTTCTTTCTTTCTTGCTTGCTTGTTGTTTTTGTCTGATGTCAGCGTGTTGCTGTTTGCAAATAACCTAGATCTACGCTGCTTTATTTTCAGATGTTTGTTCGCCTGCTTGGTTCTTTCTTTCTTGCTTGCTTGTTGCTTTTTTCTGATGACATCAGACATCAAACAAAAGCAACAAGCAAGCAAGAAAGAACCAAGCAAGCGAACAAACATCTGAAAATAAAGCAGCATAGATCTAGGTTATTTGCAAACAGCAACACGCTTGTCGTTGTAGTTGAAAGGAGAAAGTAATAATGAGTGAGACAGAGGGAAAAAAAAAGAAAATTAAGAGGATAGATCTAGGTTATTTGCAAACAGCAACACGCTGCTAGTACTATTCTTTAGCATCACGGCATAGGCTAGCCTAATGACATTTTGGTGGCATACTAAATAGTGTGTCGTCTCTGTCATTTCTTTCTCACCATCCCCATGCATACACACACAATCATGTACTCAAACCGACACAGTCACGTCTGTGTAAAATGTAAACTCACCTTATCAATATCGTCTTGGGCTTCCATTGTAGAATCGCCACAACATAGTTAAGTTAGAAACCCACACAGAGCAGAAAGTACACCCTGAGTGTTCATACTAAAATGCCTGAAAATATTGAGCACGCTTCTGGAAAAATCCACTCTCCACTCAGATGTAAAGTATTCTAACTGGCACTTTCCTTGTTCTCATATCAAAAACGTTTGGGAGGAAAATTATTCTAAGCGGTACTTAAAATATATTTTTGGGGTTTTGGAAGAAATGTTTGAGAGGAAAAGTATTTTAACTGACTCTTAGAATAGTTTTTTCATTTTTGAAGAAACCATTTTGAGAGGAAAGGTATTCTAAGAGGTAGTTAGAATAGTTTACTTCGTTTTCAAAGACACATTTCGAGAGGAAATCTATTCTAACTTACACAGTTAGAATAGTCTTCTTCCTTTTCTAATAATATTAGAAAATATTTGAGAGGAAAACTACTCTAACTGCCATATATAATACTTTTCCACCAAACATTTTCTGAAGACAAAGATAGAATATTTTTTTCAAGGGTTATAACTCTGTCATTTTTAAAGCTACAGTTCTGATATTTTGACAGAAGTTGCCCCCCTCTATGACTGTTTAAACCATGGGAAAAACTCAATTTCGGTAAAAATGTCACTTAGAATAGTTTTCCTCTACACCCGCGAAATATGACATTATTTGAAAAATATGCACATGGCCTGTTGTAAACAAATATGTTTCATCGTGCTCATAAATATTTTTTCCTATTCAATCCTATCCCGTAACTCGAAAGTCATTGAGGCACCACAGATGATCGTTTAACCAGCGTACTCCATCTTTCTCTGTCCTCAGCAACCCACATTGCTTCGCTCAGTGTTAAGCCAGTCCATTCTTGAATGTTGTCCTCCCACCTCTTTTTCTGTCTCTCTTTTCTTCTGCCTCTTTGCACTGTGCCTTGCAGGACGGTCTTTGCAAGGACTGATGCTCTGTTGACGTGGCCATACCATCGGAGTTTCCATTTCTTCATCACTGTGAGCAGGTCATTGTGTTGTCCAATGGCTTGTGTGATGGTCTGTCAGATTTGGTTGTTGGTGATGTGCTGGATATACGAAATGCCCAGAAGTCTTCTGTAGCACCTCATCTCCATGCTTTGTATTCTTCGTTGTAGGTCTGCTGTGAGGTTCCATGTTTCGCAGACAGAAGAAGAATATTATCTCAACCATCATTTTACTATTCATTGTCATCATCTCTATCATCACAATTGTCATCTCCATCATCATCATTATCTTCAACACCATTATCATTGTATTATATTAAAATATCATTATCATTACTATTATTGTCATTTTATAATGTAGTACATTTGTTTTGCTTTTTGGTCTGTGGCCACCAGAACAGCAGTGGAGGCAACTGGTGTCCCAGGAACTGGGCTAAGGTTTGATTACAGTGCAGAATGTCTTGTCACTCTCTCTTAAAAGAAAGGGCTTTCAGGGCAGTTGGCTTTGGGAATGGACCTTGAAGTCAACCAGCTTGCAAGGCTGCACCACTAGAGCCATATGTAGGTAGCCTCCTAATGTGGGAGTCCTAGTCCTTAACAAAAAAAGACTAATTAGTAGCTGTAAAAGGAAATCCCACAGAGCAGGGAAAGCATTGAACATTCAACCCTCACTTGGCTGTTGGCCCAAACTTTCTTCTTTTGTCAACCACTGGCAACAAAAAAACCTTGATCATTTCATAGTATTGTCCATCCGTTGCTCAGGTTTTCCACACATCAACTGCTCAGCGGTGGTGGACTTGACCAAAGAGACAGCACAGTTGACAGAGCTTCGCAAGCGCCTCATTGAGATCATCGACGAGTGAGTTTGTATTATTATTATTATTATTATTATTATTATTATTATTATTATTATTATTATTACTATTATTATTATTATTGGTATTGTTGTTATTATTATTATTATTTATTATTATTATTATTATTGTTGTTGTTGTTATTCCAGCTGATCTAAACATAATTCTATGCACTTACATGAATACATACAAACTTTTAAATATAAAACATAATCAGGAAAACTCGTGAACTATGAATAATAATAATAATAATAATAATAATAATCCGAGAACTTATAACACGCACATATCTCACCACAAGGCCACTCTGGGCGCTCTCATACTTATTCTTTGGCATTAACAATTCAAACACACTGATATACACTTGCACATAGATTACATGAAGATGACATGTCAACAACACAATCAGAGAGACACAGCACTCAAAAATAAGCATGAAAACGTTTCAGATAATGATTATGTACATGGCAGTTTCCAACTGCTCTGAATTAAGCTTACAGGTGGGTGGGTTGGGGGGTTGGATGGGAGGTGGTGTAGCAGGGCACTGTAGTCTGAGGATTATTTAGAAAAAGAAAAGTCTTGAGGCCAGATTTAAATCCTTCTAAAGACTGTTGTTGACAGAGGGGAGAGGTAGGGAGTTCCAGTTGGTGGGGGCTTGAAAAAGAATAGGAGCGCTGGCCTGCAGGTTTAAGTTTTGTATGAGGTATGTTGGGTTTGAGGTTGTTGTTTGAGGAGCGGCATGGTCAGGAAGGTTGAAAGAGTGAGATGGAATCAGAGAGATAGGTAGGAGCAAGCTTGTTGAGGCATCTGTATATAAGAGCGTTGAGCTTGCATTTGATCCTATGTGAAGTGGGTACCCAGTGGAGTTTTTGCAAAAGAGGGGTGGTGTCTTTCTTTTTCTTTTTGAGGACAAGACGGGCAAAGCTGTTTTGAATGCATTGAAGATGATAAATAGAAGAAGCTGGAAGTCCAGTAAGTAGGGAGTTACAATAGTCACTACGAGAGAGAATGGTAGAAGGGACAAGTTTGGCTGTAGCTTCTTTGATGAGGTACTTGTATATAGTGGCAATGTGGCGGAGCTGTTAACAGTTAAAGTATGTAAAATAAAACCAATATCTCTCTAACGCATTTTCATTTTGGTGGAAGGAAAATAATGTTTTAAGAGAGGATCTAAGTGACTGAATTGAAGATGAATTTCTAACAGAATGAGACAACTTTTTTTCCAAATACAAGGGTAATAGGATCACAATAAATGTGTACAAATGGAACTGCGAAGAGACAAAACAGTTTTTTTTTCTCCTCAAATTTTTGTCAAACAATTTTTATGGTTTAAAAACTAAATTGTATCTTATTTATTTGTTTGTCAGGTACAAAGTGAGGAACCAGCCTGTCATGGGTCAACTTGTTCCAGCCAGCTATGTGGTCTGTAGATTTCACATTCACAGCTTTTGTAAAGGGTAGCGCAGTAGCGTAGTGCTGTGATCATGCACGAAAACCTTTGGTGAAGCAACGTCAAGCCCGGTTAATACTTAGATGGGTGATTATGCTTGAAAGGCAACCACCGAATGACACAAAAGAATGAAACATGCGCATGACCTATCCCTATCCATCCAGCTGGGAATGCGTACCTGGATTTGTTGAGAAACGAGAAAGGTAAAGCAAGGAGGGAGAAGAGAGAGACACGTTAAGCTGGCCTAGAGAAAAGAGGGAAATGCCTACTCCCCAACGACTAAATGTTACGAGAACACCTTTATCACTTATACCCCACCCCAATACACTGTATTAGCAGAGAACTGTGCCATTGATCATCTTGAAATTATCCGCTTTATTGATCAGTCAGCTAATATTGTTACAAAAAGCTAGAATGCCAGCAAGTAGTCATAAGCTAGTGATTGGAGAACTACTTCCACTCATGCACCTTAGTCCAGCAAAGGGGAAGGTGGGTGGGGGAGGGAGCAGGGTGGGTGGACAGCAAGGAGAGGCAGGGGAAGAGGGACAGCAACTATTGTTCAAACAGTTGCACCTGTAGATGCCTCTTAAGACACGCGCGCAGGCAATGTCCATAAATACTGTGGCAAAGAATTCTAGAACTTTGGGCCACGAGGGAGAAAGAACGAAAACAGATTTAGCTTCTTTTTGTGGTGGCTCACTAATGGACACACGCAGCTTTGTTGGGTCACTGACTGAGCCTCTTATAACATGGACGTCATTTGCTTGTGCATCTTGTAATAGGCTGTCCCTTATGTGTGCATAAAACCCAATATTTATTTACATTCGGGGGCTTGCAGCTTATAAGGTGTCTCTCCTTGTAGTCCATAAAGTATGGTATATGTTTGATTCTGATTGATTGTTTTGGCCAGAAATTGGGTGAGGTGCTGTCAGAAGAAGCGAGGAAGGTGAACAAGAGTCTGCCTATCTTACGTCACAGCCAACTGCTGAAGATTGTGCGCAGAGAGAATCTGAACCTAGAGGAGGATGAGCTCAAACAGGTCAAGGACATTTTTTGTCATACAATATAATATATTACAATACAATACAATATGCTCCAATACACTATGATACAGTACAGTACAATGCAACACAATACAGTCAACACAATACAGTACAACACAATACAGTACAATGCAACACAACACAGTACAATGCAACACAACACAGTACAATGCAACACAACACAGTACAATGCAACACAAAACAGTACAATGCAACACAATACAATACAATGCAACACAACACAGTACAATGCAACACAATACAATGCAACACAACACAGTACAATGCAACACAAAACAGTACAGTGCAACACAATACAATGCAACACAACACAGTACAATGCAACACAAAACAGTACAGTGCAACACAATACAATACAATGCAACACGACACAGTACAATGCAACACAACACAATACAATGCAACACAAAACAGTACAATGCAACACAATACAATACAATGCAACACAACACAGTACAATGCAACACAACACAGTACAATGCAACAAAATACAGTACAATGCAACAAAATAGAGTACAATACAACACAACAAAGTGCAATGCAACACGACACAGTACAATGCAACACAACACAGTACAATGCAACAAAATACAGTACAATACAACACAACACAGTACAATGCAACATGACACAGTACAATGCAACAAAATACAGTACAATACAACACAACACAGTACAATGCAGCACAACACAGTACAAGGCAACCTAGAGGAGGATGAGCTCAAACAGGTCAAGGACATTTTTTGTCATACAATATAATATATTACAATACAATACAATATGCTCCAATACACTATGATACAGTACAGTACAATGCAACACAATACAGTCAACACAATACAGTACAACACAATACAGTACAATTCAACACAACACAGTACAATGCAACACAACACAGTACAATACAACACAACACAGTGCAATGCAACACAACACAGTACAGTGCAACACAACACAGTACAATGCAACACAATACAACAAAACACAATACAAAACAATATGATACAGTACAATGCAGTACAACTTTACTGTCAGCGGTAAACATCACGGTGGAGGTGTGTGTTTGTATGTCAACGAGAAGTATTGTAGTCGAGCCAATGTGACAGTAAGAAAGCAACTGTGTACACCTGATGTTGATTTGCTCGCTGTGTCACTGCGACCCAAATACTTACCACGCGAATTTGGACAGATATTTATAACTGTGATATACACACACCCTACTACCCAGGCTTCATGCTCACGTGCGTGCACAGAAATTGCAGATGTTGTTCGTGCACTGCAGTTGATTTCGCCTGATGCCCCTAATTTTGTTCTTGGCGATTTTAATCATTGTGACTTGCGCAGGTGTCTCCCTTCATTCAAACAGTTTGTCACTGTCAACACACGGGAAGATGCTATACTTGACTGTTGCTATGGCAACATTCCCCATGCATATAAATCTTTTCAGCTCCCTAAAATCGGACTATCCGATCACGACTCTGTACATTTGATCCCTTCATATAAACCTAAAATACTAACTGAGTCTGTCGTTGCCAAAACTGTAAAAGTATGGTCGGATGATTATGTTGAGCAATTGCAGGGTTGTTTCGATTGCACAGACTGGAATGTTTTTCTTGATTCCTCTGATGATGTTAATCAGGCTGCTGATGTGGTCACTGACTATGTTAAATTCTGTGAAGACATGATTATTCCAACCAAACAAGTCAAAATCTATCCAAACAACAAGCCCTGGGTCTCGAGATCACTGAAAAATACTATTAATTAAAAGAAAATTGCATTTCAAACTGGGGATAGGGAAGAAAGAAAGAGGGTTCAGAGGAAATTAAGGGAGGAAATACGTGCAGCTAAGTTAGAATATAAAGAGAAAGTTGAACGTCAGTTCCAGTCAGGCAACATAAGGGATGCTTGGAAGGGGTTGAAAACCTTATCAGGCCAGAATAAACCTCAGAGCAGTGGTTGCCTGCAAAGTGAAGATGAAAAGTTAGCTTTCTCTAACGAGCTGAATGATTTTTATTGTCGTTTTGAACGCAATGATTTGAGTGACAGTTTGTCTGAAGTTTTGGTTGATCTTCAGGAAAGGGTGAGAAATGGGGAGGAAGATGCTTCCGGTGACTTTGAGATCCTGGATTGTGTTGTTGAGTCCCACTTCAAGAGAATAAACCCCCGTAAGGCAATGGGTCCAGATGGCTTGTGTGGAAAACTGTTGAAAGTATGTTCTGCTCAGTTATGTGTTGTTTTCAGTCATTTGTTTTCTTTATCATTGAAACAATGTGCTGTCCCCTCAGTCTGGAAAAATTCCACTATCTGTCCTGTTCCAAAGTCTAGAAGCCCATTTGAGTTGAATGACTATAGGCCCGTTGCACTCACCAGCATCGCCATGAAATGCTTTGAGCGTATCGTCTTGAAAAAACTTCTCTCTCAAACACAACAGTTTCTTGATCCTTTTCAGTTCGCATACAAGCAAGACAGATCCACTGACGACGCAACACTCACTCTACTCAACAACGCTTATACACAGCTGGATAAACCTAGTTCTTTCGTTAGGATTCTCTTTATCGATTTTTCTTCTGCTTTTAATACGATACAACCTCATCTCATGGCGCTCAAACTTCTGGCCCTTGACGTCAATCCCAGGCTTATCCTGTGGATAGTCAGCTTTCTAGTTCACAGATCTCAGTCAGTCTGCTTCCAGCGAGCTCTCTCCTCTACTCGAACTACATCAACTGGCTCCCCTCAGGGCACTGTACTATCTCCTGTTCTGTTTACTCTGTACACCAACGATTGCACCGGCTCTGAAAATACACCTCTCATTAAGTACTCAGATGACTCTGCCCTTCAAGACCTCTCCAACTCTGCAACTGTTTATCTAAAGGAAGTGCAAAGGTTTATTGCATGGTGCAAAGAAAATTTTTTAAATATAAATGTGAAGAAAACTAAAGAACTGATTATTGATTTTAGGAAAAACCCATCTGCTGTGCATGACTTAGTGATTGATGGAGAAAAGGTGGAGAGAGTCTCGGAATACAAATATCTGGGAACAATACTTGACAATAAGCTTACCTTTGATTCCAACACTACTTCCATCCATAAGAAATGTCAGTCAAGAATATATTGCCTCCAGAAATTGCGCTCTCTGAAAGTCAACAAGTCTGTTTTATGTAACTTTTACAGATGTTTTATCCAATCGATGCTGACCTTTGGTTTTCTTTGCTGGTTTGGGGGTCTCAGTGTGAGGAGTAAGAATGTGTTGGATAGAATTGTGAAGGTGTGTGGGAAAGTGGTGGGTGAAAAGCAGGAGAGTTTGTGTGTGTTGTACGAAAGGCAAGTAAGAAAGAAAGCGAGCATGATTGTAAGATACTCCACTCACATCCTAGCCCAGCACTATCAGCTCCTTCCTTCTGGTCGCCGTTTCAGAGTGCCAAATGTTTCTACAGTTAGAGCTAAGAACAGTTTTGTACCCAAATCAGTACAAATTCTTAATAAGTGTTGACTGAATGAGTTGGGTGCGAGTGGTTTATGGGAGTACTAGAGATGAATTTTATAATATTTGCAGCAATTTTTCAACTATTCAGTATGTATCTAGTTAACTAATGCATAAGTTTTAAAATTTTTTGATTGTCAGTGCTAGAATGATACGCAGAGTTTGATGATTGTATATTTTTTTTAAAGATGCTTTATAACGTTTATAATTTTATAATCTAATGTCTAACCCCCATGTGTGTGTGGATGTGTGTGTGTGGATGTGTGTGTGTGGGTGTGTGTGTTTGTGGGTAGGTGTTTTATTTATTTATGTTGAAGTGCAATAAGGACATGTAGTGTGATATGTATTTTAAGTTTTACAATGTGTCGGAAATGTTCTTGTTAATATACATGTACATAAGCGTGATTACACGTACATGTTTACATGTTTATAGTATTGTTACATTTTATTACCTTTTGCTGACAGCAAATCCATGTTAGAATTTATCCTTGGAGATAATAAAGTTTTCTGAATCTGAATCTGAATCTGAACTTTATTTACCTCTATAATATTTGAGCATTTACAGTTGACTTTGTTTTTGCCACGTAATGATAGTGATTGCCACATGACGATTGTGATGGTTGACTCACCCGCAGTCATCCCCATACTGTGGCGCTGGCTACATTAGTGTCAAACTTTCACAAGGATTATCTCCCCTCCCAATTTCGTTGTATATTGGTCAACTCAGCTACAGCTATGTCCCTTATGAGAAGGATGAGAAAGAGAAAAATGATGGTAGTGATGATGGTGACGAAGATGATGGTAATGAGGAGGAGGAGGATGACAAGGACGTAGATGATGGTGATGATGATAATGAAGACGGTGACGAAGTTGATGGTGATGACGATGAGGAGGATGACAACAATGATGATGATGAAGATGATGATGATGGTGATGATGATGATGATGATGATGATGATGATGATGATGATGATGAAGGTGATGAAGGTGATAATGGAGGTAATACACATTGCTGCAATCGGTAGAAAGTATCGCCAAAACTCCCGCTAGCAGCAGGTGAAAGTATTCCCTCCATCCCTTCAAAGTATACTTTGGGCTCGCTGCTAGCCGCGGATGCGAAGCGCACTACTGTTTAAAAGTGACGGAAAGAGCGGAATATTGCTACAAGGGTTCGGGTAAGGGTTAGTTGTAGATCTCTCCCTAGCCCTTGCCCTAACCCTTTTATCTACAAAAATGCGCTTTTTCCGTCCAAAAAACCCATTTGCCTTCTTGGATTCTTAAATTGTATGAAACCAAGTGAGGACACTATCCGGCGTCAATGAACGGTTCGAAAAATTCTCAAACGGTTCGTAAAAGACAGTTGACCTAGAAACAAATACAGCGTGACCTAATTCGCCGCCTAGAGGAGACGAAACTTACTTTTCCGTTTGTAGTCTTTCACCGACACCGTAACTGAGCAGGCTGCTAACCTCGCTTACCTCCCTTCAAGGGACAAGGGACATACTTTGGCCTGCTGCGCAGCGTGTGCCTGGAGTATACTTTCTTTCGATCGTAGCTATGTGCAATTGGTGGATAATGATAGTGGCGATGATAATGATGATTATGATGATGATGGCGATGATGATGGTGATGATGATGATTATGATGATGATGGCGATGATGATTATGATGGTGATGATGATGATGGTGATGATGATGAACCGTGCAGGCAGTGAGCTTTCTCCATGAGAGTGGGGTGCTGCTGCACTATGATGAAACAACACTACAGATGAGAGACTTCTACTTCATCAACCCAGGCTGGCTGTGTCGCATGATGGCCCAGGTGGTCACTGTGCCTCAAATCAACCCCTTTATCAACAGAGATGGGGTCAGTTGCTTGACAGTATTTTTATATTATCTGTTGTTGATGTCATAGTTGCGGTGTTGTTGGTTTCGCCTTATCATAGAGCAAGCTGTTAAAGAGCCAGAGAGCATCAACCGAGATTAGGTGAGTTATACCACTGTATGGTCGGATAACGTTACCTAAACTTTTTTTTTGATAATGCAAAGTCTACTGACTGTGTTCAGATGATGCCTTTTGCAGTAATTTTCTGACAAATAGAATACTTTGACAACTCTGCTAACAATAAAACTATCCAATGGAGCTAACTGATTAGTAGAAAAAATGAGTTTTTTGTCTGCAAAAGTATTTCCTATAGTATTGCACGCTTAGTAAGTGGGCAGGCGTGACAGAGTTAAACTTAAAGGGTAATGTCAGTTGTAAACTGTGGCTGTTTATGTGAATACGCAACAAGGTGAATATAAACGCCACACACAGAGCCTTGATTGATGGATTTCATTGAGGTTGGGCTCAGTGGTCCTTTGCATGTCCACAGTGTGAAGCCTTCAACATGACTGTGAGTAGTCCTTGGGCAGTCCTTTGAATACCCCCGTTGGGGTGCCGGGGGTTTCAGTATAAATAGTATCCCCACTTTCTGGAAATTTAGTGCTTTAAATTCCCACTGTCGCTGTCTTTCTCATTTGCTCTTTCTCATTTCTGCTCTGTTCTATCAATCTGCTATACTATCTTCTTCTTCGCTAGACCAGTCTCCTACCTTTTTTCTTGAAAACTCTTCCGGGACAAGACTCCTTGTTTGTGTTTGAGGTCTGTTGGATCAGCTTGGGAATATTGGACGCTTTCTGCCAGGTGGTCTCTAGGGCTTCCTTTGATGTTATTATTTAGCAATGTAGGCATTTTATATGTATATGTTTTGTTGATAATTTATAATGATGTTTGTATTCTATTTTGTTTTTGTAAACGGGGGTTCGATAAGTTGGGGTGAAGCCTCAGCCGTCCGCTGCGTGGGATGTCTTTATTGTAAAGTGACTGGCTGGTGGAGGGCATTCAGTTTTCCCACTAGGGTTGTTTCAGCATATCTTTTATGCGGATTGGGGGTTGTCCGGTCCTGATTTGGCTCGGAAGAGTCCGCTGGACCTAAAGCAACAATTATGTAATGTAATGTAGTCCTTTGAGTTGGGTATGAGTGCTATATGTACTTTGTTACAGATCATGAAGCGTGGGTCTGCATACATGCTGTTCACTGGGAAGCCTATTGACAGCACATCCAACTTCGTCTTTCCCTCAACCCTCATCCCACAATACCTCCATCTGCTGGAGAAGTAAGTTTACATCAGCATCATCATCATCATCATCATCATCATCATCATCATCATCATCATCATCATTATCATCATCATTATCGATATTGTTATTATACCATTCATCATCATCATCGTCATCATCATCATCATCATTATCATTATCGATATTATTATTATACCATTGTTGAAGACCATTCAATATAATTATGAATCATTATTAACAATGTAAGGTTAAGATATTACTATTTCCTCGTTCATTCTGCTTTCACAAGACTCCCAGAAAACAACCAACACAAGCAAACTGTTAGTTAATTCATTACTGACAACAGGCAAAATTGAAAAAAGGGTGCTTTGCTTTTCCCGCATATACCTAGTCCACACAAATCTTCAATATTTCCCAATGTGTCAGTTGTTCTTGGAAGGGTGTAACACTGGAACACGCTGCCAAGTTTGATTCCATTGAACCTTTTTACCACCTCAATCATTTTGCTATTTTACTTCAAGGCTTCAACAGTCTCTCTCCATTTTATTTTGAGGACCATACATTGTGTTGTTTGTTGCAGGTTTGAAATAGCCTTGCCCAGGAATGAGGAAGATCTGCTGATTCCCTGCCGTCTGCCATTGAAAAGGCCAGACTTCACAATGCCTGACTTGGACAGAACAGGTGGGTGGTTATGGAACAATTGGGCTTGTCCTCCTGGCAGGGAATTGTTTGCTTTGCAAGTGGAAATTAGATTGCATTGGATTAAAATGCAGGCGGAGAGTATTGGATCATAGTGCAATCTCATTCAGACAATATATTCTATACTTATTATTGGGTAACTTTGTGACGGAATATGTAGGTGTGTGTGTTATATCTTTTAAAATGCTGCATCAATCAATTTACTTCAAACTTTGCACAACGACAGATTCCACTCATCAATGTTTTCTATCAATGATCTGGTTAGCTCAACACCAGCACAACAAGAAACGAGAAACGAAAGTATCGGTTTCCACACTTTAAGCCAAATTGGCCACCATGACAGTTCATTTATTGCAAAATGCAAGATTAATATCTTTTAAACTGATCAATGGATTTACTCGAAAGTGTATTAAACAATGTTATTTTGGGATGAACACAAACACAAGACATTAAAATATTGTCACAACGCCAAAAAAGCTGTCTTTCTGAACCATTGCATGAGATCAAGTAGCATTTGCTGTACTGCGCTGTGCATCATTCTTCATCAATAATTTACCCCATACTTTACATGAAACTTATCAATGGATTTATTCGGAAATTTGCTTACTTACACTGCGCAGTCTCCAGTGTATTTAGCAATTTAATTTTGGGCCGTAAGAAATTAAAATAGTGTCAACGCTGAGAATTGCTGACTTTCATGAAATTCATTGATGCATTCGAACGACGGTAGAAAGGGGAGTAATTACACATTATATTAATTACTTCCCTTCTATATCATGACCCCCAATGATAGATAAAATATAAGATAATTCTTTTTTTTAAACAAATGTAGTAGAATAAGCAGTGGTCTGCTTTTTTACATCTGGCCCTCACCCTAAAGTCAACTAAAACTTAACAAAACTAAAAAAAACTATGAAACAAACAAGTTTTTAAAAAAGGCTATTAAAAATCCCATTAAAACGATGACATGTTTAAAAACTTGAGTAAGAACACATGTACATGACATGCATTGCAAGGAATAGAGGGTGGAGTTGCAGACCAATTTTATATTTATATTTAACATTTATAGTATTCTAAAGATCAACTGGTTTGTAAGCTTAGAGGACATTATACACATTAACTACCACATGTGCATATTTTCAAAATAATTAAACAAAACAATATACATTGCATAACATCATCAGTAGCAAAGAACATAAGTGAGTTTGTAGAAGGAAAAAAACAAACAAAATTTTTTTTTTATTACATGTACAATGAAAGCAGCGTTTATTTTGACTTCATAAGATAGGATGCATATTTGCTCTTAAAAGTATTCATGTTGGTACAGTGGAACCTCCGGTATCCGTCTCTCTGGTATACGACTCTCTCCGTTATGTGACCTGAAAACTTCTGACGGATTCACTTCCAATAATAAATGACCTCTGGTATGCGACAACCTCGTTTATGCGACCAGCGACCGTGTCTTAAGCCCTTTATACGACCGTCTTAGGGCAATTGAAAACAGGTATCAGTTAATTTGTTGTCTGTACCTTTCGTTTTTTCTCTCATATTAGTGTACGCCTGCTGTTGTCTGCTATTTCCGGTTCGCAAATAAGGGACATTACTCGCCTACACTGGCTTGTCAAAATGGCGTCGCGCAAGAGGAACGTTTTGAGTATGGCAGAGAGAATGAAAGTGATTGAAAGAAGTGAAAATGGGGAGAGTTGTTTGTCTATTGCAAGAAGTTTAGACGTTGGGAAGACCCAAATTCAGCTCATCATAAAGGATAAGGAATCTGTGAAACTACGATGGGAGAGTGGAGAAAGTGGCGAAAAGGGAAACATCGAAACTGAGAGCTTCTGCACTGACAGACTTGAATGAACGTGTCTGGCAGTGGTTCGACTGTTTTCTATTTTTGAAGTTGTGAATAAAAGACAAAGCTAAAAATGAAACATATTTTACAGTTTCCTTTGTCAAAGAATACATGCTGGTGAGTGTGAAAATTATGACTACATACCCCTCCGAGCCTGACCCCCCTCCCCCCAACTCCACCCCTTGTTTCCGGTATAAGACCACCTCTATTATAAGACCGTTTTTTCTCAGATTTTGGACGGTCGTATACCGGAGGTTCCACTGTAGTTTGTGCATAAATGAACCCTTATTATAAACCAACCTTGCATTTTTAGAGGGAGAATCCCAAAGTTTATGTAGTCTAACTCTGAAGTGGTTGCTTTCTTTATTAGGATTACTTTAAAAGCGTGTTTTGGTAATCTAATAGGTGGTTTAATTGTACTATCACTGCCAAATCCCATAAGGTAGATGCGTAATCAATGGCTGAATGAATATTTGCATTAAGAAAAGCTTCCTTGCTTCAAAATTTAGGAAGTGCTTGATTCTAGTTAGAAAATACACTTTCTTGGACACTGTTTTGGAAAGTTGTTCAGTGTGATTTGACCAAGACAGGATGTTATCAATGTCGATTCCCAACACTTCATGATGGCTGATTTTTTTCAGTAATTTTATTACTATATTATGAACCGTTCAATCCCGAAATGTTGAGGTTATATTCTGGCGTTTTTTTTCTAGTTGTTATTATCATGCATTTGGTTTTTGGGGGATTAATTGACATATGATTTAGCTCAGCCAATTCAGTCAACAGGTTTAAACTTTCCTGCAGTGATGCTGATACATGACTTAAATTGGTGTTGCTAGAATGTATGGTAGTGTCATCTGCAAAAATTTCACAGGAATTCTTAATATGAATATATTAATATATATAGTGAAGAGGGCCTAATACCGACCCTTGTGCTACACCGTACTGAACAACCTGTATGCTCGATGTTGAGGTATTTGCATGCACTGTTTGAGGCCTGTCTCTGATAAAAGAACATATAAGTGGAACTGAATCAATCCCGAGTCCACATAGTTTGTTTTTTAGAAGCAGCATGTGGTCAATGACGCCAAAAGCTTTGGCAAAATCTACACACACAAAAAGCACCACAAAAATTCATGGTCAACAAGACTGATTAATGCAGTGTGACATGAGTGTTGAGCACTGAATCCAGATGGTTAGGGTGAAGTAATTGATTATGGTTGAAATGCTCCAAGAGAGAGATAGATAGATGTTTTCCCTTCTTTTTCTTTCTGTTTTGTGTTGTGAGAGGTACATAAGATTGGATTTTGCACATGTAATTGACTGCAAATTCTCTTTGAAGAGGATTCTCAGTTGCCAAATCTTCTATCTATATGTATATCTTTAAAAATACTGAATCCTGCCACAAATTCCCGCACGTGTGCAGGTAAACTGCTAAGTGGATTATAATGCTATTAGATTATAATGCAGAGTCGAGTCAGAGATCGGTATTGAATTGTAATTCAGAGTATTGGATTATAATTCAGAGTCATAGAGTATCGGGTTATGATGTAGAGTCAGTATTGGATTATAATGCAGTCAGAGAGTATTGATTACAATGCAGCATAACAGCTTCCAATAGTGACAAAAGCTGCTGAGTGAGTGCCTATTTTGTTTCAGAGACGGTGTACAGATACTACATGATGCCGTTTATCCCCATAGGTTTCTGGTCCAGGCTTCTGACACGACTGATCATGTTTGCTGGAAGCAAGTTTATCGAGGTATGCAACACAGTCTCCCTGGGTTTGGCTGTTGAACAATGAATACAAGATTGAGGCATATATAGTAGCCTGTTTGGAAGTATAGCAGACAATTGTGCTATATGGTAGCGCTTTGTACAGATGGCTGCTTGTTGTTTGCAGCATTTGCTGATGCTGGGCAATAGCCACGGTCAAGTCCATCACTGGCAGGAAGGCCTCTTTGTCATGTGGACACCGGTAAGTTGGCTTGTCTTCCGTTTTCCCGTCAGTTTGAGTTGTTCTGCCGATATTGTTGTGGTGGTTGATATCCTTGGATTTTCGTTGATGTCGTGGATTGTTGTTATTGCTGCAGTCATGTAGGTTTAATAAGCCAGTTTTCATTAAATGGGCGACCTATTGTTAGAGTTAGAATGTGTGTAGGGGAATGTGTAGAATGTGTGTAGGGGCATGCCTCCACGGATTTTGGGTCAGCGTCGATTTGGGGCTGACTGTTGTTATAAGCTAGGTGGCAGCCCAATAGTGGCAAAAAGCTACTGATTCAACATCAAGTCAGATGACAGCAATTGAAGCCCTGTTATGCAACATCAAGTCAGATGACAGCAATTGAAGCCCTGTTGTGCAATATCAAGTGAGATGACAGCAATTGAAGCACTGTTGTGCAACATCAAATACTCAGAGGTGCCAACCATTACGATTTTGCCGTAAGATCTTACGGTCAAATTTATATCTTACGGTCTTACGGTCAAACTGAAAATTTTCCGGCGAAGAAGTTATACAAATTGTACGGTTTGCGAACACCGCATTGACGCAAAAATTTTGTGAAAACTGGGTTAAGTTGCACAAGGCTAGTATAGAACAAGCAGCTAGTAAAGCTAGTAGCCAATGACATCGAGCTTTACGTTAATATAATCAACCACGCCTGTTCATTGGTTACCTAGCTTAGTAACCATTTGCAAGTAACTTTTCTAGCTGCAATAGCGCCATCTACTGGAAGACCACACTGCAACTAGCCAACCTATATTTGTTCTATTTTTAGCTCCACTAGCCGTGTGCAACTTTACCCTGGCTGGCTGGCTCAACTGAGCCCCGTTCCCATGCATGTATGCTAGGAAGTTAAGTAAAGCTAGCCAAGCGAGGGACTTGAGAAGCAGCCTAGCCTTTCCTCGCGAGAATTTATTCTTTCCCTTGCCACGAGCCAGTGTCAGCGGAACGCTACCTCGCGAGATCCTATTCTTCTTGCTTCCTTGCGTGTATCGGAACGAGTCTCTGCTTACAATTAGCTTTGCGAGATTTATTGACCAATCAGAAGCTACGATTTTTGAAATGCATTTAGTTATTCACTTCAGCAATGGCCGAACAAGGCAGCAGTTCAAAGTCGATTGAGCCAGTTAAAAAGAAGTTGAAAAAATTCCACCAGAAATGTTTGCCATCATACACAAAAGATTTCCCATGCATCATTGCTTCAAAAATATTGATAGAGCATGCACGATGTGTTCCGTGTGAACTGGATTTTAAAATCCCAGCAGTAATCCCTTTTGCAGCTATGTACAGTGTATATATTTTGTATATTCTATTGGTGAGTTTTTACTTTCTTTATTTTTTCAATATTCACTTTCATTTTGAGAACAAAAAAATATTGGCAAAACATTGCGTGTTCTTGAGCATGTGAAAAAAAATCTTACTGACAAATTTTGGATTTTACTGACAAATTTACAAAATCTTACTGCGAAATCTAATAGGGGGTTGGCACTTCTGAATACTTATGTAAAATTGTTTGTGTCAAAATGTATACAATCATGCATATGTCGTTGGGTTAACTAACACTCAATTGTGCATGTTGTAAATGAATCGTTATGTCGTGTGTTTTTGCATGTGGTAATGTAACAGTTTGTGTGTGTGCTCGCATGCCAGCATGCCTTTTTCTTGGTGGATGGCTGTCGTGGCGACACAGAGGAGGTGCATGTCACTGTTCCGGCCACATCACAAGGAGCAAGGTCAGAGTTGTCTCTCTTTACTTGTGGATTTTGTTGAGTTGCTTCCCTTTGTGATTGCTTGATGTGGTTTGGTTATTTCTTTGATTTTCAGTACAACTAATCTGATAAATGAATGCTAACATTTGGTACTTTTGAGCAAATTGTATTTTCCTAATTATAGGGAACAAAAAAAGAATTAGCCTAACCTTGTTGTGCAATACATTGCTTTGAAACATTTTGTGACTGGCAGTTGCCAGGTTTAGGTAAGGAGACAAGCAGAAGAAAAAGAAAATAAACTCTAATGAGTTGTATAAAATGTTCCAGAACTGATAGATTTTGGTTTTATTTTCTACCATTTGGTCCTGCCTAGACCCTGCGAACCTCATATGTCTTTGTGTGGTGACTGGTGTCAAAACTGAAAGGAAACAGATGAATCTCTCTCTCTCTTTCTCTCTCTCTCTCTCTCTCTCTTTCTCTCTTTCTCTCTCTCTCTCTCTCTCTCTCTCTCTCTCTCTCTCTCTCTCTCTCTCTCTCTCTCTCTCTCTCTCTCTCTCTCTCTCTCTCTCTCTCTCTCTCTCTCATTATTTATTGCCAGTGACTGTTTCAGACTGCTGGGTTATATAGTGGATCACATAGACTCACTAGTGGATGAGTGGTACCCAGGTCTGACCTGCATCGACCCTTTGCTAGGACATGAACTGTTGCAGAAGTTTGTACCTTGCACCTCTTGTACAGGTCAGCATTCTTGCTTCATTTGGCTTTATTCCTATGGTTTTGTTTTTTTAATGTCTGATGACCATTCCAGCAAGGTCCTCCTGAAAATAATACTCAACAGGTTGAAACCCCAAGCTGAACAAATCATAGCTGAAGAACAAGCTTGATTCAGGGCCGGGCGAAGTACCATTGAACAGATTTTCAACCTCAGAATAATCTGCTAGAAATACCTACAGTGCCAACAACATCTATATCATGTGTTTGTAGACTTCAAGAAAGCGTTTGACTGAGTCTGGCATGCAGCTCTGTGAGCAGCCATGACAGCTGTACAACATCAGCCCTAAAATTATTGAAGTCATCAAAAGCCTGTATGACAAGGTTACCAGTGCAGTCCTTCACAACAGCACCATCGGAAACTGGTTCAGAACAACAATTGGTATGCGTCAAGGATGCCTACTCTCTCCAACACTCTTTAACATCTTCCTAGAGTGCATCATGTCAAATGCCTTTCAGATCACGAAGGCACAGTCAGCATAGGGGGTAGAGCAATCTCCAACCTCCGTTTTGCAGATAACATTGATGGATGGGCTGGAGAGGAACAAGAACTTGAACAGCTTGGTACAGAGGCTTGACACCACCTCCAGAGCCTATGGAATGGAAATAAGTGCAGAGAAGACCAAAATGATGACCAACAACACCAAAGGCATCAACATGGACATCAAAGTCTAAGGCCAATCCCTCAACACAGTGCATATCTTCAAATATTTAGGAGCCATTGTATAAGACAATGGTTCCCGACAGGAAATCCCCTTTAGACTCGCACAAACAACTGCTGCCCTGACAAGGTTGAAGCCCATTTGGAAAGAC
This sequence comes from Oncomelania hupensis, assembly GCA_036898135.1. Taxonomy (NCBI): domain Eukaryota; kingdom Metazoa; phylum Mollusca; class Gastropoda; order Littorinimorpha; family Pomatiopsidae; genus Oncomelania; species Oncomelania hupensis. The sequence goes on along the minus strand of CM072514.1, from coordinate 12,775,397 downwards.
AGGACCCTCAGTCTACATTCCAAGGTAAGGCTGCTGCGCTCCCTTGCCATCTCCATCTTCCTATATACTTGCGAAACATGGACTTTCACAGCAGATCTACAACGAAGAATACAAAGCATGGAGATGAGGTGCTACAGAAGACTTCTGGGCATTTCCTATACCCAGCACATCACCAACAACGAAGTCCAACAGACCATCATACAAGCCATTGGACAACATGATGAAGAGGGAGACAGAAAACAAAGTGGGAGGACAACATTCGAGATTGGACTGGTTTGACACTGAACGAAGCCATGAGGGTTGCTGAGAACAGAGAAAGATGGAGTACCCTGGTTAAACGATCATCTGTGGTGCCCCAACGACCTTTGAGTTACGGGATAAGATAGGATAGGGGGATTTTAAATGTATTTCATTTTGCTTTGTACATAGTATAATTTCTTTTTTTTTTTAAGTTAATTAAAATTTATTTGTATTTATTTATGTATTTATATTTTTTTTTTTTTTTTATTCATATAATAATTTCAACCCAAGGTAAGACTGCTGCACTCCCTTGTCATCTCCATCTTCCTATACGCTTGGGAAACATGGACCCTCACAGCAGATCTATAACGAAAAATACAAAGCATGGAGATGAGGTGTTACAGAAGACTTCTGGACATTCCTATACCCAGCACATCATCAACAACGAAATCGGACAGACCATCATACAAGCCATTGGACAACACGATGGCATGCTCACAGTAAAGAAGAAACGGAAACTCCGATGGTATGGATATATCAGCAGAGCATCAGGCCTTGCAAAGACCCTGCAATGCACGGTGCAAGGAGGCAGAAGAAGAGGGAGACAGAAAAAGAGGTGGGAGGACAACATTCGAGAATGGACTGGCTTGACACTGAGCCAAGCCATCAGGGTTGCTGAGGACAAAGAAAGATGGAGTACGCTGGTTAAACGATCATCTGTGATGCCACTACGACCTTCTAGTGACGGGATAGGATAGAATAGGAGATAGAATAATTTCATAATGTATTTATTCATATCTTTAGTTATTTATTAATGTATTTATCAAGCCAAGTCTACATTCGAGATGAAATAAAATTGTTGTTGCAAGCGGCGCTGAATGTTTTAAGAAAACAAAGCTGGGGCAGCATGCAGAATATACTTAGGATGGAGAGGAGGGGAAGAACAGAATTGTACACAGAGACATGCACAAAGCACAGTCGCACACATATCTGCACACATCATTCCTGTATTTATGTATTTTGTTGACCATATATTGCAGGCAGGTGGCTCGTGTATGGGTTAGTCATGTAATGTACCACCAGTATGTCAAAGTCCCGCAAGTGGAGAATTTTCTAAGAGCATTGGACTTTCTGTAGTGACTTTTTTGGTGATGTTCCATTGTCTCTCGGTAGCAAGCTCAACATGCCTCAGGTGACAGCCTGAAATAGACCAGCATGCAACAGCAAAATGAAGAGATGGGGCACATTAAGTAAATCATATTGGCAGCGTGGATGTAGTCAGCACTGAGTAATGGTGTTACCATTGAGATGCACAAGATCATTACCAACATTTTGTTTTGCCCACACGGCGTACAATGACAGCCTTTGTCTGCGTTGATGCTGGAAAGGCTTTGCATAATGTTCTTTGGTTGATATAGCTATAGAAATATCAAGATTTTTTCTTACGTTTGTTTGCCACCAAAGGAAAGTTCAAGTTCTGTCTCGCAACGGGTGGTCAAATCTGCGAACTTTGTAGAACATTCCGTGACATGACTCAGTGTGTGTTTCTTTTGTCAATCTTTGTTTTGATTGGTTATTGGTTATGTCATTTTTGAGTGATTTCAAATTTTCTACAGTGTCCAGATGGTACTTAGGGCGAGTGACTGCGCATTGAGAGGTTCAGTTTGAATCGCAGTTGTTGGTGCTAATTGCTTTTTTTGCTGAATGAAGTTCATGAAACTATATAACGCCTCTATGCCTGCTTATATACTGAATGGGTTGCATGGAGGTGAACTTCACAATTACACAGCATCGGGACTGAAACTATATTTGGAATGTAACGTATCAACACCAACTGGAAGGAAGAAAATACAATGTATAAAACAAGGTATGGCATCATGAATGCATTGGTAGTACAATAAGACATGTCGGTCACAGAAGTGGAAGTGTTTTTAATATAAAATATTGAATTGGATTGAAGTAAAAGTGTTGCTTGTGGTTCATGTCCACGTTTTTGTGTGCAGGCCCACAGCCACACTTGTTTGAGTTTGGTGACTTGGTGTCTCGGTCAGAGGAACATGACAGTGTCCACTGCCCCCAGCATGATGCCTTCGTCTCCCTGGCTCAGCTGGTACGCAAAGTTCTGTCATAGGACGCATATGAGGACAGCTGAAAATAATATCTCTCACGTAACAGGCCACTCACAGTGCAACATTCCACAGAATTACAAACACATGGGACAGTCCGCTAAGGGATGTTGTCCGAGTTGGTACCACTAATGGATTTAAAAATGGTGTAGATAAGTTTTTGTCTAACATAATGTACTCCGTTGACTTGGATGGAGATTTCCTTATGCCCCACCTCCCCCCCCTCCTCCCCCTCCCTCTGCTAGGCAAAATTCTTCAGACAACTGATACCTGAAATCCTGCCAGTGCGACAAACAATAAGCCTGCTCTTACATGCAGGTGTATGTAGAGGACACAAGGTTGATAGCCTATGACGCCATCACTACTATACTATGCTACAGCTTTTACTATTTGACATTTTTTGTTTGATGGTTATGTTGATCTTTCAACATGTTAACAAAAATTGTTTTAATCTATCCAATTGCTGTCTTTTATTTTTTTTATTGAAACATGTTTTGATTTAGTTTTTTTCTTCTATAAACAATGACTAACTAATTAATGGACATCTTCTTACAGGCACCTGATGTGATGCTGACAGACATTGAAACAACGTTCCATCTTGATTTAGACAAGTTTGAATTCAAAGACAGGTGAAACCGTCGTTTTCATTCCATTACATTACATTACATGATTGTTTGTTTTAGGTCCAGCTGAATCCTTTGAGCCAAATCAGGACCAAATATTAGTTATATCTTAAAATGTTATCAAACTATTCAAGTCTTAAAAAACTATATTGTGTTAATGTTAACTTTAAAAAAAATTATATGTGCTTGTTAAATAATCATTTGCTTTTTTAACTTGTAAATTTAATATTTATTTGTTTATTTGAGTGATGTTTCCTGCTCTTGTTCAAATTCTTTGATGAGATAATGAAGATTTATTGAACTGAATTGAATCTTCAGGTATCTTTGCACTCCCTTTGCTATTTCAGTTATTTCAAAAGAACAGCATCCTCTGATGATGGTGATAGTGCTTACGGGAGTTAGGTATTATATATAGTATTGTTGAATCCCCCAGAACGCACACTTGCTGTAAGCTTAGGTTCTGTGTAACTCCTTGTGCCACTGAAACAGACCAATTGGATATTTTGGGGTTGTGGGGAGACAGCTCAACACACCTATACCTAGATTGTAAAGATACTATCCTTAACACTCATGTTTTAGTGAGTGCCAATTAGACCAATATACTTAGCTTGCACTAGGTCCCACCCACCCTCACCCCCTCCCTTTACGCACCCCATCCTTACTTATCCCCTGGTCAACCACAATTGTGCTTAATGGTCTGGGACATCAGGCAGCAGGTGTGCGCCTTAAGCAACTTGCGTTTGATCCAGTATTGGCCAGCGCCTTGAACAGCGTTTGAGCTGCGAACACGCTTTATAAGAACAATAAAATTAATCAAAACAGTACAATGAATAAATGAATGAAAAGTGACGTAGCTGGTGAAAAGCTGACGCAGCAGAGAAGTGTGGTCATAAAAATAATGCATGCTGCTTTGCTTTGTTTGCGTTCAGCCCAGATTATCTGCTTGGTGGCGGTGGCTTTGGTTCTGTCTACAAAGCCTTTTATAATGGCCAGGTAAAGTATCCCTTCTTTTAACTTTCAGTAGAACAAAGAAACCACAATTTGTGATAAATGACTATTTCTAAGTATGTGCAAATATTAGTTTAATAATAATAATAACGGGTTTTTATATAGTGGATACTCCAGCCTACGACCAGACTCACAGCGCTATACATAGTCAATACATAAAAATACATGCACTCGATCAAACATCGCTTTTGTTACAATACACCAAAAGACGGAACAGTAAAAGTAAGAACTATTTACAACTATGTACAAAATGACAAAAAAGACAAAAATAGAATAGCAAAACCTTATTCACAGCTATTTATATGCCTGGATAGACCCAGGAAAGGAAAACAATATAAATATCTACAGCCATGTAAACACTTACGGATCAGACAGAAACAAAAGAGGAGAGAATGGCAGCGGGATACAAATCAGTCTGACAAAAATTGGAAGCCTTCTTTAACACAGACATCAGTGTCACGCATAAGTTCATCCAAATTTCTTACATACCTGCTGATTTCTTTGTTCTCTTGTTGGATGTTGTGGTGAGGGAGGGGTTGGAGGTGGGATAAAGGGAAATAACCCAGAAAAATAATGATGAATAGACCTTTTGCTGCTATCGGGCTTACTAAGCTTATAGAGGAAGTGAGTCTGAAAGCGACCATGATTCCAATTTCAGTGTCAGAGCCTGTTGAGGGCATATGCATCAGGTAGCCTGTTTAGTGGAAAGTGTCTTATTGTAGGTGGCGCTTGGGAGGGTGAGGAAGACAATAAGAATGGTATACAGGGATTTTTGTGGCCAAGACAAGATTTGCAGTGTAAGTTTTTTTTAAATGTTTCCGACATCTTCCTCTCACAGACTGTGGCGGCCAAAGTATTCACTGCCATCGGTGACATCCATCCTCACAAGATGCTTCGACAAGAGGTGAGTAACGAGTCACGTTTGTCAGGGAGATAGCCCTGTCACTGTTGAATCCTATTGTAGCTGTGGGCTGTGAAGAAGGACCAGTATTGTGCAGGAGATGGCCCTGGACAACTATCAAAATAAAGTGTCAAATGAGAACAACTGGGGTTGAAATGTCACCGGATAGGTCCAAATGTTTAACAAGTTGGGCAGAGCAACTGTAGTGGAAAGAAGAAGAGTTTGTGCAGCAGCTCACCGCCATTCAAAACCCTAACTTTCACAGTGCCACGCTCTTACTGCTGTGCACTACGCTGTTACAAATTATTATGTCTCTATTATTATTTGTTAGCCATCTCGCTTGTGTTGATCTCCCAGGAGTTAATCCTGTCAGTTTGACCCCATTGTAGTGACCTTTATACGATTGTGTGTTTAACTCGCTAACCGAGCAGGTTACCGGATGCTATCAGGCGCTTTTTCTTCAATCAAACTTAAAGCACAGCAGTCTCAAGAGATTGTACAGCAGTCTCAAGAGATTTGTACAGCAGTCTCAAGAGATTGTACAGCAGTCTCAGGAGATTGTACAGCAGTCTCAAGAGATTGCTATTACTGAAGGCAGAAGAGATTGTACAGCAGTCTCAAGAGATTGTACAGCAGTCTCAAGAGATTGCTATTACTGAAGGCAGAAGAGATTGTACAGCAGTCTCAAGAGATTGTACAGCAGTCTCAAGAGATTGCTATTACTGAAGGCGGAAGAGATTGTACAGCAGTCTCAAGAGATTGCTATTACTGAAGGCAGAAGAGATTGTACAGCAGTCTCAAGGGATTGCTATTACTGAAGGCAGAAGAGATTGTACAGCAGTCTCAAGAGATTGCTATTACTGAAGGCAGAAGAGATTGTACAGCAGTCTCAAGAGATTGCTATTACTGAAGGCAGAAGAGATTGTACAGCAGTCTCAAGAGATTGCTATTAGTGAAGGCAGAAGAGATTGTACAGCAGTCTCAAGAGATTGCTATTAGTGAAGGCAGAAGAGATTGTACAGCAGTCTCAAGAGATTGCTATTAGTGAAGGCAGAAGAGATTGTACAGCAGTCTCAAGAGATTGCTATTAGTGAAGGCAGAAGAGATTGTACAGCAGTCTCAAGAGATTGCTATTAGTGAAGGCAGAAGAGATTGTACAGCAGTCTCAAGAGATTGCTATTAGTGAAGGCAGAAGAGATTGTACAGCAGTCTCAAGAGATTGCTATTAGTGAAGGCAGAAGAGATTGTACAGCAGTCTCAAGAGATTGCTATTACTGAAGGCAGAAGAGATTGTACAGCAGTCTCAAGAGATTGCTATTACTGAAGGCAGAAGAGATTGTACAGCAGTCTCAAGAGATTGCTATTACTGAAGGCAGAAGAGATTGTACAGCAGTCTCAAGAGATTGCTATTACTGAAGGCAGAAGAGATTGTACAGCAGTCTCAAGAGATTGCTATTAGTGAAGGCAGAAGAGATTGTACAGCAGTCTCAAGAGATTGCTATTACTGAAGGCAGAAGAGATTGTACAGCAGTCTCAAGAGATTGCTATTAGTGAAGGCAGAAGAGATTGTACAGCAGTCTCAAGAGATTGCTATTACTGAAGGCAGAAGAGATTGTACAGCAGTCTCAAGAGATTGCTATTACTGAAGGCAGAAGAGATTGTACAGCAGTCTCAAGAGATTGCTATTAGTGAAGGCAGAAGAGATTGTACAGCAGTCTCAAGAGATTGCTATTACTGAAGGCAGAAGAGATTGTACAGCAGTCTCAAGAGATTGCTATTAGTGAAGGCAGAAGAGATTGTACAGCAGTCTCAAGAGATTGCTATTACTGAAGGCAGAAGAGATTGTACAGCAGTCTCAAGAGATTGCTATTACTGAAGGCAGAATAGATTGTACAGCAGTCTCAAGAGATTGCTATTACTAAAGGCAGAAGAGAAATCCATTTTTTTAAATTTTTGAAATTTACATTGACTGCTTCCAAGTTCAGTATTTGCTTCATGCCAACAAAAGCTGGAACGTTAAAGTTTTACGCCCTGTGAACTTATTTTGAAATTAAAAATTGGCCAGCTTCAAACCTGATATTAAATGTATGAATGTGTGCCTAAGTTGTTCTCTGGACAGGTACAAGATGAGCTAGAAGAGAACTTGAAAGAAACATATTCTAATTGCACTGAAGTAAAATACCTGCTAGACTATAATTCAGAAACATTATATTTTATAGTGCCATCTGCCACAGCTGGGTGGTAGAGCATTCACCTGGTAAGATGACCCGAGTTCCAATCCTGTAGTGGGCAAAATAAAAGTAGTCATTTTTATTGTCCATCTTCGCAATGTGATTGCTTTGGTGGTTCAGTGGTGAATTAGGTTCCTACCCCTCTTCCCAATCATGGTAGTGCCACCTGTCTGCAATATTGCCAATGGTGGGGGGTAGACGTTAAACTTTTGAACTGTTGTCAAAATCCCACTAGCAACAGGCATCCACAGATAACATGTCTGGCAATGTTGTCCATTTTGCGTAGGCCACCATCATGCGGAGACTGAAACACCCCAGTGTGGTGTCGCTACTGGCTGTGGCTCAGCGACCTCACCCCTTGTTGGTGATGGAGTTTGCACCGTGCAAGTCCCTGGCTTTCATTCTGCACAGCAACACCCCTCTATCCAGGGTCCTGCAGCACAAGATTCTGCTGCAGGTAGGTTACAATGGGCCACTTTCTGCTTTCCTCAAAACGCTTTTCCCCTCTTAAATTTGCTTTGATATTACTTTTTAAAATGATGCAGTGTGTTTTCATTTCTCTTCTCAAATCAACCACTATGCATTGATGTTTGAACCACATGCATAGTAGTGCCAGTCTATTAACTCACCCCACCCAAATATCTGTGCAAAATAGTCCATAAATGACGTCGGTGAAAAAAGTCCGTCCGTTTATCTGTTTGTCTGTCTGTGACGTCCGCTGTCAGCAATGTGTTTTTGCAAAACTTTAAAGTGGCTAAGTACTCAGAAACTAGTTCAACTATCACAACCAAACTTGGCAAGTTTTTGTTTACCCATGATATCTCATAAATGATCAGTGAATGAAGAACCTCAAGGTCATAGGGTTAACAAATGCTATTTAAAAAAAACAAATTTTCACAAAATTTTACTTTTTTTCTAGGTTATTAATTTTGAATTTATTATTCTTTGAGGCATGCATGATAAATATCAATGAGACACATAAACTATACAAATGTGGTCAACCTCGCTCCAAGGTCAAGGTCACTGGGGCTGTCCAAAGTCAGTTCATATAGGTATTTTGAAGTGACCTTGACCCTAAACTATGAGAGATATAACGCTCAAACTTGTTATATTTAGAACTAAAGTTGATAGATTTATCGTTCATATATGTTCTGTTTTTGTGTTGATCTTGACGGTCAAGGTCATTTTAAGCCTTGCAAAAGCATATTTAAAAAATAGGTCATCATACAGTGGAATGGTTGTTTATTTAACCCATAGTATGACACAACATTGGGTTATTTGATCAGAGATTCATAAGAGGTGACTTGAGTGTCATGGTCATACTAAGGTCAAAGTCATTGAAGGTCAAGGTCATCCCAAGGTCACATTTTTGAGGGGCATAATACAACTTTTGCTGTAGTTTATTTGATAGTACATGAGTGTTTTTGGTGCCAGAGGTCAAGGTTACCTCAAGGTCAAGAGCATAGAAAGATCAAAGTCAGTATTATACTGCCACTGTGTGCGTTTTGTTTTTTCTGGGCACTCATTTTCATGTTATACATTGCGAATTCCACAAGGAGCATGTGAATCATAGGAGCTTTGCCCTTGTAGTTAGTGTTGTTATCTGCTGTATGTGAACAATGTTAGGTGAAGGCAGGCTGGTCCAGCTGTAATAAGCAGTACTGTAGGCCCAATGCTCACACACAGTGAGGCTATTTGTAGCTCTGTCCACTGACGCCTTGACACTGTTAATATGTTAATAACTTGTAGTTAGTGTTGTTATCTGCTGTATGTGAACAATGTTAGGTGAAGGCAGGCTGGTCCAGCTGTAATAAGCAGTACTGTAGGCCCAATGCTCACACACAGTGAGGCTATTTGTAGCTCTGTCCACTGACGCCTTGACACTGTTAATATGTTAATAACTTGTAGTTAGTGTTGTTATCTGCTGTATGTGAACAATGTTAGGTGAAGGCAGGCTGGGCCAGCTGTAATAAGCAGTACTGTAGGCCCGATGCTCACACATAGTGAGGCTTTTTGTAGCTCTGTCCACTGACGCCTTGACACTTATAATATGTTAATAACTTGTAGTTAGTGTTGTTATCTGCTGTATGTGAACAATGTTAGGTGAAGGCAGGCTGGGCCAGCTGTGGTAAGCAGTGCTGTAGGCTCGATGCTCACACAGTGTCGGCTTGACACTGTTAATATGTTAATAACTTGTAGTTAGTGTTGTTATCTGCTGTATGTGAACAATGTTAGATGAAGGCAGGCTGGTCCAGCTGTAATAAGCAGTACTGTAGGCCCGATGCTCACACACAGTGAGGATATTTGTAGCTCTGTCCACTGACGCCTTGACACTGTTAATATGTTAATAACTTGTAGTTAGTGTTGTTATCTGCTGTATGTGAACAATGTTAGGTGAAGGCAGGCTGGGCCAGCTGTGGTAAGCAGTACTGTAGGCCCGATGCTCACAAACAGTGAGGCTATTTGTAGCTTTGTCCATGGATGCCTTGACACTGTTAATATGCACATACAGTAAACAAATAGATTCTCCCTCTTTGCAAAAAAGAAACTCCACAACTTTGTTCTTTCTACATTTCACAACGTTTTGGTTCTACAGGGGGGTAAAAAGTTACTCCAGGTTGAAAACTGGTAATATTATTATTTTTGGAATGAAACAAAATGTATTGTAATTGCGAGCTTTGTGGCTAAGTGGCCTAACTGTCGCCTGTCACTATTTGAGCCAACTCAGTTGATCTAAAATATGATTCATTCAAAGATAAAAGACTAACTATTTATTGATTATCACTCCATTTTAGTAGAGCATTGTTCCCAGGATATTGGAGTGGTCATATTGTGTAGGTATTATCTTGATTGAGATTTCGACAGTAGGCAGAAGAAGACGGGGTGACGTTGTGGAAATATACCAAGGTAAATCATAGAATCTGAATCAAGATGATACCTACTCATCATTCCATTTTGAGTTTTGTGTTCAGATCACCCATTTTGTGGAAAATTGTGTGCAAATTCTGTTTTACCATCTGCAGTATATAAGAACATTGTGTTTGTCAAAGAAAATCAATTAAACTGTGTAATATATACATAAAATTATATATTAATATTAATATAATATATACATATATGTTTTCATTGAACAGGTTGCGGAGGGCCTGCACTATCTGCACCAACTGATGATTGTGTACAGAGACATGAAACCTGACAACGTTCTCATCTTCAGTCTGGCTCCTGATGCCTTGGTTAGTAGCGCAGGTGCATTATTCAAGCCAACACATCTTCTTTCCCTCCCAACAAGGGGAAATATGGTGGCCCAAACATGTCAAAAATACAAAGCAGAACAAATAAAATAAGACGCTAGTACCCGCACCCGTCTACACTCATCGTGCATACACACTATGCAGCCTTTGCAAGATTGTTGTTGCTGTTTGGCCCACGTTTGTTGATACCAGCTCTGTCATTCCACTGATTCCTCCTCGCCTCTCTATCTACAACCAATAAACATTGAAATTATAACGGTGTAATTATAACAGTGTAATTATAACAACGGGATTATCACAGTGCTATTATAACAATGAAAGTTTTTAAGTAAAGGTAAAGGTAGTCCCATAGCCTTGTGGCCGTAGGGGACCGTAATGTTGGAGATCACACTTATCTTGGGCCAGCATAATGAGGGTGATGCCCATCTCTCTCCCTCGCTGCTTTACCTTCCCCACCCTTAAGAGAGTAGGTACTCAGTCACAGTTGAGTCAACTGGGGGCGTTGTTATTTGTTGCTTCACGTTTTGCGGTCACCCATCCAAGTGCTAACCGCACTGGACGGTGCTTAACTTGCGACACAGTAGCGAGTGCTCCAACCAATGCGCTCTCCGACACCCCAATGAAAGTATTATTATAACTATTATAACAATGAAAGTATATACAGTGTAATTATAACAATGAAATTATAACTATGTAATTATAACAATGAAATTATAACTATGTAATTATAACTATGTAATTATAACAATGAAATTATAACTATGTAATTATAACAATGAAATTATAACTATGTAATTATAACAGTGTAATTATAGCAATGAAATTATAACAGTGTAATTATAGCAATGAAATTATAACAGTGTAATTATAGCAATGAAATTATAACAGTGTAATTATAGCAATGAAATTATAACTATGTAATTATAACAGTGTAATTATAGCAATAAAATTATAACAGTGTAATTATAGCAATGAAATTATAACAGTGTAATTATAGCAATGAAATTATAACAGTGTAATTATAGCAATGAAATTATAACTATGTAATTATAACAGTGTAAGTATAACGGTGTAATTATAGCAATGAAATTATAACAGTGTACATGTAACTATAGCAATGAAATTAGAAAAGCGTAATTATAAAATTAATTTATAACAGTGAAATTATAACAGCATAATTATATCAACAATATTATAAGTGTATTCATATCAATGAATTTATAACAGTGTAATTATAACAGGGTGATTATAACAGTTAGATTGTAACTGTAATTACAACAATGAAATTATAACAGTGTAATTACACCAATGATATTATAACAGTGTAATTACACCAATGAAATTATTATAGTGCATTTGCAACAATGAAATCATAGCAGTGTAATTATAATAATGGAACTAAAACAGCATAATTATAACTGTAATTATGTCTACGAAATTATAACAGTGTAATTATTATACTGTTTAATTATAACAGTTTAATTATATGAAAGAAATTACACAAGGGTAATTATATAAATGAAATTATAACAGAAAAGTTATAATTTACAAGAGCAAACTACAATAAATGTATATAATGTTCTTATATAGCTTGTTTACACACTCCAACAGCTGCTGCAGGCACTGTTCATTCACAAGCATAAGATAGTTCAAAGAGTTGCTCAAGGCTTTTGGGATCCAGCTTGCATAAAATAGTTTGGGTAAGTCAGGACACCTTTGCCATGGACAGCAGCTGTCTGCCTGTAGAGAAATTGAGAAATGGATGCTGATTTAGCGAACAAACATAAAAAAATGGCATGGACTTTTAAAATTCAACACTGGTTGTTTCAGCTTGTTGATTTTCATACAGTAAATCATTATAGTAATGCAAGAACATCCACGGATCCATGTTTTATTTTAATCACATTATTTTAAAAATAAAATAATAATAATAATAATAATAATAAAGTAGACTTATATAGCGTGGTACCCCAGCTCGTGGCTGGGCTCACTGCTCGTAACATAGGATATATAGAAGATAAGATAGTACACCGATTAGAAAAGACATATGAACAATAAAAAATAAGTATGCAAGCATTGCCACCAACCACACTCGAAAAGCATACAAGGGAACACAACATATGCAATACCCTTCACATGCATAATAAAAAATATTAATTATAAAATACACATGGCATATTAGATAATAATAAGATAATACAATCTGAGAATCCGCCGTACAAATTTAAAATGTAACTAACAATTTGTTGCATCTAACAATGATTAATTATTACAATGATTGGATAAAAAGACAAGACCCGCCTCCTCCCTGTTGCAAAAATAAAATCTTATCAGTAAAATAACATAGGAATTAATGCAAAAATAATTATGTAAAAAATAATTAAATAAAAAAAACAGCCCCTTCCCCCTCCCCCGCAGGTATAAATGTACAGACTATTTACATGTCAAGCCGGCATCCGTCAAAATAAAGTGTAAAAGGAGAACAGCTGGTGTATAAATGTCGCCCGAAAGATCTTAACCTTTAATTAGGTTACAGGCACAGTCACTGTAGTGTACACATGAAGATTTCTTTTTAACATTATTTATTTTGTTATTTATTTGACCTCTCCCTCTTTTTTTACAGATCAATGCTAAGATCACCGATTATGGCATTTCCCAGTTCACCACCCTCAGTCCCCTGTCGGCAAACCAGGGTACACCGTCCTACAGAGCCCCTGAGGTCATCCGAGGAGAGAGCTACTCTTTCATGGTATGTCGGCAATCTCATTTTGAACATTTCATTTGCCTATGTGTTTTTTTTTTTGCTCTACACTCGCTGTCTCCTTAACCTTTAGGCTGCGCTGTCAACGTACGTAGCACAGGGTGTTTAACACCATCCTAATGCGATGTATCCGTACGTTGTACGGGAGATAGTATAAGGGAGGTAAAAGCGTTTATAAAATAAATCCTTGGTCATGATTATGAAACAAAAGTTGTTTCCCTTCAACTGTAATGTTTTGGAAAGAAAAATCTTTTGGTTTAGAGGTAATTTTCAAACAAAAAACACGTGTCGAAGCACTTGTTGCTGGCGAAATTTTCCGCCTCGTTCGTCGCCATCATGGCACGCAGAACATACACGGCAGAAGAGGTGGCGCAAATGTTTCAGGAAGAAAACTTTGATGATAATAGTGGGGATGGAGATTTTGATGCGGGTGATGATGTTTATTTGACGGAGGCTGGATGGAGGGATTACGATTCGGACAAAGAAGAAGATCGCCGCATACAATCTTTAGCAGACGACGGTAGGTGAAAAAAACTTTGTTATTTTCACTAGATCTATAATAATATTATTTGCCTTTTACACAGACTATTTCTGTATTTATCAGGCTTTGATTACTGTCCATTTTGGTTCTCATAAGTTTTGGTAATAAATCTTATTTCTATTTTGCAATTCTTTTTGTATGACTTCAAGAATGGGTGTGCAGTTGAGTGAGAGTGAATTTGTTTGCTCATGCCCCTAACTTTGCATCCCATAATTGTACTAACCAACAATCTTACACCTTTTTGTGTCTGTTCTTTGGAATCTTTATTCAATTTCCTTTCATTTGATATATATACTTTGATATATATATAGGTGTAATAGTTTAGCAACAATGGCATATATAATAAGGCATGTGTGTTTTTAATCGTAAGTCAGAATTTTCTTTAACACAGAGCAGGAAAAAACATGTCAGCAGGCTAAGGGTTAATCCCCCGCTACACCAACTCCAATCTTCTCCAGCCTGTTGTACACCTCACAATCTCCTTCATTCTTCTCCAGCCTGTTGTACACCTCACAATCTCCTTCATTCTTCTCCAGCCTGTTGTACACCTCACAATCTCCTTCATTCTTCTCCAGCCTGTTTTACACCTCACAATCTCCTTCATTCTTCTCCAGCCTGTTGTACACCTCACAATCTCCTTCATTCTTCTCCAGCCTGTTTTACACCTCACAATCTCCTTCATTCTTCTCCAGCCTGTTGTACACCTCACAATCTCCTTCATTCTTCTCCAGCCTGTTGTACACCTCACTATCTCCTTCATTCTTCTCCAGCCTGTTGTACACCTCACTATCTCCTTCATTCTTCTCCAGCCTGTTTTACACCTCACAATCTCCTTCATTCTTCTCCAGCCTGTTGTACACCTCACTATCTCCTTCATTCTTCTCCAGCCTGTTGTACACCTCACTATCTCCTTCATTCTTCTCCAGCCTGTTTTACACCTCACAATCTCCTTCATTCTTCTCCAGCCTGTTGTACACCTCACAATCTCCTTCATTCTTCTCCAGCCTGTTTTACACCTCACGATCTCCTTCATTCTTTCCAAACCTCCAACTTTTTCTTTCCTATCCACCATTTGTTTTTGATTTTTCATATGAGAAGTGAGCATTTGTTATGGATAGATACCTGCACAATACAAATGGACTTTCTTATAATTGTCAGACCTGCCTACACCTCTGTGAACTAAATGAGGAGTTTGCATCCTAAAAATGTGGAGTTCTGAATACAAATGAGGAGTATGTAGTCGCGGTCGAAGTTTGACTGTAAAAAGCATTAGCTGAAACAACGTATTTGTGACACACCCAGACACCACAAAACCAAAGAGTAAAACACACACGCTGCCAAGTTTTTAATCAAATCTTGTAATAAAGTGAATGCTACATCTCGTTGTCATCTACATGTCGTTGTCATTGGAAGGTTGAGTTCGGCTACTAGTTCAACCATGCCTATCTCGGCTTTTGATGATACCTATTTTAACATCTTCTGTGGCTGTGCTCTTTTTCTCCTGTGCCACAAACATTCTGCTAATTTTGCCAAATTTCTTAGCTTCCTTTTCCATGTTTTGATGAGTTTTAACCTGCACGTGTTTTTCACAATCAAATGCTCCACCATTTGCAAAAAGTACAAAACACGTTGGTGTCTCCCTTGGCTGAAGCCTTTAGACAATGCCATCGCTCTGTATAGCCTAACTCTTTAAAAATTTTTGGGAATGGTTTTTGCCTTTGGCTGTTTTCTTCTTAGTAGAAGTATCATCCTCGTCATCCGTTTCATGCTCACGGACACGCGTTCTTTTCATTTTCGCTGAATTAACTATACAAAACGCCGATTTCAATGCTGCTGTGCTATGATACAAAATTAATGGCTGCCCTAAAGTCACGTGATAGGCATCGCACACGACGAGATCATTCGACTCTTGCGGGAGTGACTACAAAAAGCGCACAAAAGCACACAAATGCGCCAAAATAAATTACGCGGAGTTTTTGAAACGGAAAATGCGGATTTTTCGGATGTCGTGCGGAGTTGCGGAGTTGATTGTGAAAATGCTTAAAACTCCGCGCAAGCGGAGTACTAGGCAGCTCTGAATTGTGCCGTTGGTTTAGGACAGCGACAGTAGTTTCACCAGGTCAACCTCGGAAATGAGTGGGTCTCTTTGATTTGTTTGTTGTCATTATTGCTGTTGAGTTGGCTCTTTAACTCCTGAAGAAGGTTTTAGCGCAGTACTGTACATCTAATAAAGAACTTGTTAGCCTGCTGTTGTTTTATCTTCTTCGCTCTCTCTCTCTCTCTCTCTCTCTCTCTCTCTCTCTCTCTCTCTCTCTCTCTCTCCCTCTCTCTCTTTCTCTCTCTTTCTCTCTCTCTCTCTCTCTCTCTCTCTCTCTCTCTCTCTCTCTCTTTCTCTCTCTCTCTCTCTCTCTCTCTCTCTCTCTCTCTCTCTCTCTCTCTCTCTCTCTCTCTCTCTCGTCTTCTTGTTTATATGAATTTTTCCTGTTATTTGGTACGCAGGCTGACATGTTCTCATTCGGCATTCTGATGTATATGGTGCTGACTGGAGGACTGCATCCATTTGAAGAACTGGACTTTCAAAGTGAGAAAGACAAGGCCTTTGCTGAAGTGAGTGCACATTGCCATGGACTGCAACCTAGCATTTGCATTACAGGGTGCTAGGAAAGTGCTTGTTAATTATAATAATAATAAGAAGAAGACTGGATGCTAGAAGTGCCTTATTCCTAAATTAGACTCAATGCGTGGCGATCTGTAGCCAATATACACACTTGCTATGTTATAGGCCCTCTGACATATGCACCAAACACGCATACATCACTCTATCATGTGGTGTAAAAGCAAGTCGCTGTTAGCTTATTCTTTGATCAAACTCAAAGTGGGACAATCTAAGGAGATTGCTGTTGTACAGCCTGAAAGGTCACCAATTTGTACTTTTGAAACGTACATTTACTGCATCCAATATGGTTAATTAATTATGGAGTAAACCCAAGGACCCAGAGAAAGCCATCAGTGACGTGGCCAGTGTGCAAACAGGTTGCCTCCATTGGGTATCAAACCCACGATCAACAGCATTAAAAACTAGCATTCTATCCTACTGCGCCACAAGCCTTCATTTAGGTCTGTCATTCTCTTTAAAAACATTAGAGAAAAAAATGAATCGCGATGAGCACACCCAGAATAGGCATAAATTATCACACTGTTGCATGGGGAGCTATGAGGTCAAAAGTAGTCAAAGGGGTTAAAGTTTATTTTGTGTTATTGTTTAGTATTCACTGTTGGACCTCTATGATGTTAAACGTGGCCAGTGTAGTATTTGATGAAGGTTTTTATTAAAACCAAAATATTGTGCTTTGACCCTGAGAGTTGTGACTTGTTAAAAAAAAAAATCTTCTTTTAGTGTTGCGTTGTATTTAGTCTTAGAATTTTAGACTGCCTGCGTCCTCCTAATAGGATGAATAAAATGTTTCCAGAACAATCCGTTCACACCCATTACTCAACGAGGTTCATCCCCCTGGCCAGACATGCAGGATGTGATGAACCAGTGTATGCACCAAGTGCCCGACTACAGGCCCAAGGTACTTCTAGCTTTATGGCAGATAGGACAGTCATTACTTGGTCTTGGTAAGAGCATAGCGTAATCTAGCATAGCATAATATATCATAGTATAATATTGCATAGCATGGCGTAATACAGCATAGCATAATATAGGATATCGTAATATAGGATAGCAGTTTAATATAGCACAGCATAATATCATACCGTACAGCATAATATAGTATAGCATAAAATAGCATAGTTTAATACAGCATAGCATAATATAGCATAGTATAATATAGCATAGCATAATATAGCATAGTATAATATAGCATAGCGTAATATAGCATAGCATAATACAGCATTGCATATTATAGCGTAGCATAATATAGCATGGCATAATATAGCATAGAATATTATAGCATAGCATAAAATAGCATAATACAGCATAGCATAATATAGCATAGGGCAATACAATATGGCGTAATTAGGGCTGGGCGGTTTTACCGATACGTAACTGTATTCAGGTTCAGAAACGCAACTGTACAGTATACCGGTGCGGGTGTCCAAGGTCCAGTTTACTGGTAAATCTCGACAACACATTACGCGACAGTGGGTGACATCTTGTCCACCCAGAGAGCGAGCCTAAAGCCCAAACACATGGATAGGCAGCTGTTCTTGAGCATGGTACCAGTCGCCAATCTTTCTGAACTCTTAAAGTTCTTAAAGACCTTTCGCGTTGAATGTTTTTGTTTTATTTTTATTTTGTGGTTTAATGTTTGCTGGTGTTCTAAACAGTGATTTATCATAATTTATCACAATAATAAAGCTTAATTTTCTATGGAAATGTTTTTTTTTTCAAACTGTTTTGAAGTGTATGACAATTTTTCTTTTGCATTGGTCACTACTGTCAGTGCCATATCCCATTTGATTGTGTTACGTTGAAACGCGAACGAAAGTATGTCGGAAGCGTGTACGATAGATCTAATCGTTTCGATTTGCAAAGTATTCAATAATGGAGTTTATTTACCTTTGATTTGAGTTTGCATTGTTGTTAGGAGAGGCTTTGTATAACGTTGATAATTTTCGTTAGTCGATATTGTTGTAGAATCTTCTGGATCGGCTTGTTTACTATCGATCGAAGATTCGGGATAATTGTAGAAATTTGAAGGAACGATCCGGAAGGAGAAGAAATGTGTAATGACGTAAGTCAGTGATGACGATCTTTAGTTCGATTGGTGGCAGTACGTCATTTCTACCATGTACCAAATTGTTCCAGAAAAGAGAGAGGTTATTTAATCGTGTGCCGAGTTGCTGTTGAGAGAGTTGAAGTTGTTGTTAGTTGGAAAGTAAGACGATTGAGCGATTGTATGCAGTTGTTGATGTGTGCTGAATAAAAGCGGAAAACTTCATACGTCGACTTTGTGACTTGTATGCTGTTTGAGCGGGTTGCGTGAATAAACGAATCTGAGTTACACAACTATCAGGAATTCAAGCATCGGGGCTGAATCAGATACTGATAGAAAAACACCAACATCGATCCGAGTGTAACATTTTGGGGGTCAAGCCGCGATTCACGCCATAGCCAAGGGTTCAACTGCTACAACAAGCGAGTCAACGTTACGAGAGGCAGTCATCGAGGGTAGCCGCCAACGAGTTGCGTCGAGAGGGGCCAACATACTGGGACTACATCCGATAGATTCGGGTTGACTGCAAGGGCGTGTAGTCGCTGAAGAGTTGCTTCGTGAGCGAACAACAGATCGGGACTACGTGGCTGCCGTAAGACTACGTCGAGGGACAGTCTCGGAGCTACATCGCCAGTGTTACAGAGAGCGGCGAGCGGACGTCGCGTCTACTTCAGCACAGGAGCGTATACATCAACACCAGCGTGGTGCAGCGTCGCATACGACGAGGACAGCGGGGCCTGCGTCAACGAAGGCGACTAGTGACAAGCATCAGCGCTACTGCAGAAAGCGTGCTGTTCTAGAACAGTCTAGAAAGGTACAGCACAGTCAAGAACTTTCCAGAAAAAAAGAACTCTACAGTCAAGAACTTTCTAGAAAAAGAACTTTCCAGAAAAGAACCTTCTAGAAAAGAACTTTCCAGAAAAGAACTTTCCAGAAGCATCAAGATGGCTGACTTCTGGCAGAAAGGGGTTGAACTAAATCTAAAAGGCAAACAGCTGACGGAGTACGTCAAATGCCAGGAGAGAATATTGCGTGAAGAAAGAGAAGAACAGCGACGGCGCGAAGAACGAGAATTAGAAGAGCAGCGTCGCCGTGAAGAAAGAGAATTGGAAGAGAAGCGTCTAGAAAAAGAAATAGAGTTAGAACAGAAGCGTCTAGAAATTGAACAGCAACGTCAAGAGAGAGAAGAGCAGCGTCGCCGTGAAGAAAGAGAGTTCGAGCTGAAGCGTCTTGAAGGTGAGCGTCAGTACCAGTTAGAGTTGGCGCGTATCCAAAACAATCGGCATGCGCCACAAGTCACCAACGACCATACGGCTCCTAAATTGCCAGCTTTCGTCGACGGGAAGGACCAGATCGACAGCTATCTGGCGAGATTCGAAAGGTTCGCCGAAAGCTCTAACTGGCAACCTCAAGACTGGGCAATTCGACTGAGTGCACTTCTGACGGGGCAAGCTCTCGAAGTTTACACCAGACTGTCGAACGATGACGCCAAAAACTACGACGTCTTGAAAGAGGCCCTGTTGCAGTGCTACAACTTTACAGAGAAGGGCTACCGTAAACGCTTCCGTGAATGCCGGCCTAAGTCAGACGAGACGCCAAAGCAATTTGTGGAGCGCCTGTCGTCATATCTACACAAGTGGGTGGAGTTATCAGGCGAAACGAAGTCTTACGACAGTCTCCATGACCTGATCGTGAAGGAACAATTTCTCAATGCCTGTCACAAGGACTTAGCGACCCACTTAGAAGAACAAAAGCTGCAGACGCTTAAAGATGTGACTGAGGCTGCTGAAAGATATCTCATCGCTCATGGGAAAACCCTGGGGCTACCCAGGGCGACGAAACATTTTCAGAAGACTGGAAACCATGTGAACCAGATCCAGGGAAGCCAGACGAGCCAGAGACAGACAGACTCCACGCCTCCTCCCAGGGAAGGGCATTCAAGGGGCTGTTTCACCTGCAACGCTACAGACCACAGAGCGGCTAACTGTCCTCAAAACAAAAGTAGCGGACAGCAGAGCAGTACGGACAATTCAGCGGCGGGCAACCGGCAGAGGCGGTTCTCCAATCAACGGCAAACCAGTAGATCTGACCATCAAGTGTGCGGCGGGAGCGTCATTCTTCCGAGTGAGACCAAGCGCACAGCTACCCCTGCGGACGTGCAAGAGTGCATGACTGATGGCCAACTCCTCCTTGCCAACGGGAAATCCATCCCCGTCGTCGCCAGCGCAGCTGTGACCGTACAGAACATGCCTGTTTCCAAGGGACGCGTCGGAAATCATGAAGTGACTGTTTTAAGAGACTCTGGCTGCAGTGGGGTCATCGTCAGAGAAGACTTAATCGCTAAAGAACAGTTCACTGGCGATTCAAAATGGACACTTATGGCCGACAGCAAATGTGTGAGAGCGCCAGTTGCGAAGATTCATGTCAACACCCCTTTCTACATAGGCGAAGTCGAAGCGGTTTGCCTGAAGAAGCCGCTGTATGATTTGATGATCGGGAATATCGACGGCGCGAGACGACCCGACGACCCCGATCCAGAGTGGAGTCCTGCCTCGACTCAACACGTCGAAGTTGTGGAGGAGGATCCATTGCCATTTCCCGATGGAGACCTTACAGAGCTGCTACGGGACAATGTGGTTACTCCGGCTCAGCCCTGCCGACCAGAGATCGTCGGTGCCGTTACTACCAGGGCCCAGGCCAAGAGAGACAAGACGTCTACGCCACTGAAGGTCGCCGACAACTCCAAAGCTGCCATCGTGGACAGAGATAAGCTGATCCAGCTCCAGGAAGCTGATAGCACTTTAAACAAGTACAGGAACCGCCAAGACCACGTAACCAAAGGCAGTAGTACGGTCTATTTTGAGGTGAAGGCCAAGATCCTGTACCGAATCTTCCAGCACCCGAGGGTCAACGGAGGGAAACCACTACGTCAGGTATTGGTACCGTTACCCCTAAGGCGTCAGGTGATGGAAGTAGCGCATGACTCAATCATGGGAGGTCACCTGGGTATCAAGAAGACGTCGGATAGAATCCAGGCGGTGTTCTACTGGCCAGGACTTCATGCGGACGTCAGCCGTTTCTGCCGATCATGTGACATTTGCCAGAAGACCATACCTTGAGGAAGGGTCCCGAAAGTGCCTATGCAGAGGATGCCTCTGATCGACCGACCTTTCAAGAGGGTGGCCTTAGACTTAATCGGCGAAATAAGACCTCCGAGTGAAGAAGGTCATCGATGGGTACTGACTTTAGTGGACTATGCGACTCGGTACCCAGAAGCAGTGCCACTGAAGAAGATTGACACTGAAACTGTAGCAGAGGCACTAGTGGACATGTTCAGTAGACTTGGAGTGCCTGAAGAAATTCTGACAGACCTCGGGACGCAGTTCGTCTCTGACTGCATGAAGGAGGTCAACAGACTGCTGAGCATCCGGCATTTAACTACGACACCCTACCATCCGATGTGCAACGGGCTCGTCGAAAAGTTCAATGCTACGCTGAAGTCCACCCTGAAGAAACTGTGCAGCGAGCAGCCCAGACAATGGCATCGCTACATCAACGCCCTACTTTTCGCCTACAGAGAAGTACCGCAGGAGTCCACCGGCTTCTCTCCGTTCGAGCTGCTGTACGGAAGAACCATCCGAGGGCCGATGCACATCCTAAAAGAACTGTGGACGAAAGAAGTAGACACCCCAGAGGTGAAGAACAGCTACCAGTACGTGTTTGAGCTACGGGAGAAGCTGGAGCAGACTCTCGAGATAGCCAGAGAAAACCTGAAGAAGTCCCAGGACTGTGGAAAGCACTACTATGATCGTAGGGCTGTGAACAGGAAGTTTAAACCTGGCAACAAAGTGCTGGTGCTGCTACCTACTGATCACAATAAGTTGCTGATGCAGTGGAAAGGCCCGTACGAAGTGGAGACCGTGGTGGGGATCAACGACTACAAGGTGAAGGTCGGCCAGCATTCCAAGATATACCACGCCAACCTCCTTAAGCTGTACGTGGAAAGGCCAACAGAGACTGTGCACGCAGCCACAGCAGCTGTGACCGACGACAGCTTTGACAGCGAAGAACTGTTGGAACTGGGAGACTTCCACAGCAAAGAAGGCATCAATGACGTTAAGCTAGGACCAGGCTTGACGGAAAGTCAAAAGTTGGAGCTCAAGGACCTTATGGGCGAATTTCCCCATAGCTTCAGCGATGTCCCAGGCTCTACGACTTTGGTCGAATATGAAGTCCACACCCAGACCTGGAAGGAGCATCTGCAGACCTTGAGGGAGCTGTTCCACCGTCCCGCAGAAGCCAACCTGACCGTGAGACCCAGCGAATGCATTCTGGGAGCTGACAACGTCGACTGCGTCGGACATCTGACGGGAGAGGAAGACAACGGAGGATGCACTGACTCCAGGAAAGCCCACGAGATCACTGTCTTTGACCCTGGGCCGATGACGACCGCAACTGACGAGGGCGTCGTTTCCTTGCGGTTGAAAGAACATTGACTGTGTGGACGAACTAAGAATATTGGTAATGACAGACTTGAAAATGAAAAACGTTGACTGGGTAAATGATCTGTGAACATTGACAGTATCCAGAAGACTTGCAGATGAGAAACTTTGACTCTGTGAATGAACTGTGAACATTGACAGTACCCAGAAAGACTTGCAGATGAGAAACTTTGACTCTGTGTGAATGAACTGTGAACATTGACATTATCCAGGCAGACTTGAAGATGGAAACCATTGACTCTGTGTAGATAAGTTGAGCGTAATTACTGAAGTCTTAAATTAGTTTCAATTGTGGACTTTGTTTGTGCATTACGTTTCAACGTTGTTGAAAGAAATTGGGTAAATTTCTTCTTGAGTGGGGGGTTATGTTACGTTGAAACGCGAACGAAAGTATGTCGGAAGCGTGTACGATAGATCTAATCGTTTCGATTTGCAAAGTATTCAATAATGGAGTTTATTTACCTTTGATTTGAGTTTGCATTGTTGTTAGGAGAGGCTTTGTATAACGTTGATAATTTTCGTTAGTCGATATTGTTGTAGAATCTTCTGGATCGGCTTGTTTACTATCGATTGAAGATTCGGGATAATTGTAGAAATTTGAAGGAACGATCCGGAAGGAGAAGAAATGTGTAATGACGTAAGTCAGTGATGACGATCTTTAGTTCGATTGGTGGCAGTACGTCATTTCTACCATGTACCAAATTGTTCCAGAAAAGAGAGAGGTTATTTAATCGTGTGCCGAGTTGCTGTTGAGAGAGTTGAAGTTGTTGTTAGTTGGAAAGTAAGACGATTGAGCGATTGTATGCAGTTGTTGATGTGTGCTGAATAAAAGCGGAAAACTTCATACGTCGACTTTGTGACTTGTATGCTGTTTGAGCGGGTTGCGTGAATAAACGAATCTGAGTTACACAACTATCAGGAATTCAAGCATCGGGGCTGAATCAGATACTGATAGAAAAACACCAACATCGATCCGAGTGTAACAGATTGTAACACTAAAAATCGTGGTATACCGGTACGAAATACTGATACGACCTTAAAATACCGTGGTAATACAGTACGACTTTGATCCACGGTACCCAGCTCTAGGCTTAATATAGCATATGGCAATACAGCATAACGTAATATAGCATAGCGTAATACTGCTAAGCGTAATATAGCATAGCATAATATAGCAACGCATAGCGTAATATTGCTTAGAGTAATATAGCATAGCATAGCGTAATATCGCATAGCATAATATAGCTTCAAATATAGATCCATTTGATAAACCAGTGTATACAATGGGTATCTGACTACATTTAAATATCAAACCTCACAGTCTTTCCTCTGTCTGGAGAAAGAACATAGCTTAGATTTTGATTCATGTCTAGCTGGTTTGCAGTATAATTTAATTTGCCAAATTTCTGACCAATTTATAAATATATCCAAAGAAATTGTATCTAATTATGGATATTTTTAGCTTTTAAAAAATTTGACTGCTTATGTTTAGTAATAGTAATATTTTGTATTATAATATTTAATAGCACCACCACCAGAATATTTCTGTATTTTTAGTTATATATATAAAGTCCAAGGCCAATCCCTCAACACAGTGCATAGCTTTAAATATTTAGGAGCCATTGTATCATACAATGGGTCCCAACAGGCAGTCCTCTCCAGGATTGCACAAACAACTGCTGCCCTGGCGAGGTTGAAGCCCATTTCGAAAGACAGGACCATCAGTCTACATTCCAAGGTAAGACTGCTGCGCTCCCTTGTCATCTCCATCTTCCTATATGCTTGCGAAACATGGACCCTCACAGCAGATCTACAACGAAGAATACAAAGCATGGAGATGAGGTGCTACAGAAGACTTCTGGGCATTTCCTATACCCAAAACATCATCAACGAAGAAGACCGAAAGACCATCACACAAGCCATTGGACAACACAACACGATGCCCTGCTCACAGTGGTGAAAAAACTGAATCTACAATGGTATGGCCACATCACCAGATCATCAGGTCTCGCAAAGACCATCCTGCAAGGCACAGTGCAAGGAGGTAGGAGAAGAGGGAGACCGAAAAAGAGGTGGGAGGACAACATTTGAGAATGGACTGGTTTGACACTGAGCGAAACAATCAGGGTTGCTGAGGACAGGGAAAGATGGAGTATGCTGGTTAAATGATCACCTGTGGCACCCCTACGACCTCCGAGCTACGGGATAGGATAGGATAAGATAGGAGATGTGTGTGTGTGTGTGTTTTGTTTTATTTTTGTAGTGATAATATTTTTATTTTAGTTGAGGTATTTACTTTATTTTAAAAAGTATTAATTTTTTTTTTAGTAGTAGAAATATTGTGTTTATTTTTTGTAGTAAAGATATTGTGTTTATTTTTAGTAGTAATATTTTGTTGTAGTAGTAGTAGTTGTCATTGTAGTTGTAGAGGTAGTAGTAGTAGTGGTGGTAGTAATGGTAGTAGTAGTGGTTGTAGTAGTGGTAGTAGTAATAATTGTAGTAGTTTCATTGTGGTGGATGCTTGTGGTAGTAGTCGTAGTAGTAGTGGTGGTACTAGCAGTATGAATAGTCATGGTACTAGTAGTATGAATAGTAGTGGTAGTAGTAGTGGTATTAGTGGTGGTAGTAGTAGTAGTGGTTGTAGCAGTAGTGGTAGTAGTTGTAGTAGTGGTAGTAGTTGTAGTAGTGGTAGTAGTAGTAGTGGTAGTAGTTGTAGTAGTAGTAGTAATAATAATTGTAGTAGTTTAATTGTGGTGGATGTTTGTGGTAGTAGTTGTAGTAGTAGTAGTGGCGGTGGTAGTAGTAGTAGTGGTAGTAGTAATGGTAGTAGTTGTGGTAGTAGTAGTAATTGTTGTAGTAGTGGTAGTAGTAGTAGTAGTAGTTGTGGTGGATGTTTGTGGTTCACAGTCACAAGACCTGTGCAAACAGCTGAACACAGCAGAGTTGTTCTGCCTGAGGGACGTTCTGCACGTGTCTAAGGGAACTACAGTGGAGTGTATGGCATACCAGGCATGTATTACATGAATAATCATTGTCCTTATCATTGTCATCATCATCATCATCAGTCATCACAGCACCATCTACCTTATCTTAGTGATCGTCATCATCATCATCACGATGCTGTACATCTCCTTATCCTCAATAGAACTTGGAAGTACTGTGTGGTGACCTGTATCAACATGCATGTTGACCTGTTGCACATGTGTACTCTTCCACACACACAGTCTCATCATCATCATCATCTTTATCATCATCATCATCTTTATCATCATTATCATCGTTATCATCATCATCATCGTTATCATCATCATCATCATGATGTTGAGATTGTTGTTATTGTTTATACACAGAAGGTGAACTAAAAGGTGTGGGACAAACTGTCAACAACAGTAGAAAGGTGGAGTATGGAGAGAGGTAGGGACCAAAGAACACACAAAGAAATGCAGTGTGGGTAATAGGAGGGAAAGCAAAAAGAAAGGGGGAGAGACGAAATAAATAGACAAAATAAAGAACCATTGCGCATTATATTCTTTTTCTTCTTGTTATTTATTGTTGGTGATGGTAATGATGACGATCCACGTTGATGATGATGGTGGTGGCGATGACGATGATTTTGACGGTTGCAGCAAGAGATGAGCGCCGGACAGGACGTACGGCTGTGGGTGGCAAGTGGAGATAATGAGTACATGCAGCTGACATGGTTGCCTCTCCTGGATTATGAGGACCAGCCCTCCCCCTCCCAACGACAACGACACAAGTCCCAAGACGTGGGTGTAAGGGCTTCAGGATAACAATAATCGTAGTATTAATCGTAATGATGGTGAGGATAAATATGACGTAAGTTTAAAGACTTTGCACCTGCATATCTCGACGGAACTAATCTCCTCTCATATGCTCCGACATGGACTTCGTTATGAAACACATTGACCACTGGCGCTTCTCAGTGTCCGCACAGTTAATAGGTATATAATAAACATTAAGGGTTCGCTCCTTTAAGAACTCGGCACCGACCGTCTGGAATTCCCTTCCAGTAAACGTGAAGCAGAGTTCATCCTTGGGAGGCTTCAGGAAAGGACTGTATATTAAAAACACACCTGTTTCAGTAGCTTTTTTTTTTTATGGCTGACGCACTGTGTGTGCACATTGAGCATGACTTTGTGACTTGGAAGTTTGGCGCCCTACAAGTCAGCATCAACATCATCATCATCATCATCATCATCATCATCGTCATCATCATCATCATCATCATCATCATCATCATCATCATCATCATCATCATCATCATCAAAACTTGGGTGTTTGGACTGCCTAAAGAGTTAAGCTCCTTTGTTGTCATTTGTGTTGCCATAGTTGGGGGTAATGGAGTGAGTCCTCCAAGTGGCAACAGTTGTTTATTTCTCACAGGTGTCAACATTTTATAACGACTCTTTACACAGTGTCACTTCCCCTAGTGTTGCCTCGGTGGCTGTTAAAAGGACCTGGTCTTTCTGTGAATGGATAGGCAACAGGTTGAAAGTTAACGGTATAGAAAGACGTTTTAATATTGCAACAATTATAACAGTGGCAGGGTGCTTCTTTTGTAAGGTTTAACGTCCCCGAACACCTAGGCATATAGGAGACTGTATGGGTGCGGGATGCTTTCTGTACAACACCCTTTTATCCCCGTTTAAACCACATACACAGAGGTGCCAACCAGTACGGATTGACCGTATTTAATTCCGGCGAAGTGAATTAAATACGGAAATACGGTAGCTTTTATAAAAATACGGAGAAAAAGTTGCCGATCGTATATCTTTGCCAGCGGTGCTTCTGTACCGGTTTCTGGTCTCTTAATAGTACTCCTGCACTCACTGAACGTCGCTGTGTTCAACAAGCTGATTTTCATGGTGATTTTAGAGTAAAACAAGTGTGGTGTTCAACAAGCTGATTTTCATCGTGATTTTAGAGGATTGAAAATAGCCTTCTGTTTCAGAGGGAAGCCTGTCGTTACTTTATAGTGTCATAGGCTAGGTTGTGCGAGAAAAAAAAATACTGACAAGTGTTAAAAAATACTGACAAACGGGTCCGGAAATACTGACAAGAAGATTAGGGGGTTGGCACCTCTGCATACAATACACATGCAAGAACCATGTGTATGGTATGCTTGATTCTGCGTGTTGGACTTTTGGTTAGCTCCAGTTATAATAATAATAATAATAATTCTTATTATACAGGATGCTATCACTGGCTTTTTCTTCAATCAAAGTCAAAGTGCCGCAATATAAAGAAATAGCTATTACAAAAAGTGGAAAGATAAATCAATTTTTATTTTTGAAATGTAGGTTGGCTGCATCTAATACCGTTATTGAAGAGAGGGAGAAAACCCTCAGTGCCCAAAAACGTCTTGGAACAAAGTCACATATGTTCATCCCATGCGGAGGTTGGAACCCCAGGGTGCCAAGGGTTTCTGTATAAATAGTATCCCCACTTTCTGGAAATGTAGTGCTTTAAATTCCCACTGTTGCTGTCCTTCTCCTTTGTTCTTTGTTATTCCTACTCTGTTCTATCAATCTACTATACTATCTTCTTCTTCGTTAGACCAGTCACCTACCTTTTTTCTTGAAAACTCTTCCGGGACAAAACTCCTCATTTGTGTGTAAGGTTTGTTGGATCAGCTTGGGAATATTGGACGCTTTCTGCCAAATGGTCACTGGGGCTTCCTATGACGTTATTATTTGGCAATGTAGGCATTTTGTATGTATGTGTTTTGTTGATATTGTATAATAATGTTTGTATTCTATTTTGTTTTTGTAAACGGGGGTTCCGTTCGATAAATTAAAGTATAGCCTCAGCGTCCCCTGCATGTGATACCATTATTGTAAAGTGACCGACTGGTGGAATGCCTTCAGTGTTACCACTAGGGTTGTTTCAGCAGATTTTTTATGCAGATCAGGGACGAGTCCTCTTTCAGCCAAGTTGTGGTCTTGATTTTGTGGTCCTGTTTTGGCTCTTTGCAGTCCGCTGGACCCTGTAAGCAATGAATAACTAT
This sequence comes from Oncomelania hupensis, assembly GCA_036898135.1. NCBI lineage: Eukaryota > Metazoa > Mollusca > Gastropoda > Littorinimorpha > Pomatiopsidae > Oncomelania > Oncomelania hupensis. The sequence continues at coordinate 12,746,464 of CM072514.1, read as the reverse complement.
CAAATATGCTACCTGACCATCTTATGATTCCTGCTTGCACCTTGAGCAGCTTCGTTAGGTGGGAAGTGCACTGTGTAAGAACAATATATTTCATTTTGTAATTTCAATGAGCGGCATTTGGATAGAAGGTGATTCTGTCAAAGTTGCAACCTATTGTAGCTGTGTGTAACGAAAAGGGGGGGATTACAAGAATTGTGTGTATGCGTGCATGGATAATCTGCGTGTTCTCCTGTCTCACAACTTCTCTAACTCATAACAATAAACTATGTTGTCACACCCTCTATTAAACTATAAACATGAAACAACAACAGTAGCACAAATACTAAAATCAACAAGAATCAAAATACAATTATTTCTACTCACGTACTTTCGTATAGCAAATCCGTAGTTGAATAGTCACACACACAAAATAGTACATATGGTCCAATCACCGTCGACAGACAGGAAAATAAACATAAATAGTCTCACTGTGATTATGTTTGTCTATGTATGTCCTCTACCTATAGCACCTCCTCATCCTTCCTTCCACCCCTTGGGGTCATGAGCAATCTTGCCACTGTAGATTGTTTTAACCTATAAAGGGAAAAGTGAATGCCCCAGTTGAAAACCTGTCTTTCCTTTATAGGCATGACCGATTCATGCGGCAACAGTACCCCCGTTGGAGTGCCGGGGGTTTCAGTATAAATAGTATCCCCACTTTCTGAAAATTTAGTGCTTTAAATTCCCACTGTCACTGTCTTCCTCATTTGCTCTTTCCCATTCCTGCTCTGTCCTATCACTCTGCTATACTATCTTCTTCGCTAGATCAATGACCTACCTTTTTTCTTGAAAACTCTTCCTGGACAAGACTCCTTGTTTGTGTATGAGGTCTGTTGGATCAGCTTGGGAGTATTGGACACTTTCTGCCGGGTGGTCACTAGGGCTTCCTATGATGTTATTATTTAGCAATATAGGCATTTTATATGTATGTGTTTGATAATTTATAATGATGTTTGTTTTGTTTTTGTAACCGGGGGTTCGATTAGTTGGGGTAAAGCCTCAGCCGTCCCCTGCGTGGGATGTCTTTATTGTAAAGTGACTGGCCGGTGGAGGGCATTCAATTTTCCCACTAGGGTTGTTTCAGCAGATCTTTTATGCGGATCGGGGGTTGTCCGGTCCTGATTTGGCTCGGAAGATTCCGCTGGACCTAAAGCAACAATCAGTCAAGCAATCAATCAATCCTTCCTTCCTCTGTCTTCTTATCTTTCTACACAGTATCCTCTTCTGCTCCTCTCGCTTTCTCCGTCTCCTTCATCCTTTCTTCCTCTTTGTCTTTCCTCTTCATTTTCTTCTTCGTTTTAAATTCTTCTTCTTCGGCTGCCTCTCTCCTTTGCTGCTGCTGCTGTTGACGCTGCTACAGCTTCCACTTCTTCCTCTCTCTTTTTTGTTCTGCTTCGGCTGCTCCTCTCTTTGCTGCTGCTTAAGTTTCCCCTTCTTCATCTCTTTTCTTCGTCTCTTTTCTTGTTCTTCTTCGTTGCCTCTTTTTTTTCTGTTGCTGCTGCTCTCCTTCTTCTTTCCCCTTCTTCTGCTCCTTCTTCTTCTTTCTCCTTCTTCTGCTCCTTCTTCTTCTTCTTTCTTCTTCTTCTTCGTCCTCTTCTTTTTCTTTCTTCTTCTTGAGGCCCCCAACAGGAAACTTCTGCAGATAAAGGAGTGTTTACCACAACTAAGTTTCTTGATACATAGACTTTCTTAGGACTTCTATATATACCGCTCTCTTCTCTGTGACGGGACCCGTCAAGCAATACAATTCAAATTTCATCCATGTTGACTACAGTTCACAACATAAGCAAATTGTAAAACTAATTATAACAACTGATTATTACGCCATGACACCAATTAATTTCATTTAAACAAATAATGGTCCAAATTCAATTCGTTATTCACAATTTACAATGAACCACCATCTTCATCTCCTCCCTATTCCATCCTTCGCACTAATTTCAAAATTATTTATTATTAATTTTATTACATAACCATTACAGTGTAATCATTTAAAAATACTACTACATTTATAATACAGCATTTCAAATAATAAACAATATATACCTGCAGACACAGCTGCAAGAAGTCAGACACGTCCAAGCCTTAGTGTTGTCAAGAAAAGAATGAATATATTTTTGAATGTACATTGGTGAACTGTCATGTGACCAGCAACCAATCAGAATTTAGCTATCAATAAAAAAAAAATTTACAAATATCTTCTCACAGGAAGAGACTACAATAATATAAAGTCATCGGACCAAAATACTATAAACCCAGTCCGTGACACTGTGAATTATAGAAAAAAGCGAACTGACATAACTAGTGAAATCAACCAATATTTATTATTGTGCCTGATTTTGGCTGTGTAGCGCATGGGCACAATGTTCCGAGATGGGCGCATCCTGTGCATTCTGCAAGTGAATAAGGACCACGTGTTGCTGGGCACCCAGTCAGGCAAGATCTGGGTCTTCAACACGGCGCTCTCAGAGCTGGTCCATTCCTCCAAGCAGCTACGGGACTCCGTCTTGTCTCTGCACCTTGTCAGCAGGTAGGCTGATTGTTGCTATTTTTGTGAAGATATGTACTACATTGGTTGCTACCTTTGTAAAATAATACAAATACTACACCGTTGCTATCTTTGTAAACAGATGTACTACACTGGTATACAGGTACACTGGTATCTTTGTATACAGATGTACTAAATTGGTTGCTATCTTTGTAAAAAAAAAAAAAAGAATATATATACTATATCAGGAATGCCTACTTCTACGGTACAGCTGTGTTTATTAACGGAAAAATCATTAAAATATACAGAACGTTCCAAAAATACGGATTCTGTTGGCCTGTTCCGGTCAGCAAATTTCCCTCCAAAAATAAAAAGGAAATTGCTGATTTTGCGTGTCAGTCAGAGCACTGACAACACATTTCCCCCCAGCTTTGTCGAGGAGTGGTTCCCCACCTCTGTGGAAGTTAATTCAAGTAAGTGCACAAGTGCGTTCTCATTCAGAATGGATGCACATGTGCAAAGCGGCTTCTCCGAGCTTTTAGAGTAAGCCTACTAGTGGCGAAGATGGCAGCTACCAAACGGCAAGTGTTTGTGGAAGAAGAGGACAGCAACAGAGAACAAATACTTCTAAAAGTGAGATAGAAAAACAAGAAAAGAATTAAAAGGTTTAAACAGGCCTACACAGAAAAGTGTCCCAAGTCTTGCTTTGGGCAACAAAGTGGAAACCTTTTGTTTGTGCACCACATGTGAAGCTCTGCTCATTGCCAGGAGATGTTTTTCGAGGGAGCTGAAAAGAAGAGGATTACAGAGATACTATAGGCCCCTTAACTCTTCCGCGCCGGGAAGCAAGTTTTCCAGTAGCCGCCATGCATCTCTACCTGTCGGGAGGCAGGTATTCCAGTATCCCACACTTGCATACGGTCCAAGAGAGAAAACTCCGCATTGCAAAAATATATTGAAAGCACGGTTATCTCCCATGTTAATAAAACATACGGTCACTTCTGCCAGGTCAAATTTTCTTGTTCTGATGCGAATTTGGCGTGCAATTTGATTTTTAAATGACGAAAAATCGAGGACTATCAAGATCTTTCTCTCTCTCTGCTATTTTTGTGTTGAGCTGCTTTAATATTTTGTGGAAATTTACCAAAAGAAATATCTAAATACTTTAATGTTTACCTAAATAGCTCAAAAAAACTTACATAAATGCTTTTTTTCAATGTTATTGTGAAAATTCAAGAAAAAAAATGCGAAAGAGGCTTTCATTTAGGAATTTTTTTAGTTTTTATTATTAAACAAACATAAAATTTATATAGTTTTGTAAAGAAATTAGTTTTCTATAAGTATGCCAAATTTCATATCAATAGGCCTGCCAATAGGCCTGCACTGAGCTAGGCAAGAGCCGATTTTGTACAACTAGTGGTTTTCACAACAGTCTGGCCCTGCAGGCTCAGGCCAGCAGCGATGCTTAGCTGCTGCACGCTCAGGCAGAATAGAGTTAAGAAACAACAGTAGCCGAAGGATACATTTCAGCATGTACATAGTGTAAATACAAGGCCCTTTTTTTTTTACATATTAGTGCTCCTGAAAATCGTGGCCTGTTCTGGGCAAAAAAAATGTTTGTTCCTGAAGCTGATATATTAACTGATATATTAATGTATTAACTGATATATTGATGTATTAATTTACATTTCACCCAGGAAGGTTGCAGGTTGCTACCATTGTTAAAAAAGAAATTCTGTGTTAATTTACATAGCACCCAAGTAGGTTGCAGGTTCGCGTAGTTGTTTATCTTTGTTATGAGGTGAACAAACCAAACAGCAACACCCCAGTTTACCTTTGTTAATAGAAATACTACATTTGTTGCTGCCTTTTGTTAAAAAAAAAAAAAAAAAAAAAGTAAAGAAAAAAAAAAGAAGAAAGAAATTATACATGGTGACAATGGACGCAGTTTCCCCCCTTGTGCCTGTGTATAGAGTTGAAAGTTGTATTGTCACCCTTGAGACATGTTAAGATTGACTGCACTACATATTTTACTATGAATTGTTCGGCCTTTTAATCTAAGAGTAATAATTGTGTTTACTTAACATTGCAGCATTTTGTGTGAGTTTTTCCTTACTAGCTCTGTCTGTAGTTGTTTGCCATTGGAATATATTTCTGAAAAATATTGTTGATGTGTTCATTTCAGAGTAAAGCTTATGTGTCTGTAAGTAATGAACAGATACCCATCACTGACCCTCACTGTGGCAATAACATTGTTATAAGTGCAATCCCGTTCATTATGATAAATACAATCCCAGTTTATTGTTAAAAATGCAATCCAAGTTGGTTTTTTGGAAATGCAATCCCAGCTTATTGTTGTAAACCCAATCCAATTTCATTTGTATAAATGCAATCCCAGTTCATTGTTATAAATACAATCTTGGTTCATTTTTATAATTGCAATCCCAGTTCATTCTTATAAATACAACCCCAGTTCATTGTTATAAATACAAATACAGTTCATTATAAATATGATCCCAGTTCGTTGTTATAAATACAATCACTATTAGAAATACAATCCCAGTCAATCATTATATATCTATATCTATCTTTCTATCTATATCTATCTATCTATCTATCTATCTATCTATCTATCTATCTATCTATCTATACATATACACTACTAGTGGTTTTTGTACCATGGCAAGCCAGGGTACACAGGTTGCTGTTTAAAATGTAGACAGAAAGACAACTGTTGTCTGCGAGTTTCATTTGGAAGATGATACCTCACCATATCCTTCTTGATACCTCACCATACCCCCCCACCCCCTGATATCTCCCCGTCCCCCCACCCCATAGATGCCTCACCATACCCCATTGATACCTCCTCGAACCCACTTGATACCTCCCCATACTCCTTGATACCTTCCGTACCCCCCTTGTAACCTACCTGTACCCTCCTTGATACTTCCCCGTTGATCGTTTCGCAGGTATGGATGAAAGGAATCGACCATCACCATACCCCCTTATATATACCCGTATCCCCGTTATGCCTACCCATGCCCCTTTAAACCTATCCATAGCACCCTTTTACCTACACGTACCACCCCATCCCGATCCTTGGAAATAATAATAATAATAATAATAATAATAATAATAATAATAATAATAAATATAGAATAATACAAATAGAAATCATAAAAAACACCAAGGTTTTAAAATAAAATTTGATATAAGATATTATAATTATAATAATAATAATAATTATTATTATTATTATTATTATTATTATTATTATTATTATTATTATTATTATTATTAGTTTATAAATAATAATATAATAATAATAATAATTATTATTATTATTATTATTATTAGTTTATAAATAATTATAATAATAATTATTATAATAATAATAATAATAATAATAATAATAATAATAATAATAATAATAATAATAATAGTAAATAAATAAATAAGTTAAAAGTAAAAAGCCTAAATTAAAAAGAAAAATATCCATATTGTAGTGTAAAAAAAAAAAACATCAAAAAAATATGGCCCGCGGGAGATTTGAACTTGGTTTGCCTGCACGGTAGGCGAATATCTTACTAAGTGATCTACCAAGTCTTCGTATAAAGACCATCAATTTTTTGGTCTATATGGGAAAACATGCTGAAACCTCGATTCGATTTTTAATTAATGAAATTTAATTAGTTAAACACAAAATGTTGTAAGATTGGTGACCTGAGTGCAAAAGTGTTTTGAATGGAAATAAAACAAAATTTGCAGTATTACGGAATGAGGCTATTGCAGTTTGTGGACATTTTGTTTATTTATTTATCTCAGAAACGGTAAAAAGTTCGGTAAGGAAATGTCAGCTATAACGATTTCGCCGGTTTTGAGCGCACAGCAGGCCGATCCGCAGCACCCAGCACCTGCCCAGATCAGCGTTCAAGACCCATAAATTCAAAATTCAAGAACCCATTCGCGGGCATGTTTTTAGTTATACCGTGACTTATTCTCCATCTTATGTATTAATTACTTGTTCTCATGTACTGTTACCTGCAGTGAACAAACAGAGAAAGTATTTAATTATGACATTTTGGGGACAAAAACAATCTTCAATCAAAAGAAATTTTATTTATTTTATACATGTGGTTTATGACTAGTATAGTTATGACTAAAGTAATAATTTAAAACAAATAATCTTAATGATGCACATCTTTGCATAGGCTGTCATCAATGATTCATCCAATCAGTCAACAGGCACTGACTTTTCACTTTGCTTCTTTCTCTTTAATAATTTTTTCAAGATTCTGTGTCTCTGCCTGCAGTTCTTTGGCTCTTTTTCTAAGTGCATTCGACTCCAGCAAAAAAGACATCTTCTTCTTCTCTGCCGCCTCCTCTGCAAGTCTGTCTGCAGACTCCTGCAAGCTGTTATAATCGTCGAAAGGTCTCTGCCTCTTGCTTTTCATGTCGGACAGCTCTGCCTCCTCAGCTTTCCTCTTCTTTGAGATTCTTTGTACCTCCTCGTGCTTCTTCTGGTCATCAAGATACTCTTGATATTTGGCTCTTGCAGAGTTGGTGTAGCTCAGCATCTCCTTGGACACATTTACATTTTCTGCACCACCAACATCACGAACGGCTTGAATGACAATTCTCCTTGCTTTCAGCATATCCCCCCACATGATGAACACTTCGCTCCGTGCTTGTTCTTTGGATCTTCTTGTAGCCAAGACCTGTAGAGTTCGTGCTCAAGCCATCACTTATTAAAATGGCATTTTCCGCTAAGCATCTTGATCTTTGCAACTTCAACCCAACTTCATAACCGTGAAGATGAAACCGTGAAGATTCTTCGGCTTAGAAAATAACACCGGCAGTTGCCTGGATTGATGAAGGGACCACTTCCGACTTCCGGTATAAGCGAAAGTACAAACCGCTGAGTATTTACCAATTTAATTTTATTGTTATTACTTCGTGATTTGTTGGAGGTTGTTGTTTTTATTAGTCACTGAAAATTTCTTGTCTTCCTTCTGTCAAAATTCAAGAACTTTCAAGAACTACAGACACAATTGCTGATTTTCAAGAATTTTTAAGGGTCTTGAAAATGAAAATTATTTTTCCAGTATTTTCAAGAGTATTCAAGTCTTGTACGAACCCTGTATAAGTATGGAGCAGAATTGTCCTTTTCCCTATCTTGAGTGTCAGTATTGACAGGGTTTTATAAGTATGGAGCAGAATTGTCCTTTTCCCTATCTTGAGTGTCAGTATTGACAGGGTTTTATAAGTATGGAGCAGAATTGTCCTTTTCCCTATCTTGAGTGTCAGTATTGACAGGGTTTTATAAGTATGGAGCAGAATTGTCCTTTTCCCTATCTTGAGTGTCAGTATTGACAGGGTTTTATAAGTATGGAGCAGAATTGTCATTTTCCCTATCTTGAGTGTCAGTACTGAGAGGTTTTATAAGTATGGAGCAGAATTGTCCTTTTCCCTATCTTGAGTGTCAGTACTGACAGGGTTTTATAAGTATGGAGCAGAATTGTCCTTTTCTCTATCTTGAGTGTCAGTATTGACAGGGTTTTATAAGTATGGAGCAGAATTGTCCTTTTCCCTATCTTGAGTGTCAGTACTGACAGGGTTTTATAAGTATTGGATTGTAAATTTGGAATTCAGTTGCACAACGCCTCCCTCCCTTTGCCTTAACTTAATTTTGGTTTTTAGCCTTGTAGTCTTTTAAAATGTTATTGTATTTTATTGTAGCTTTATTATAAAGTACTTGTCTAGCTCAAGAGCTGCTCAAGGCACTGTCCAATACAGGATTTAACCCAAGCCGACTCAGGCGCCCGTTTGTTGCTTTAGGCACGCATTGCTTAACACTCAAGACATCTGAGCACCATCCTGGATGACCAGGGATTGGGGAGAAGGGACCAAGTGAACCATCGTTTGCTTACCAACTGCTTAGCTAATAGGAAATGTTGATCAGCGTTATAGATGTACCTGTATTAGATGTAAATATATGGTTTCATTGCTTGCAGTCGTAATGATGGGGACTCACTGGTGCTGGTCGGTCTGGCAAATGGAATATTGGCTCTGTATTCTTTGTCAGAAGTACTTCAGGTATGTTTCGTAGTTTATCTCTCATTTCCTCATTTCTTGTTTCAGCGGAAAACACATGTAAATAAAAGTAATACTAATGATAGTATAAGAAAAGTAATACTAATGATAGTATAATAAAAGTAATACTAATGATAGTATAAGAAAAGTAATACTATTGATAGTATAAGAACAGTAATACTAATGATAGTATAAGAAAAATAATACTAATGATAGTATAAGAACAGTAATACTACTGATAGTATAAGAAAATAATACAAATGATAGTTTAAGAAAAGTAATACGAATGATAGTATAACTATAAGAAAAGTAATACTAATGATCCTATCCTATCCTATCCTGTCCCATAACCCGAAGGTCGTAGGGGCACCACAGATGATCGCTTAACCAGCATACTCCATCTTTCTCTGTCCTCAGCAGCCCTCATGGCTTCGCTCAGTGTCAAACCAGTCCATTCTCGAATGTTGTCCTCCCACCTCTTTTTCGGTCTCCCCCTTCTTCTACCTCCTTGCACTGTGCCTTGCAGAATGGTCTTTGCAAGGCCTGATGATCTGGTGACGTGGCCATACCATCGGAGTTTCCGTTTCTTCACCACTGTGAGCAGGTCATCGTGTTGTCCAATGGCTTGTGTGATGGTCTGTCGGACTTCAACGTTGGTGATGTGTTGGGTATAGGAAATGCACAGAAGTCTTCTGTAGCACCTCATCTCCATGCTTTGTATTCTTCGTTGGAGATCTGCTGTGAGGGTCCATGCTTCGCAAGCATATAGGAAGATGGAGATGACCAGAGAGCGCAGCAGTCTTACTTTGGAATGTAGACTGATGGTTCTGTCTTTCCAAATGGGCTTCAACCTTGTCAGGGCAGCAGTTGTTTGTGCGATCCTGGAGAGGACTTCCTGTCGAGACCCATTGTCTGACACAATGGCTCCTAAATATTTGAAGCTGTGCACTGTGTTGAGGGATTGGCCTTGTACTTTGATGTCCGTGTTGATGCCATTGGTGTTGTTGGTCATCATTTTGGTCTTCTCTGCACTTATTTCCATTCCATAAGCTCTGGAGGTGGTGTCAAGCCTCTGTACAAGCTGTTCAAGTTCTTGTTCCTCTCCAGCCAATCCATCAATATCATCCGCAAAACGAAGATTGGAGATTGCTCTGCCCCCTATGCTGACTGTGCCTTCGTGATCTGCAAGAGCATCTGACATGATGCGCTCTAGGAAGATGTTGAAGAGTGTTGGAGAGAGTAGGCATCCTTGACGCACACCGATTGTTGTTCTGAACCAGTTCCCGATGACGCTGTTATGGAGGACTGCACTGGTAGCCTTGTCATACAGGCTTTTGATGACTTCTATAATTTTAGGGCTGATGTTGTACACTTTCATGGTTGCCCATAGAGCTGCATGCCAGACTCGGTCAAATGCCTTCTTGAAGTCTATGAACACATGATATAGATGTTGTTGGTGCTGTAGGTATTTCTCACAGATTATTCTGAGGTTGAAAATCTGTTCAGTGGTACTTCGCCCTGCCATGAATCCTGCTTGTTCTTCAGCTATGATTTGTTCAGCTTGTGGTTTCAACCTGTTGAGTATTATTTTCAGGAGGACCTTGCTGGGATGGCTGATGAGGCTGATGGTGCGGTAATTTTCACACTCCTGAAGGTTACCTTTTTTGGGAAGAGTGATGACAAGCGACTGGGTCCATGGTGTAGGCCATTCCCCACTCTGCCAGATCTTGTTACAGATAATGGTGAGAGCATCAGTCATCGCTTCTCCTCCTGCTTGTAGCAGTTCCGCTGGTATGTTGTCCACTCCCGCTGACTTCCCTTTCTTCAGCGATTGCACTGCTGCCTCAACTTCTTCCCGGAGAATTGGGAGGATTTCTTCTTCTTCTCTGCTCTCGGGACATGCTAGAACTGATGGGTCTCCATTTGGTGTATGGTTGTAAAGGTCAGAGCAGTACTCTGTCCATCTGTCCAAGACTTCTTGTTCTTCTGTAAGGCAAATGCCAGACTTGCTTTGGATAGTGGAGACTTTGGGCTGTTTAACACTTGTCAGCCGCTTCACAGTCTGGTAGGCCTTCTTGCTGTTGTTCTTGTTCAGATTGTTCTCTATTTCCTGGCATTGATCTTCTATCCAGTTCTCCTTTGCTGTGCGCATGCCTTTTCGGATGTCATTGTTGATTTTTCGGTAGACATCAGCTCCCTGTGAGGTGTTCTTTTTCTTTTTTAACTCTCTTCGTTTATCACACAGATCCAAAAGTTCAGGTGTGATCCACGGCTTCTTCTTTGGTCGGTGCTTGCCAAGGATCTCAGTGGCGGCATCTGTTACAGCTGAGTTGAAGGTATTGGTCATGGTGTTGACATCTACTTCGCCTGCCCCCAAAATAAGCAGTGGTGCAAATTTCCCTCCAATTGTGGCCTGAAATATTTTTGCCACCTCCGGGTCTTGTAGTTTGTCCAGGTCGAACTTCAGCCTAGTGCACTTTGCTGTATTTACTCTCTTCAAATGGAGCCGGAAAGACATCATCACGAGATCGTGGTCACTTCCAATGTCTGCTCCTGGAAAAGTGCGTGTCCTGCCAATGTTGATGCTTGATCTGAAGCGTTTCTTGACCATGATGTAGTCGATCTGGTTGTGATGTTCCCCGCCGGGACTGTGCCATGTCCATCGTCTGGATTTTTTGTGGAGACCAAGCGTGTTTGCCAGTACCAGATTGTTGTATCTGGCAAACTCCAATAGCCTCAGACCCCTGTCATTTGTCTCGTTGTTGCAGTGGGGTCCGCATGTGTCTCCCCAGTTGTGGTGCGCATCTTGGCCAACCTTGGCATTCCAGTCGCCTTGCACTATGACTATGTCCTTCTTCGGCACTTGGTCAAGGACCGCCTGTATATTTTCATAAAAATCCTCCACTTCGCTGTCTTCATAGTCTGATGTTGGGGCATAGGCCTGGATGATGGTAATGTTGAAATGGGTTGCTCTCAGACGGATGGTAATGAGTCTACTGGAGACTGGGCGGCAACCCATGACAGTGGCTAGAATGTTCTTGTGGACCAAGAATCCAACGCCATGTTCGTGCCTGTCATCTCTACCGCTGAAATAGAGCTTGTGGCCTTTGTCAGTCGTTGTTTCACCTAGGCCTTTCCAGCGCAGTTCGCTGATACCTAGAACGTTCCATCGATAGTGGTCCAGCTCGTGGGCCAGTTCTTCTAATTTTCCTTCCGCAGTTAGGGTCCTGACATTCCAGGTTCCTATGACGATGTTGTTTCTCGTGCGGATCTTGCTAATTTGTCCATCAGTAGCATACTTTTCACCCCCGTCCTGGTGGCCAACGGAAGGCGCGGTCCTTGTGTAGCCGGGCGACGACCGATCCGGCATGGAATTAGTGGATAGCCTCATCATGTGTTGTGTCTTGGGCAAAAAAGACCTGGCAGGGCCCAATCCTCTCCAATCTGTTGGCCACAGCCGAAATCCACGAATACAGTGTGGCTCGCCTTGGCCCTGAGCACGTGGTCGTTGAACCTGTAGTAACGTGAGGTTCCTCCGCCCTGGCCGGTGACTTCTGTGTAGAAGACTTTCGCCCAGTGATGCCGTGCTAACATCACCCCTGTTAGTCGCCTCTTACGACACGCCGGGAAACGTTGGGTCTATTCTATTTGCCCGAACCCACAGAGCAACTAATGATAGTATAAGAAAAGTAATACTAATGATAATATAAGAACAGTGATTTTAATGATAGTATAAGAACAGTAATACTAATGATAGTATAGGAAAAAAAACCTTAATGATAGTATCCTATCCTATCCCGTAATTCAGAAGTTGTTGGGGCACCATAGATGATCGTTTAACCAGCGTACTCCATCTTTCTCTGTCCTCAGCAACCCTGATGGCTTCGCTCAGTGTCAAGCCAGTCCATTCTTTTTCTGTCTCCCTTTTCTTCTACCTCCTTTTACTGTGCCTAACAGGATGGTCTTTGCAAGGCCTGGTGATCTGGCGACGTGGCCATCCCATCGGAGTTCCGTTTCTTCACCACTGTGAGCAGGTCATCATATTGTCCAATGGCTTGTGTGATGGTCTGTTGGACTTCGTCGTTTGTGATGTGCTGGGTATAGGAAATGCCCAAAAGTCTTCTGTAGCACCTCATCTCCATGCTTTTTATTCTTGTAGATCTGCTTGAGGGTTCATGTTTCGCAAGCATATAGGAAGATGGAGATGACAAGGGAGCGCAGCAGTCTTACCTTGGAATGTAAACTGATGGTTCTGTCTTTCCAAATGGGCTTCAACCTTGCTGTGATGATATCCTGGAGAAGCTATGCTTATCTTACAAGGGGAGTAAGTCTTGTAGATAGATGGGGCGTTAAGCTACCTCTATCAGACGTTCTTTACCAAGATTCCAAAGCAATGTGAGAGACTTGATCACGGTGCTTGGTCACTTAAAAATTTATATTTGTTCTCGGGTTTTAAAGTATCATTGGCTCACTTTAAGAAATGCTTTTTGCTAGTCAAATGACTAGTTTACTTGGTCTCAAGAGGAGAGCTAGTGGACACACAACAATACAAATAGAATGACACCAGTCGTATGTATGTGATTTCAACTTTTATATGTTCAACACAAATTCTAACAAGACTTTACTTTAATGTAAATTAATAACTATAAATGTTTAAAGTGCTGGGAAGGTTTCTAGCAGTTCTTCTTCATCATCTGCTATAAAGTTATATGTTTGGTGGTCTAATGTCTTGATGTCTTGATGTGTGGAGCCATTATATAACATAATGTGATGAGACTTGTACAATATTTCCATTCCTGTGGTAATAAAGATGTGTTGAATTGAATTGAATATTGTTCCAAGTAATTTTTGACATCAATTGCAGTTGAGAGGGACTTAGCTCTCAGTTTCTGTGAGTGCTTGAGTCTGGTGGTCACTCTGAGGGAGTCTGGTCACTCTCAGGACGATTGGGCGAGTCTTGTAGCTAAGCCCGGACGTGGTGAGGTAGATTTGAGATGATCGCCTTCTTTTCCACGGGAGCAAGCATCATGCGTTGACTCCACAAACCGTTTCCAGAGCTGAACTGGAAAATCCAGAACTCTGGCTACAATATTCTATTCAAATGTATTTATATGTGGTGCCCTCTGCAAGGAGTCTATAGCATCAGACACCTGCTGAGTTTCCCATAAGCACATTACGATATCTGAATCGTAAGGCTAAGATATATCGAGCAATATGCACAGCATGTCAGAAACAATAATCGATTTCTGTAAATACATATAACACGCACATACTAATACATGGCAATCAATATAAAATTTAAATATACAAGTACTAGAAACTACTAGTGTTAACTTCTAGTCTCTGGGAATCGTGAAACCGTCTCTAGTCTATCACTCTGTTGTTGATGGCTGAGGATTTTTGTTCATTTCAGTTTGCTCCTTGTTGACACTCTTGGTTCTAAACTTCGCGTGTGACTACCCGCTTAATGTGGGGCGTACAGGGGATATGCAGGAGTCTCTACGTCATCTCCGACCAATCATCTCGTTCTCGCGACTACGTGAATCTTTTCTCGGACGTCTCTGTTCTCCTGTTCTGCTTCTAGGGCACTATCTGTTACGTCTCAAATTCGTGTTAGAGGAGAATCTCAGGGTAGAGTGATATGATTCGCGTGGCTACTTAGCGGTCAAGGGACATCGGTCAGATGTCCGAGTAGGCTAACTTACATTCTTACTAGCTAGTTCCGCTTGATGGTATCGGGAGTGAACGTCTCAAGGAGGTTAATTTAATAATGGCCAACATTTCTCTAGAGAGCTGGTAAATTAACGTCAGGTTTGTTCAATACCATCTGTTTATCTCTAAGCTGAGTTACCACATCTTTGTCGTCAACATTTCTGATATTACACTTGCCAAGGGCAGCAGTTGTTTGTGCGATCCTGGAGAGGACTTCCTGTCTGGACCCATTGATACAATGGCTCCTAAATATTTGAAGCTATGCACTGTGTTGAGGGATTGGCCTTGGACTTTGATGTCCATGTTGATGCCATTGGTGTTGTTGGTCATCATTTTTGGTCTTCTCTGCACTTAATTCCATTCCATAGGCTCAGGAGGTGGTGTCAAGCCTCTGTACCAGGTGTTCAAGTTCTTGTTCCTCTCCAGCCAATCCATCAATGTCATCCGCAAAACGAAGGTTGGAGATTGATCTACCACATGTGCTGACTGTGCCTTGGTGATCTGCAAGGGCATCTGACATGATGCACTCTAGGAAGATGTTGAAGAGTGTTGGAGAGAGTAGGCATCCTTGACGCACATCGATTGTTGTTATGAACCATTTTCCGATAACGCTGTTATGGAGGTCTACACTGGTAGCCTTGTCATACAGGCTTTTGATGACTTCAATAATTTTAGGGCGGATGTTTTATACGAAGGCACAACCACGGTCATCAGACCAAAACAAAAAACATTCAGTGAATTTGGCAAACTCTGTACGCAATTTGTAACTTTCGCACAACGTTTTGACATTGATTCCAAGATGTCAGCACTAGAACATTGAAGATGAGTTTGTCCTATAAGCACACACAAATGTGAAAACAATTAAAGAAACCCAGCATTTTTGCTCCGCTATGCTCTTTAAAGAAATGACATTTTTGTTGCATTGTGGCTAGTTTGTGCTGAAATTGTGCTTGCACCCCAAAGTTATTTATTTATTTATGTAATAATAATAATAATAATAATAATAATAATAATAATAATAATAATAATATTAAAAAAAATATATATATATAATAATAATAATAATAATAATAATAATAATAATAATAATAATAATAATAATAAAAATGGACGCCTTATTCCTTAATCAAACTCAAAGCGCAGTGATATGTATCGAACACATCATTTGCATGTTAACACTCCTACAAACACAACACACACACATTCATCACTCAAACAAAATGTATTTATTAATTTGCTTTGAGTGTCATGCATTATTTATCTGTATCTTGCCTGTGGCTGTTCCAGGAGTTCAACAACGACCCCATAGAGCTCAAATTGGGCGAGAGCTATGAGCCCTTGCGTTGCATTCTTCGCAACACGAAGGAACGCACTTTGGTGGCCTCCTGCGGCACCAAGATCATCTTCATGAACGTCAGCAAGGGTGTTGCAGTGGAGAAAATCATCAACACCGTCGACAACTGGTCAGACATTTTATGATATTTTTTTTATACATTGGTTTACTTAATCATTGCTATAGAGCGATTTTCCAACTCCAGAGCCGCTCAAGGCACTGGTCAATACAGGATCTAACTCAAGCTGACTTGGGTGCACCATCTGACGCTTCAGATAACCAAGTACTTACCTGGGTGCACCTGGGATATGAAAAGGGCACCTAGGGCTTACTGGATGTATATTTATTTATGTGTGTAACTCTACCCTTGTTTTAAACCCCCCTCTCTTTAAAGACCAAATTTTCCAAGTTTTTTGGAAGTCTTAAAAGAGGAGTTCCACTGTATGTATTTATTGACAGTGGTCCAGCGTCACAGCCCATACTTGCTATGGCGGTTGGTCGTAGCCTGTATTTCTCACGACGCAACATGACCAAGGTCCAGGCCTGGGATATTCACCGCGACCATGAGAAAGCATTCATGGACATCAGTGAACAGTTCAAGTCAGTTGAGCACAATTTAACTTTTTTTCCTCTTTATGTTTGTATTTCTAGATAATACTTTGAAATAGCCAGGAATCAGAATAAGCCACATGTTGGTCAGTCTGTTAAGCAGGCCATTGATGTTCGCCCTACCACAAGAATCAATGAATGGATTTTGACCAAACTTCATAGAAATATTACCTGGTTAATTTTCAGCCTCCTGGGCCATCATATTTGGTCTATCGCAAAGGACAAGTTTGCTATATTATTATTATTATTATTATTATTATTATTATTATTATTATTATTATTATTATTATTATTATTATTAATGTTATATCTATTACATTTTAAAAATATATTTAATTGTACCTTTTTACTTTTCTTGTTTAAATATTTTTGTTGTTGTTGTTTTGCCTGTGTATGAACAAAGCAGAACAGAACTCAACACTAATTTTCTGTAGAGATTTGCAAATGTGTGTTGATGTCTGGAAGTACATTTGAATGGCTTGCCATCTTGGTTGTTTGTTACTGCAGATTGAAGAAGAAGGATGGTCGAGTGACGGCGATGGTGCTCCATGACATGCAGACATTGTGGGTGGGGACAGGGGGCGGGCACATCGCGCTGATCCACGTCTTGACATGGACACCGCTCACCATCACGCACCGACACACTGCCTCCGTCCGCTGCATGATGTCCGTCAAACTCACCAGTAAGTTGCTGTCTTCCGAGACGTTAGGGTCCGTCCCCTTGCTGGTGCTAGCCAGCCCACGGCTGTCCATATGCAGCACTGTCAGGCTATGGCTAAAAATAACCCTTGTTCTGTCCAGTATTGCTGGCTGATCTGCTTGTAGCCAGTACCGAGACGCTGGCTGTGCATAGCATAGCCTGTCCAACTGGCATTTGCCTTTAGTAGTTTGTGGAGCTTATAATTATTTTAGCCAAGCCCATTGCCGCAAGCTAGCCAGGCCTTAACAAAGCACCCTCTCTTACGATTTTCTTGTACATTTTAGACATGCATGACAGTTGTCCCGCACGCTATTAGAAACTTCTTTTGCTCGCTACATAAGTATTTTATGCCTAATAAAAATTACTGCTGAAACTGAATGTATTTTAAAAACTCATCCACTATTTACTATACACGAGAGAGCCCAAACAAACGAGAATACATTTAAAACCTCATCCAAAAACAGCACAATTTACAGGACATGAGGCAACGCAAATAAAACCTCTTTTTTAAAACAAAATAACATGCCAAAATACTACAATTTACAAGGAAAAAACACACATTTCAAAGCACAACAATTTACAAGATAACAACACAACAGTTGTTCGGTTTTTTTCAATGGCAACATGCATTCACTTTATAAAGAAAGAGAGAGAGAGAGACACTACACACACAATCAATACACACACAGTACACACATACACATAAACTGAATGTAAACACACAATCAAAGGGTAAATACAGTTAAGTTTTAAAGGACTTCACAAAACAAAGCTAAAAACAAATGAGACATAACAAGTAAAGAATAGAAAGAAAGAAAAAATACAACAAAACAATCAAAACACATTAAAGACAAAGTATACACGTGGTATCGAAGTGCCGTAACATTCCGGGCTTGACTGCACGCAGCGAAGATCTGTAGGGGGCCGGCAACAATGATGTGCCTGTGGCCAACATTAGCATGCGTGTCTCGTTAATTTGCTGCAATTACAGAGGCCAGCAACCAAACACAAGAAGGTATTCATAAATATCTACCACATCACCAGAAAGTTCAAACTTTGTACTAAGTGACTTCAAATGGTGAACATTGTCAGATGGATTTAAATGATCAGAACATGTAATTACAACGCGTTTACATACTAGAAAACTGGTCCAGTTTAAGTCAGCTTATAGCGCAGGAAGGATAGCTACAAACGGTCAAATCGAATTAAATATAACACAAAAATTACAAACGATGACCACAATAACATGGACATTCCACATAAAATGATCACTTTTTGAGCGT
Source organism: Oncomelania hupensis (assembly GCA_036898135.1). NCBI lineage: Eukaryota > Metazoa > Mollusca > Gastropoda > Littorinimorpha > Pomatiopsidae > Oncomelania > Oncomelania hupensis. The sequence goes on along the minus strand of CM072514.1, from coordinate 12,728,207 downwards.
ACAATTACAGAGCATGAGCAAGACACATTCTCTTTGCTCTGCGAGCAAAAAGAGAGCGCGCTTGCTTTGAGCAAGGCGGTGGCCTTGAGTAGTTAAAAATAGCTTGCTGCAGCTGGCAGAGAGTTCACTTTTACACAAGGCTGTTTCAGCCGTGTGCCCAATTTGTGCATGTTTGTTTGGTATAAAGTTGTTTTTCAGGAGCACTTTTGTTATTCTTAGACTTTGGCAAATCACTCCCTTGATTTTCACCAAGCCCAACCGAAACACTGACCAGCGCCACAAGTATATCAACTAACAAGTTAGTATCTCGTATTGCCCCCAGTCGACGTGCGGTGGTCCCGTTGCCCTTGGTTTTAGCTACAAGCTGAAAATAGCCAAACCTAAAAATAGAATAGAGAATTCTGGGAAATCTGAAAACTAGCTACGGTTGCAGTCGTGGTCGCCATTTCTCGCGAAGATGTGCTGGCTGAAATTAAACGAAAGTTGGGAGAGGAACTGCATATTTCTGGTAGTGAACAAAGGCTTTGCTCAATTATCGAAGGAGAACACGATGGATTTATAGAAACATGCACACATGTATGTGAGCTCAGTGCAGGCGATCATGAGTCTCAGTGAACGATTGATCGCCATTGTCATCGATTCAGCTGCTCAGATCGCTTCGATATGATGGTTCATTTATCGCTTGAATCACACTGTATAATGCACATGCAAGTTCTGTCAAAGATATGATGATTTGAGCATATGTTCGATTCCGTACCGATTGGAAGGGGGGGGGGGGGGGGGGAAATTCAATCATGGTGATGATCAATCCTATTTTGCAATGGTGGTTAGGCCTACTTTATTGTGTATGGTCACGGGTACTTACCTTTTGTAGTTTGTGTGCTTTTTGTTCTGTCGGCCTTGAGTGTTTGCGTCGCCTTGGCTCGTTGTACTTTGTTGTGGTCTCGCTCTCTTTTGATTTTTGAAAGCAAATTCAAATTGCATTGTTATCCAGCAGCATGCGAGGTCAAATTAGACGAATTCTGATCTAACCAATCTTCTTGTGACGCCATTTTGCGTGTGTCTTGTGTGCCATGCACCAATCGCGAAGAGTCCTGCCGACGTCATTTCAGAAAAGGATTTCCCTACCCATAATTCCCCTGGGTTTTGAATTTTCTAAAAAATTATTTTAGGCCGACGACACTCTATGGAGCACAAAGCATGTAAAGGGAAGCAACCGGTTGTACGCGCACGTCGACAGAGACATAGAAGGGAGATACTAACTTGTTAGTTGATATACTTGTGACAGCGCTGATAACACCTCCAAATGGCCCTCAGTATCTATGGCATAAATCCACAAGTGCAAACCATTGGCAGCAGAGAAGGGGAGATAACTTTTTTCCTATCACTCCCTCCTTCAACGGAGGATGGCGTCTATTAAGGATTATATACAAGACGCTGTCCTTTACTCCTGTCCCTGTTGTTCAGGACAGACAACTACTGCTTACAACGGATAGTGTGAGCAGTAGGAGGCGGACTGTAGAAAGAAGAGAGGGGAAAGACGGCTCACCACCTTGTACTCATTCATAATGTTACTGCATGGGTGCAGTCAAGTTTAACATTTTCCAAAATACAAAACTTGTTTCCTTTCCATCGTCTTCAAACGGCAGTTGATGAGCCCTACCTTTACACCATGTGTTTGAGTGAAAGGTGTGTTTGTTGTGCATGTCAGAGAGTGTGTAACATATGAGCATGTGTGTTGGTGGTGCAGATCCCAGCTCTTTCAATCCCATTGGTTAATTGGGGAGAAAGATATCATATTACATATATAATACTACCAGTGGCGGATTTTGGGGGTGTGCACTTGTGCACGTGCACACACCACTAGCGGTAACTAAAATGGATGGAAAAAAAGGAGAAGAAAGAAAAGAAAAAAAAACTTTTCTAATTCTCACTTACCACACAGTTTCATGTACCTCCAAATGAGTTTCTTTTTAAGAAATAATTTCTTTTTTTTTTTTTAATTCATCAGATCTAGATCTACAGGTAGTTCTTGTACATCATCAAGTCAGTTGTCAATAAAACTGATGTGAGTGGCTATTTCTTGTTTAATTTGTAGTAACCTTACCTGTCTTTTTATAAACTTTTATGCAAGACGCTCCGCTATTGTAAATGTTATCATCACAGTTTGCAGAGGAGTGTGTGTGTGGGGAGGGGGAGGAGGGCTAAAAGAGGACTTAGCCCTAAAAGAGGACTTTTAGCACGAAACAATACTGTTTTCAGTCCTAAAAATAATGCCCACAATGCACTAGCTTGCACAGATTTTAAGTATTATTTTCTTTTTTTTTGTTGACCCCCCCTTAGTTCACTCGCCTGCTTCGCAGACTTGCACTTGTGGCTTCACCACTTCGTATTAATGGTTTCAGGGAAGAGTGCACACCCCCTCAACAATGGCAAAATCCACCCCTGTACTACTACTACTACTAATTATTATTATTATTTTTGCAATAGTGATATTATGACGCAGTAAGAACTGTCAGATGTTATAATAGTTCTGTACTATGCCTTAATTTTGTTTTTCACTCAGGCACAGGCAAGTATGGCACAACCAATTCCAGTGTAATTCTGAGCGGGGGGCTGGGCTTCCGAAGTCGGCCAAACTGCGAACCAGACAGAGGTAATTTAGTAGTTTTGTAAGACACTGACAGTGACTGTGCATGATGGAAGACTGCTTCACACACTACCACTACAAAGGATTTGAGACTAAAGCAGAGTCGTAGTGGTTTTCCTCTACTTGGGGGTTCTGTATAAGACATAACAATATATTTATTTACCAGGTAAAACATTACAGGATTTTAGTGTGTTAGTACGACTGTCAGTGCATGCACACATTCCATTGCACAGACTTTAAAGATCCTGATGCTCATGTCCTAGACTAGGTGGGTAAGTGCCAGCTACACATACACACCCAGCAAGCACTGCGTCCCTTCTCTCCCATGCCCAGTTACCCATGATTGTGCTTAGTTGTCTGGCTGTCATTAAGACTGTGCACCCAAAGGCTGCAGGTGGGCGCCTCGGGCAGCTTGAGTTGGATCCTGTACTGGCCAGCGCCTTGAGCAGCTCTTGAGCAGGAAAAGCACTATTTAACTATATATATATATATATATAAATTTGTTAGGGTTTATGGTTAGGTTAGAGACAGAGACAGACAGACAGACAGACATAAAACTAACTGCCGCGCCTCCTGACACTCGCTGCAGGCAGATCAAAATGGCGACAACTCTCTTTGTCAGCATCCCTCATGCCTCCTGAATGGCCTGTTTGGCTGCAGGACTGAACTGAACTCAACTGAAAACTATCATTGTGTTACACTCAGTGTTGTTTTTTCTCTATCAGTAGTTGATTCAGCCCCGATGCTTGAATTCCTGATAGGTGTAACTCAGATTCGTTTATCCACGCAGCCCGTTCAATCATCAACAAGTCAGGAGTCGTCGTATGAAGTTTTCCACTTTTATTCAGCACACATCAACAACTGCATACAATCGCTCAATCGCTTTTCCACTCTGCAATTCACATCTTTGAACTTTCCACTTTTTACAACTTTCTCAACTCTAATACAACAGCTCTCTCTACTTTCAACTCTCTCTAAAATACCACCTTTTGAAACAGTGCGGCACTATATATATATATATATATATACTCTCTCTAAACTCCAGAAAGAGAGCGAGAAAACCCCCCAAAGTGACACACCTCAACCAATCAGAATTAATTTCATCATCACTGTCTCACGTCATACAACCCTATTTGGAATGGAAGCTTCCATGGTTACCACTCGAACTATCCGTACGCTTCGATCGAAAGTAAACAACTGACTCGAGAAAATTCTCAAATAATATCGACCAACTAAAAACACCAACGTTATACAAAGCCTCTTCTAATAACAACGCAAAATCAAATCAAAGATAAATACACTCTATTACTGCATGCGTTGCAAAATAAAATGAACAGATCTATCGCGCGCGTCACACACGCAAGCCTACCATTGCACGCGTCTCCAACGTAACACATTGACCGCGGCATTTATGTATCCTCACATGCAAGTATCATATCGCATATGTCAGCTACCGTTTAACCTTGTGACAATTGTGTTTCAGACAACCAGTGTGGCTGTATAGCTGTGTGGGAGGCTGACTATCCACAAGCCATGAAAACACTCCAGGACTTCACTAGTAAACGCCAGCAGCTGCTCCACAAATAGTACAAAAAATAGACAAACAGCAGATTGGAAAGTAAAATAGACAAATGGCTGATTGAAATGGCATGTATGTGGTTTTACTGTTTCTTCACAGCAGCCACTATCATGGAGTTGATGATGCTATAACTGAAACGAAATGTGAATGAATGAACAGTGCCTTAAAAAGTTACTCTTTGGGGCCCACTTGGTAAAATAATGGAAAATAGACAATTTAAAGTTTCTTTTTTTTTTCAAGGCTCTAGCCTCGGAGGGGCTTTCTGACATCTGTCTTCTTCCTTGCCTGGGAATGTGCTCTGAGTGTGTCTTTCTTATCTGGAGATGTGCACTATATAGATACTGAATTGTATTGGGCTACTCAGAGATGTGTCTGATCAGGATGGCTAAAACAACTGCGTTGCGTTGGGCTAATCAGAGATGTGTCTTACCAGGATGGCTAAAACTGGGACAGTTTCAAAACCATTTTGCACAGCTGTAGGAAGACAAGTAACAAGATTGAGGGAGATGCCAAACAGCAGAGGAACAGATTTTTTATACTTGGATTTCCCTAAAACGCTTCGTTAGAGTGTGACACTGTAAACTTGATGGATGTGAAGGCTTGGTGTTGGAGTGGTACACTGTGATAGTCACGGTTTGTCACATTGTTGTGTGCTTCTGTGGAAGGTCTTCAGCTTTGTTCTTGTTCTACCCACCCCAATTTTTGAAACATAAAGTCAGAACTGTTGTGCACTTTAGCAGGGCAGTGGCATTCTGTTGTCAAATGCTTGTGTACTTCTGTGGAGGATCTTCAGCTTCATTCTTCTACAGGTATCGCTTAGCTTGAAGACGCAAGTTTAAAACTACTGTGCACAACTAACATGAGATTGGTGGCACTTTCAATGTCGTGGTTTTTTTTTTTAAAATGATTGCTTTTGTGTTCCCTGCAGTGAATCTTCAACTTCATTATTTTACCTGCACCCGTGTTTTAAGACATGATGTCAAAACTGTTTTTTTGCTTTTTTTTTGTGGGAGCGCTCTGAATGCCATGGTTTTCTATGCTTGTGTTTTTGCAAAGAATCTTCAGCTTCATTCTTTGTACATTCCTTATTGGTGCATTTCTGGTTTTACATCAGATGGCTGCTTCACTTTATTTTTGGATCACTCCCCTCTCCACCTGACCCATTTCATAACTAAATAATATTAGGAGAGTGCGGTGGGTGTGCAGTGAAGGGAAGAGGAAGGGTTAAGGCAGAAGAGAGAAGACGTACATGTTAATAAATGAGTCATCGTTATTTATACAACAATAATGAAGGTGGGTTGGGGTAGGGAGGAGGAGTGTGGAGACCAGCAGACAGCTAGCCAGCGGCTTCTTGCAGTATTAACAATGTATAATTATACATTACTACAAACACAAACAAATATATATATATATATATATGTATAAATGTATGTATGTGTATATCCTTATACAAGTACCCACAAACCAGGCTTACAAAGTCTCCAACCGGTCATTTGGGTACCCGGTTTTGGATCTGGGAACCCAGCTGGGTTCCCGGATCCAAGGCGGCTCCCAGAAAACGATCTGAGAACGACGGGTAGGGTAAGGCAGTGCCTCGACGGGTAGGGTAAGGCAGTGCTACACATATTCCGCTCGAAACGGGTTAGGGTTAGCGGTCCGTCTACAAGTGATGAAATTACATGGAATTATAGTGGGGGTTCCCATAAGCAAGGGGGTATATCTATATATATGTGTGTATATATATATATATATATATATATATATATATATATATATATATATATATATATATATATATATATATATATATATATATATATATGCGTACCATGTGTGTGTGCAGGAGAGAGATAGAGAGATTGTATTTAGCATGCTGTTATACAGAGGAGAGGGGTGTTCTATTGTCTTGTTGTATTATTATCTTTTACCACGTATCCCCTGTGACACAACACATTTTCCATTGTTTTTGTGGAATAAAGATTTCTTGACTTTACTTGATCCTGACCTCTGCATGCACATTTATGTCTAGCGTGCATAGCAATGTGAGTATGTACTCACCCCCCAAAAATATTTTCAAAATTTTTGCAAATCTGTGTGAGAGGAGTCCTAAATAGTACAAAAATTACATTGAAAACAAAAATCATCTGTCTGTCTGTCTGTCTGTCTGTCCACCATCCGCTGTCCACAATCTGTGCAAAACTGTAAAGCGGCTAAGTATTCAGAATCTATTTCAACTATCACAACCAAACTTATTAAAATGGTGTATACCCATGAGACCTCATAAATGATCAGTGAATGAATTACTTTACTTTAAAGTCAAGGTCACAGGATCAGCAAATGTTAGTCAAACAATGACAATTTTTCACAAAATTTCACTTTATTTCTAGGTAATTAATATTGAACTTATGTCCATGATTCCTTGATGCATGGTAGATATTAATAAGACACACAGACTATACAAATTTGGTCAAGTCCACCACAAGGTCAAGTTCACTGGAGCTGTCCAAAGTCGATTAGTGTAGGTATTTTGAAGTGACCTTCACCCTAAACTATAAGAGATATAAAGTTAAAACTTGTATTTGGAGATGATAGATAGATCTTTAATATTTGTTCGTTTTTTTTTTTGCATTGATCTTGAAGGTCAAGATCATTTTAGCTCTTGCAAAAACATGCAAAAAATAAGTAATCATACAGTGGAATGGCTATTTAATCCATGGTATGCCAGAATATTGGGTTATTTGATCAGACATGCATGAGAGGTCACGTGAGGGTCAAAGTCATCCCAAGGTCAAGGTCATGAAAGGTCCTCTCACCGTTTTTTTGTTGGCATAATACAACTTTTGCTGTCCTTTGTTTGATAGTGCATGAGTGTATTTGGAGCCAGAGGTCAAGGTCATCTCATGGTCAAGAGCATAGAAAGATCAAAGTCAGTATTACTTTGCATTTTAATGCTACCATTTAATTTTTTGTCTTTTTTTGGGCACTCATTTTTCATATTAAATATATTTCTATAAGGAGCATAACAGCGCCATCGGAAACTGGTTCAGAACAACAATTGGTGTGCATCAAGGATGCCTACTCTCTCCAACACTCTTCAACATCTTCCTAGAGCGCATCATGTCAGATGCCCTTGCAGATCACGAAGGCACAGTCAGCATCGGGGGTAGAGCAATCTCCAACCTTCGTTTTGCGGATGACATTGATGGATTGGCTGGAGAGAAACATGAACTTGAACAGCTGGTACATAGGCTTGACACCACCTCCAGAGCCTATGGAATGGAAATAAGTGCAGAGAAGACTAAAATGATGACCAACAACACCAATGGCATCAACACGGACATCAAAGTCCAAGGCCAATCCCTCAACACAGTGCATAGCTTCAAATATTTAGGAACCATTGTATCAGACAATGGGTTCGGACAGCAAGTCCTTTCCAGGATCGCACAAACAACTGCTGCTCTGGCGAGGTTGAAGCCAATGTGGAAAAACCGGACCATCAGTCTACATTCCAAGGTAAGAGTACTGCGCTCCCTTGTCATCTTGATCTTCCTATACGCTTGCGAAACATGGACCCTAACAGCAGATCTACAACAAAGAATGGAGATGAGGTGCTACAGAAGACTTCTGGGCATTTCCTATACCCAGCACATCACCAATGACGAAGTCCGACAGACCATCACGCAAGCCATTGGGCAACACAATGACCTGCTTACAGTGGTGAAGAAACGGAAACTCCGATGGTATGGCCACGTCACCAGATCATCAGGCATTGGAAAGACCATCCTGCAAGGCACAGTGCAAGGAGGTAAAAGAATAGGGAGACCGAAAAAGAGGTGGGAGGACAACATTCGAGAATGGGCTGGTTTGACACTGAGCGAAGCCATCAGGGTTGCTGAGAACAGAAAAACTGGTGTACGCTGGTTAAATAACATTTAATTTACAATGGATTGTTTTTCTAAGAGGGCACATTAACTCAGAGAGCTTCTGCAGTATTATAAGCATGATTATTTGTGTCGTCCTTTGTGAATTGTCCCCTGTTTATGGTTGTGTGTCCAAAACAGGGTCTGTGCAAAATGAGCTCTGATTGCAGTATGTTTGCGTGTGTGTGTGTGATACAGGATCTAGTTCAAGCTCTCTGATTGCAGTATGTTTGCTTGTGTGTGTGTGATACAGGATCTAGTTCAAGCTCTCTGATTGCAGTATGTTTGCTTGTGTGTGTGTGATACAGGATCTAGTTCAAGCTCTCTGATTGCAGTATGTTTGCTTGTGTGTGTGTGATACAGGATCTAGTTCAAGCTCTCTGATAGCAGTATGTTTGCTTGTGTGTGTTTGATACAGGATCTAGTTCAAGCTCTCTGATTGCAGTATGTTTGCTTGTGTGTGTGTGTGATACAGGATCTAGTTCAAGCTCTCTGATTGCAGTATGTTTGCTTGTGTGTGTATGATACAGGATCTAGTTCAAGCTCTCTGATTGCAGTATGTTTGCTTGTGTGTGTGTGATACGGGATCTAGTTCAAGCTCTCTGATTGCAGTATGTTTGCTTGTGTGTGTGTGATACAGGATCTAGTTCAAGCTCTCTGATTGCAGTATGTTTGCTTGTGTGTGTGTGTGTGATACAGGATCTAGTTCAAGCTCTCTGATTGCAGTATGTTTGCTTGTGTGTGTATGATACAGGATCTAGTTCAAGCTCTCTGATTGCAGTATGTTTGCTTGTGTGTGTGTGATACGGGATCTAGTTCAAGCTCTCTGATTGCAGTATGTTTGCTTGTGTGTGTGTGATACAGGATCTAGTTCAAGCTCTCTGATTGCAGTATGTTTGCTTGTGTGTGTGATACAGGATCTAGTTCAAGCTCTCTGATTGCAGTATGTTTGCTTGTGTGTGTGTGATACAGGATCTAGTTCAAGCTCTCTGATTGCAGTATGTTTGCTTGTGTGTGTGTGATACAGGATCTAGTTCAAGCTCTCTGATTGCAGCATGTTTGCTTGTGTGTGTGTGATACAGGATCTAGTTCAAGCCACCCAAGGCGCCCACTCGCTGCATTAGGCTCATGGTCTCACACCCCACACAACTGAGCTTAATCCTGGCCAAATGGGGATGGGAAGAAGGGTTGTAGCTACAGTTTGGTGCCTGGGCGCAGCTTGAGTTATAACCCTTTATCAGCCAGTGCCTTAAGCGGCTCTCGAGTTGGTGAAGTGCTACAAAATAACAATAATAATAAATAACCACATTAAATAATTAGTTAGTAATTAACGTATTAAGGGACTAATTAAACAAAATAAAATACAAATTATGACTATGGAGCACAAGATTGAGTTGTATACAGAAAGCAAGTATTATGTTTTAAAATTGTGGAACATTTATGCTTAATTCATGATTGTGATCCTTTTGCAAACAGTAACTACAATTCATTGAAAGTTGTCTTTCATTCAACGAACATATTAATAAAAAAATTTATGTGAAGGGAAATGTTTGTCAATGAACTTCATTTACTATGGCTATATTTACCCTATGTACATATGTAGGGCATATTGAAATATACAGCTGCATAATGTTACTGTAAGATGTTATGTGTGTGAGATTTGGGACAGTAGTGGTGATATTTGCCTTGGTGGTGGAGGTGCGTGTGACTGTTCACCAACATGACGGCAATTTTCCTTTATATGCGCAATGTATGTTTTCCTTCTGCTGACTGCACTCTGTGTAATGTATTATTCCAGTGCACTCTGTGTACTATATTATTCCAGTGCGTATTGAATTAATGATGGAACTTCTAATTGTGCACAATTAGGTTTATATTCCAATTTGTTGTGCTGTTTTTTTTGTGTTTTTTTTTATAATTGTTATTGAACCTCAACTTTTTACTCTCTGTTGTTTTGCACATATGTCAAGTTTGTACTTTTTTTAAAAAAAAGTTTGTTTTTTGTGTTGCTTTCTTTGTTTGGATGCAGTAATCTTACGTTACTTTGTTCTCATGTTGTAACAAGCTTGCAGATATCTATTTTTAACCTTGGGATAATCTACATGCTCTCTTCTTATCCATTGCCGTTGGGGTGCCGGGGTTTTCTTATAAATAATATCCCCACTTTGTGGAAATGTAGTTGTTTAAATTATTGCACAGTTGCTGTTTTGTCCTTTCTTCTTTCTCGTTCATACTCTGTTGTATCAATCTCATCTTCGTCGCTAGGCCAGCCACCTACCTTTTTTCTTGAAAACTCTCCCAAAACTCCACATTTGTTTTTGGGGTCTGTGGGTCAGCTTGGGGATATTGGACGCTTTTGGCCAAATGGTCACTAGGACTTTCTATGGTATTATTATTTAGCAAGTTAGGAATTTTATTTGTATGTGTTTGGTGATATTTTATAATGATGTTTATATTCTATTTTGTTTTTGTGAATGAGGGTTCGATAAAGTAAAGTACAGCGTCAGCGTCCCCTGCATAGGATGCCTTTATTGTAAAATGACCGGCTGGTGGAGTGCCTTCAATGTTATCATTAGGGTTGTTTCAGCAGATCTTTTATACGGATCAGGAGTGATTCATCTTTCAACCAAGTTGTGGCCTTGATTCGGCTGTTAGCAGTCCCTTGGACCCTATAAACAATGACTAACTAACTCTTCTTATCCATTTTTGATCTTTGTTTTTTTGTTTTAAACAATTTGTTGTGTCAGAAAATTTATTTGATGTGTGCATAAATCCTAATGACCGGAACAGTTCACATGATTTGATTGGTGGTTGTTTTTATTGTTCGCTGTTCGTTGAATTTCCAAATCTCGACTTTGTAGTTTCTTTCTTTAATTAAATTGAATTATTATTTGTTTTGTAATAATTTATCATAACTTTCTACTTCTATTTAATCACTTACAATTATTATAATTTAGTATAAATTGTTGCGTGTTTAGTTTCAACTTTGTAATTAATTCATAGTTGTGTGTTGTATACATATATTAAAACAAAAATATTTTAAATTTTAATTCCATTTATAATTATATGGGTATTTTTGTTTTTCTTTTGTCCCACCACCGTAGTTCAATTGTTAGAGCGTTCGCCTGGCACACCGATGACCCAGGTTTGAATCCCGTGGTGGGCGATATAAAAATGTGGCCATTTTCACTGTCCATTATAGCAGTATGATTGCTTTGGTGGTTCAGTGTTGATTTAGGTCCCTACCCCTCTTTCCCTGGGATGGTTATCCCCGTCTGCCATATCGCTAATGGTGGGTGTAGACGTTAAACCTCAATGTTCATTCATTTTTTAATTGTAATAAATGTATAAATGCAGTCCATTTATTTATTAAGCCTTGGTAAAGGAAATTTGCAAGTACACAAAAGTACCAATTTTATAAACTACACGCAGATCGAGGAACTGAACACTGTACAAAATATATTATTTCATGTGTGATTAAACTGCCTTGCGTGGTCTGTATGTGATTTCCTTCTGTATGTTAATGGTGTGTGTGTGTGTGAGTGAGAGAGAGAGAGAGAGAGAGAGAGAGAGAGAGAGAGAGAGAGAGAGAGAGAGAGAGAAAGAAAGAAGAGCAATACTTATTTGTAAGTCTTGAGTTTTGTTTGCTCCTTTATTGTTTTGTGAGGTTGCTTGTCCATTGAATACACTTTACACAAACAACCAAGAGGAAAATTAAGAAAGAGAGACAAAGAAGACGGGTAGAACAAAGCCACAAAACACACACAAATATAATGATATTATTTACACAAATCAATCAATACAAACGAAATGAAATATTCCGTTCAAAAAAATCTTTTTATTATCTTGGTTTGGAAACCTGAGGTACAGTCTGGTGAATGATGATCTGGCACACATCTACACTAAAGATGACTGATGATATCAAAGATCAAGTACAGATAAACTGCACAGCTAAGACAAAGATGTACTGTGCAGCTAAAGACAGATATATGTAACCGTACAATCAGTACCCAGCACAGCTAAGACAAAGAAGTACTGTACAACTAAAGACAGAACCGTACAGTCAGTACCCAGCACAGCTAAGACAACTAAACTGCAGTAAAAAAAAAAAGTACAGCTGAAGACAGATAAATACAGTTAATACAGACATTTCACGGTCAAGAACAGCTTTTAACAAAGATGACAGAAACATCAATTAAAAAACAACACGAAGCCCATCGTTGCTGTACAGAAAAACTCGATGACCGATCAAGTTTGAAAAAAGAAAAAAAATAATAATAATAAAAGACTACAAGGGAAGTAAGTTGGTCCAAGTTGCATGTGCAGCACAATATTAACTCCCTTTATAAGGCAAGAAAATTGAATAGATCAGAGAGTTGACATCAAGAACGATTTTGTGATATTGCTAGATCTACACAATAAAACCAATAACACTGTAAAATAAATATTTTTATATTTTTATTTTAAAAAAATCTTCAGCAGGCCCCAAGTCTAATGACAAGTAAAGGTCACAACGATGACCTTCTTATTTATAATTTACTGCCATCCGGAAAATATAATTATATCTAAGTCTCACTGTGTTGTGATAACCATAAGTCATGACAAAAGCATCAAGACAAAAAGTGTATAGAACCTGGGTAGATCTTTGTAGCTGTTGCTATAACTTCATAACAAGTTGTACGGACCTATAAGCTTGGCAGTTAGTCGTGATGGCGTGATACTGATAACGTCTCGACAATAACTTTAACACTAAAGACCATGGATCGAGATATAGACCATGATGTCATGACAGACATACCATATATATATTCGGTCGTTTTAGTTCAGAGATCCGTTGGATCTCATTTTTGATATGATGATGATGGTCATTGTTGTCAGGGTGGCGACGTGGTGATCGTCCTTAACGCTCATGCAATAGGACGTTAAGCATCGTTTTTCGTATTCAAATTTGGTCTTGACTTTTTCTGTAAAGTCATCGTTTGGTTTTTTTGCCGTTGTTTTATATATATTAGCTGATGGTATACAAAGCCATGACAAAACTGTCAGAACCCAGGACCACAGATCTATATCAATAACCATGACAACGTGATAATTGACGTCATAATTTAAGCGATAAACTGGCGACCAAGGTCGCGTGGGACCAAAACTTTATAATAACGAGATCATGCATTTTTTTTGCAAGAGTGACAATGAACTATGAATGCAAGAAAGAGTGTACAGTTATATTTTATGACTAGGGAGCTTTGCTTAGTGCATATTTCAACCAACAGTGGGCACGACATCATCATCATCATCATCATCATCATCATCATCATCATCATCATCATCATCATCATCATCATCATCATCAAAGACAAGATGACACTGAAAATATAAGGTACATGGGCAAAATGTGCATCCAGTGAAAACAACAAATTGCTATTTATTTAAACAAGCAAGACATTTGAACTGATTGCCATCCACTTAGACAAAAAAATGTAATAAAATAAAATTTATAAAATAAATATATGCAAATAGATTTACAAAAAGCTAAATAAACGAATAAATAAAAATATACAAAATAAATAAAACGCTGAAGCAATCATTGACATTTTCTGTAGTACATATGCAGATGCTAATTCACAACACACATTTGTTATCTGTTGATAAATTGCTTAACGAGGAGATCGCAAAACCACGCATGCGCTGGCCGCAGCTAATGTCTTAGGAAAGAAATTAATAGTCACGGCAGAATAAAATCTTTAAGAACACGTATATGCCATAAATAAATAAAATGAAGTCAGTAAATAAATAAAAGTGGAAATAATACCAAAATTAACAATCAGACTGAACAGCTGTTCTTTTAAATTTAAAAAAAATATATCTTTAGGACTCGGAGAACAGCTTTTTTTGAAAAGGAATGTCCTTTTATTTCAGTGTATTTCACAGTATATTAAAATGAATGTCCCAACGCATGTGGAATGATCATGGCTTCAAACAGTCCAAACCTTTGTCAACATTCCAGGACCTGTTTAACGATCATCCGGTTTGCAAAAGCCAAAACAATCGTCACCTGTCGATTGGCAATAATTGTGGACCATCTCGTAAACAAAGTCCAACAAAGCAATTGAGGGTTAATGATCTACACCCAACTTGGACAATTATAAAGGAAGTGATCTCGTCACAACTGACATGGAATAAGGTTGCGCCAGTGAGTAATCAGTACCTTCACAGTTTTTCACAAACAAATTTTACTTTTAGATAAAAGAAAAACACCCACCCGCCCAGCCACACACGCACACACACGCGCGCGCCCGCACACACCCACACACACACACACACACACACACCCACAAACCCCCACATTTTAGAGAGATATGGCAAAATAATTGTAATGGTGTCTGTTGGAACAGCAAGTTTAAATTCAAACAACAAATTGAAGTAGTCCGGTGGGCACTTAGGACTCGTATTATAAAAATGAATACACCAAAGAACAAAATGAATATCATAATAATCAATATAACCAGGGAACTTTGATAGTAAAATACAACCGCTAGTATCCAGCATAGGTTTCAACATGTAGGTCGCTGCCGTTTTAGCCGCCAAACATTGTTAATAATAATAATAATAATAATAATAATAATAATAATAATAATAATAATAATAATAATAATAATTTAATTACAGGAAAGTAATATAAACTGACTAGGACTGAAAATTGTATCAATACGATTTACAAATCTTACCATATGCTCACAAATTAGCATGGATCGGTTAATCGGTTCAAAATATAAACAAAACGGAGGCACCATATTTTAAGTATGCTGTTATTACATCAGGACATTGAATTGTGAACTTTACGCACACACAAAGCTCAGCAGATGAAAGAAGTGTGAGAGCATGACCGTAGGGCACTGCCTTTGACTCGTAATAATATAACAAGGAAACAAAAAGGTTGTTTCTCTAGCAATATAGATCTATTTATTTCCATACTGATTTATTCGATAATCTTGTCCATTTATTTATGTATGTATTTATATTTATTGATACACGTTCATTAAGCAATAATATGTGGTTTTTGACATTCATGTTTCATTTGCTAATATCGATCTTCCAAATCCTTCAAAAAACCTTAACATTATCCTTAGCACTGACTTAAAAAGGTTTATGAGCAAAACGCTGGTTTCAACATCTATATTAAATTTTTGTAAAGTCTGTACGTTATATACGGAGAAATAAGTTAAGTTTGAATATATCCTAATCCAAATCCTGGCTGAAATCTAGTTTTAGTTAGTAATTTATTCATTGCTTACAGGGTCCAGCGGACTGCAAAGAGCCGAATCAGGTCCACAAAATCAAGACCACAACTTCGTTGAAAGAGGACTCAACCTTAATCCGCATAAAAGATCTGCCGAAGCAACCCTAGTGGTAACATTAAAGGCACTCCACCAGCCGGTCACTTTACAATAAAGATATCCCACGCATGGGACGCTGAGGCTATACTCTAATTTATCGAACCCCCGTTTTTAAAAAAAAAAAAAGAATACAAACATCATTATAAAATATCAACAAAACACATAAATATAAAATGCATACATTGCCAAATAATAACATCATAGGAAGCTCCAGTGACCATTTGGCAGAAAGCGTCCAATAGTCTCAAGCTGATCCAACAGACCTCGCACACAAATGAGGAGTTTTGTCTAACGAAGAAGAAGATAGTATAGTAGATTGATAGAACAAAGTAGGAATGAGAAAGAACAAAGAAGAAAGACAGTGACAGTGGGAATTTAAAGCACTAAATTTCCAGAAAGTATGGATACGATTTATACTGAAATCCCCGGCACCCCAACAGAGGGGAGCGGGGGAGGGGGGGAGAGATAGTTTTAGAAAAGTATATTGATCAGCGAAATGAATATATTTTTATGAAAAGTAATTCAGGGTTTTTGAAAACAAATAAATATTGTTGATGAGATTTAATTTTGTTGTGCACGGCATTGTGGACAAACCAACCTTCCCCTCCATCCTAATAAAATGTACTAACGTCAAAGAATAACATTCAGGATAAGACTTACAAAGCCGCGTCTTCTCTCAGCTTACGAAAACTTTGTTACAGAGATAGTTATTGTCCAAAGAAAACAAACCGTATAGAAAAAGACGAACAAATATATTCCGTAACTGCCATCAGCAAAACAAAATGGAACAGAACAGTTGACAGCCATATATACAGATTGATAATATACAAACCCAGCATTAATGAACAGAAACACAACAAGAATAATATTTCCTTTTAAGTACCAATGTCTGCAGACTTAGAACACTCTGTCTCTTGTTTACATCACCATTCCCACTGCGCAAGCAAAATACTTTGTAGTAAACAACATCACTAAACTGTAAACACGGCACAAGCAACAGTATCGTGTGGATACCAGTTCTACCAAAAGAACAAACCGCTGAACAACTGTGCACCAGGCATCGAGACAGATGTCAGTTAAAAAAAAACAGGACAAAAGCAACCTAACGTTCACCCAAAACAATTTGATGTTTAAAATGCAGTAAAACGTGACAATGAAACAATGCTACTGCGTAACGCGTCTAAACATCGACAACAACAAATCAATGTAGCTCACGTCCGGAGTCGTATTAAGCGTGTTTAACATCACTGAACAAACAGCAAAGTTTGTTGAGGCAATGTTACAGTTTCAACCTACTTTAATTCATTTATAATCATAAAGGTGTCAAACGAGCATCACAACCATCTGTAAATGGGGACTAATTAATTATAAGTTTGACTTTTAGCACACAAACATTGTACAACGTTTCCTTTCATCGGTCTAAGAAAATAACGCCCAAGAAATAAGTTTCTTAAGAAAAGTACGAGAATAAAAATTCGGTAATTATACAGTAAAATGGTTCGGTGATATTAAAATCTTAACAGGACTTGAAACTAGTGACCCCACTGAAATAAAGCCAAAAAAAAAAGGACAAATGAAATGCTTTATATGATTGGTTAAAACATAATCAATAATATAACCTCTTTCTTGAATAAACTAACGTTCTGTGTGTCATCCCAGTCTCAAATAATAACATACATAAATCAACAAAATAATTATTTATTTAAAACGAAACACTCCGCTGCCTACAGTAATTGTGTTACAATAAATGCCTATGTCTCTCTCTCTCTCTCTCTCTCTCTCTCTCCTGCCTACAGTAATTGTGTTACAATAAATGCCTCTCTCTCTCTCTCTCTTTCTTTCTTTCTCTCTCTCTCTCTCTCTCTCTCTCTCTCTCTCTCTCTCTCTCTCTCTCTCTCTCTCTTTCTGTCTCTCTCATCTCTCTCTCTCGTACAACTCGGAGAACGACACTCTTCAATGATTATGCAAATGTTGCCTATGAAATGTACATGAACTAAATTCGGCATGAACGACGCACAGCCAAAGAAACAAAGGACTTTGACAAAGGCTGTACAACCTGTAGATTAAGAGCTGTACAACACTAGGTGTGACATAGACACTGACCATCATAATGAAAGATGTCCGGCCACACAAGCTAATGACGTAACAAAGAAGTGTAAGGTAATCAGGAAGACGTAGGTTTTTTGATTGGTTTCACGTTTGACTCCAAGTGTGACAAAACAAAATGAACACGGATCCCATTATTTTGTGCATGGTTCATCAATCAACAGAGACAACATCGTAATTTTCACAGACAACACAAAAAGTCTTTACAATGCTTTGCTAAACATTGATCTCCAGGTTTTTCCACCAAACGAGAAATATACCTGCGCCACTCAAATCAGCAAGAAGTAACTTCATCACGTCATTATTCACATTTAAACCGAACGTAGCAGGCCAGGTTAGATGAAGTTCAGTAGACTTGAGACAATGACCACAAGCACAACATTCATCTGTACGGATATTAGAAAGAACATTTTGTGCATAACATTTCTGAGAAGAGAGAAAGAGAGGGGCAGAGAAAGAATACAATTCATTAACCAAGAAAATGTTGAATTACCCGATAAACATTTTTCTTCACTATATACACTGATCAAAAAGTCAGTTAAATAAAAACAACAACCCGACGTGCATATATTCTGACTTCTCACAGGAACAATACGTGCTGCATAAGGTCTACAAGTCATTGACAAATTAAAAACATCATCTAGCCAGTTATAATTTTAAAAAATACTACTTCCATGTTTTGGCTATTATGCCCACTGGCTTATCACACCACCGAAGTGGCCACATGCTGTACAGATCGGAAACAGCTAGTTCACGTCCAACAAAGCAACACACATAATAAATGGACAGCTGAAGATGTACAGAAAACAGCTTCCAGAATGTAAACTGAACAGCTTCCAGAATGTAAACTGAACAGCTTACAGAATGTACACTGAACAGCTTACGGAATGGACAGAGAACCGCTTTCTTTCAAATCATTACATAAAAAAAATTAAAAATAAACAAAATAAAAATTCGTTTTCAAGTTTCATTCAGATAGAAGGAAGACAAGATGATTGTTGTTAAAATTAAAATAAAATAAAAATGTAACAAACAGAGAAATAATGATAGTTAGTTAAGTTAGTTAATCATTGTTTATAGGGTCCGAAAGAGCCGAATCAGGACCACAACTGAGAAATGATGATGTACTACATACCAGTCATATAGAACATGGACATGAGCTGTCCACTGAGGTCTAAAATCGATTTGAAAATAAATAAACATGAAATAAAACATAGTTAGTTATTCATTGCTTACAGGGTCCAGCGGACTGCAAAGATCCGAATCAGGTCCACAAAATCAAGACAACTTGGTTGAAAGAGGACTGATCTGCATTAAAGATCTGCCGAAACAACCCTAGTGGTAACACTGAAGGCACTCCACCAGATGGTCACTTTATAATAAAGATATCCCACGCATGGGACGCTGAAGCTATACTCTAATTTATCGAACCCCCATTTACAAAAACAAAATAGGATACAAACATCATTATAAAATATCAACAAAACACATACATATGAAATGCCTACATTGCCAAATAATAACATCATAGCAAGGCCCAGTGACCACCTGGCAGAAAGTGTCCAATATTCCCAAGCTGATCCAACAGGCCTCACACACAAATGAGGAGTTTTGTCCCGGAAGAGTTTTCCAGAAAAAAGGTAGGTGACTGGTCTAGCGAAGAAGAAGATAGTATAGTAGATTGATAGAACAGAGTAGGAATGAGAAAGAACAAAGGAGAAAGACAGCGACAGTAGGAATGTAAAGCACTAAATTTCCAGAAAGTGTGGATACTATTTATACTGAAACCCCAGGTACCCCCACGGTGGCGGGGAGGGGGGGGGGGGAGTAGAGGGGAGGAAAATAAATCATGTCAAACAAACCAATTTGTGAACAAATAAACTACATATAAACATAACATTTTTAAAAAATGACGACTAGTCCAATTGTCTCTGCCTTTTGGGGTAATTCATAAAATCTTTAATAACCTTCTAAAATGTCTTCATGGCACTGAAGTGTTCATTTAAAAAAGTTGCAGTTCAATTGTCAATATGCTGTGCTGTGCTGTGCTACATCAATGCTTTTTAATGAGCAAATGGATAAATTATACAATAATAATAATAATAATAATAATAATAATAATAATAATAATAATAATAATAATAATAATAATAATAATAATAATAAATACATTAAAAAAATAAATAAATAGTAAATATCGAAGACATTATTATGGATGTTGAAATGAAAAAACAAGCTTACAGAGGAATGAAAAGAGGGAGATTATTTGCGCGAGACAACCTATAAAAATTTTTTTACATTATTGTTATTAATATTATTATTGTTTGTCTTTTTTTTCCCCTTAATAAAGACGAAATAAAATAAAAAGTAAAAATATTGCAATGTGCTTCACATACAGTAGCACACTGGGCAGCTCATTAAAAACAATGGATTATTCTTTGTGCACTTACAAGCCCGCAGAGTTTGTCATTGCGCTGACCACCGACTTTGCTGTAGTAGTATGTCAATGACTCCGGTCTAACAGCATTTCAGAGTTTAGTTGATGTGTATTTGACAGCACACCAGGACGGAGCTCTTTGGGACATGTATTGATCAACTTTGGGGCATTCATTCAATTGGGGATCAGCCTGGGTGAACAGCTACTTCAACGCTGTAGTTGGGCTTGGAAGACAAATTAGAAGCTGGTCGGTTTGTAGGCACCGAGTGTGCCTCCCAGTGTTGAACGGATGGGAACAGGAGTAGGGGGTGGGTGGGTGGGATGGTGATAGTGGGGGTGGAGAAAAGGTGCTAACTCTGCACTGCAAAAAGTTTGATAGACTAGATCAAGATCTAAATAACAAAACAGCAAATAATGCCTGTGACAACGTGCATCATTACGCAATAATGGAAAGATAACTATATTAACTGCGATGGACATGAAGAGTACACGTTCTTGGGTTGCGTCTTTTCCAGCTCAAAGAACTGTTCAACGCGTGCTGATAAAGGATGCAGACGACATGCAATAGCAATCACTGATATAGGATTCAGGGAAACAGGCTTTGTCAGCACGATGCAAAATTTAGGATTAAGCAAAACAAGGGAGTAAAAACCACTCCGAAATAACCCTTACAACAGTCACCTGTAGTTTCATAGTTCACAACACGAACTGACTTAAAATTCTATTGCAGTAACAATGTGCTTGCATTAAAACAGTAGCAAATGCTGCACCCTACCTTCATTTTCAAACCTTTATTTAGGGCTAGATAGGGGGGGGGGGGGGGAGGGGTAATAAGACCCTTGGAAAAATGGAAAGCAAAACCATTTACAGCCGCGCTGGAAGATGTTTTGGGGTGGGAGGGTTGGGGAGAGGTATTTCCGAAAGGGGAGGTGAGAGGGGAGGGGGAATTGAGTAGAGGGAGTGGAAATTATTAATATAATATTTTTGTAAAGGTTATTTGCACAAATTCTGCTGACAATATCTAGGATGTGTGTGTGTGCGCGCGCGCGCGCGTTTGTGTGTGTGTGTGGTATGTGTGTGTGTGCGTGTGTTAATGAAGAAGTGCATTAGAGAATTCTTTTTTTTCTTTTTATCAAGTACCAATCAAATACCCTTTAAAATTATTATTAAAGTGGTCTTCCAGTGCTATTTTACTGACGGATTCTATATAGTATATCAGAATCCTGACCTTTCAAATTGTATGTGACCCGATATTATTTTCCTCCAAGTCCTGAAAGTGACCGTACAAAGTGATATTGTTTCAACCGTCAGGGGCGGAAATGAAGCTAGCAGACGACCCATGATTTTCACTATGGCTACTGAATTAATCTTCCTATATGCTTGCGAAGCATGGACCCTCACAGCAGACCTACAGCGAAGAATACAAAGCATGGAGATTAGATGCTACAGAAGACTTCTGGACATTTCCTATACCCAGCACATCACCAACGACGAAATCCGACAGACCATCACACAAGCCATTGGACAAGTTAGTTAGTTATTCATTGCTTACAGGGTCCAACGGACTGCAAAGAGCCGAATCGGGACCACAAAATCAGGACCACCACTTGGTTCAAAGAGGATACACTCCTGATCCGTATAAAAATCTGCTGAAACAACGGTAGTGGTAACACTGAAGGCTCTCCACCAGCGTCACTTTGCAATAAAGACATCCTACGCAGGGGATGCTGAGGCTATACTGTAATTTATCGAACCCCCGTTTACAAAACCAAAAAAGAATATAAACATCATTATAAAATATGAACAAAACGCATACCTATAAAATGCCTACATTGCAAACTAATAATAACATAGGAAGCCCTAGTGACCATTTGGCAGAAAGCGTCCAATATATCCAAGCTGACTCAACAGACCTCATAGAGTCATACACAAATGAAGAGTTTTGGAAGAGTTTTCAAGAAAAAAGGTAGGTGACTGATCTAGTCAAGAAGAAAGTATTTAATATTAGATTGATATAACAATATAGGAATGAGAAAGAACAAAGGAGAAAGACAGTGATAATGGAAATTTAAAGCACTAAATTTCCAGAAAGTGGGAATACTATTTACACAGAAACTCCCGGTACCCACACGATGACACGCTCACAGTGAAGAAACGGAAACTCTGATGGTATAGCTACGTCACCAGAGCATCAAGCCTTGTAAAGACCATCCTGCAAGGCACGGTGCAAGGATGCAGAAGAAGGGGGAGACAGAAAAATAGGTCAGAGGACAATTTTCGAGAATGGACTAGCTTGACACTGAGCGAAGCCATCAGGGCTGCTGAGGACAGATAAAGATGGAGTACGCTGGTTAAACAATCATATGTGGTGCCCCAACGACTTCCAAGTTACGAGATAGGATAGGATAAGATAGGATGCTGAATGACTACAGCTGTGTAAATGCTCGTACAACGCTCGTTCTCAAAACCACCGGAATTCCCCTTTAAGGACATATAATAGGATGTTAACTGGAAAGTAACAATTCTCAACACCTTTGCGGGAGCACGCGCGTGGGTGTGCGTGTGTGTGAGAGAGAGAGTGTGTGTGTGTGAGTATGTGTGTGTGTGTGCGCGCGGGTGTGTCCCCCATACTCATCGAAATCCCATCCGTTTCACAAACGTAACTGGTCTTGAAAAAACAAAGCGTGTTTATTTAAAAGAAAAAAAAAATCATTGTTACAACTGAAATTAGGGCGCAGTAAACTCTGGCATCATTGAGGATGATACAATTGTCTGTTCCTTTGTGGCGACCTCGTCACAGTGACGTCATTATTTGGTTATTGGTCATTGATTATTGGTCATTTGGTGTGGCTATTTTTCTAAAATCTTCGAACACACGTTTTTCGTGTGCATACCGAAACTATCAAATAACTTCTCTCTCTCTCTCTCTCTCTCTCTCTCTCTCTCTCTCTCTCTCTCTCTCTCTCTCTCTCTCTCTCTCTCTCTCTCTCTCTCTCTGGCATCGTCCAAAAGGTTGGGGTGGTGGGAGGCCAAAAAGATACCTCCCCCCCCCCCCCTAGATACAGGTGGGGGATGGAGAAATTGGGAGGGGGGAGGGAAGGGTGTGTGTTTCCGACGCCACTGATTTAAGCAGCCGGAGGACCATTATATTGTGATTACATGTATCCTATAAGTTTCCTGGTCAATGGCCAATGATTCTGGTTTACAAATATTTCAACCACCTGCACCGAGCATGCTAAAGACAGCATGGCCATACAATAGGACACAAATCAATCAAAACTAACAACTATTTGTGCTGCTTGAGCAAAGAATTGACAAACCCTCATAATAAGGAATATTGATTTAGGAGATAATTACGACATTCAAGAACTCTTGCCCAGACAACAAATCGCAAAATGAACAACTTTTAAAGCATTTAACTAGCTTAGATGAGAATTCACGTTGGTCCACCTCAAAGTAAATTAGTGTAGGAGGGATATAATACTAGCCACTGACAAAACAATATAAGTATCTTTCACAAAATAGTGTTCATTATTGCAGGTATTATTTTGCCACCCGCTAAAGCGGTTCTTCCATGCTACTACAGCTGGGGTAAGGAAGAGGTACCTACTTTCACAACACTTTAATCTGTTCCTGGAGGTTAAAAAATAAAAAAAAATCCAAAGATGACGACTTGTCCAAACGGCGTCAATGTTGGTGGGCTTAGCTACAGTTATGTCCCCTAAGTCTTGTGTACAGCCCCCCGATACACTAGAGTAGAACTTTTGACAAAGTTATCTCCCATCCAAACGTGCCTCATTGACGTCGTAGCGGAAAACGCGGGATTATATAGATCTGGGTTTCTATTTTGCTGATAGCCATAAATCATTGTTGTGGCGAGCGTTGTGGCCAAGTGGGCTAAGGCGGGACTAACTTGCCTTGTCCACAGGCCAGAAACCAATGGCGCCTGACAGGTGTGGGTTCGATCCTGCATCGGGGCGTTATGTTTCTCCGAATATTATTTACTTTCGACTCGGGCAACGTCTTGGGGGTTTTCTCCGGGTACTCCGGTTTGCTCCCCCAGAAAAATTTGAAAAATTCAAAGAATTTCGAAATTTCAAAAAATCACAACTAATGTTAGGTAGGTTGGGTTTGGGCGCGCCACAGGCTGCGACTACGCCTTCCACAGGGGAGGCGGCCCAGAATTTCCCGATAAAAAGGGACAATAAAGCATTAAAATCTAAATCTAAAATCTAAACCAAGCATGGGCGCACAGGTTGTGAAGTGATGGGCGTAATGGTAAGGTTGAGCGTGCGATGCTGCAGACTGTAACAGCTCATGACTTATTAGTCCTATAAATCAGCATACATTGAATTGCAAATAAACAATATTTTTATGCTTGTTGGGACAACACAGATTATTATTTAAACTAATGATTTTTTTAATGTAAACCTTTTTATTTTAACTGACACTAACTTAAAATCTTTTATCACAAGCTATCAAAAATATTTTTGTGAAAGACACAAAATGTCAAAGTATAATTTGTTACAAACTTACGGTACATAGTTTACACCATGCTCGGACATACGAGAGGAAACAACTTTTGCCGCATGTTGCGCCCAGAGTTGTCTAAAGTTAGGCGACCATTCTTTGCAAACGAACGCAATTTCTCTCCTATAATTTCTGCTCTGTCCTGCATCAAACCTTCTGGATCAACCGAAAGGTTGATTTCAGTTGCAACCATCAGCCCCCTCCACCTTGCTTTTCCCAAAGAGAAACTTGCAGCTCAGGGTAGCTTTCATAATGTTCTGAGACGAGATGTCCGCCCGGATAACTAGCTGTAGGTAACTAAAACCTAAACAAAACACCAAAAGTGACTGTCATAGTCTAAAATCACATTGTGCACCAAAACAATTACAAAATAAATTTAATTTTTTTTTTAAGTGATGTCACTAGATAAAGAAAAAAGTATGCAACAAACAAGATCTTTGTAGGCCGACAACTGTTAACCTCAGGCCGTGCGAGTTTGGCTGCCACGAGCGCGGATGTTGCGCCACCGAGTTCTTTTCCCAGCTACACGCAACTATCGAAACACAATCGCGGTGAGTGTCTCCCCCAATTAATCACTTACTCGTCTGAGTTGTCGTACGGTATTTGCCCTGCTAAGGAATGTTTGTGCTTCTCGTTTCTGTTTCCATTTTCCCCAAACTTTGCTTAGATTGTAAATAGTTGCCATTAAAACTAACACCTGCTGCCCCGACTGACTCCACTCTCGTACATGTTTTGCTTCGGCTGCGCGGACACTTCCAAAATCTATGGCAACAATGCTTCAACTAAACATGATTGAAACTGCAGCGGCATTGTTATTACATATTCTTAATTGGGTTTTATAAATTTCTGATTGAAGATGGATCTATCGGAGTGACATTCTAAAATTGAGGTTGAGATTTCCTACGAGACAATAGCCAATAGCTACCTGTACCCCAGCCAAAGCCAAGACGTTCCTGTGCACACAGTGTGGAAGCCAACACTTTAAGACCAACGAATCTACCTAAATCTTCTATAATATGAGGTGCGAATTAACAGTGGAACGTCTGAATATGTAAAAATAATGTCGCTGTATTTTTAGTCATGTTCAGCTGAATGTTGCCATAGAATTCAGAAGTGGCCGCGCAGCCCAAGCAAAAATGTATGAGAATGGCGTAACAACCGGGGCTTTTGGAGCGGGGCAGCCGACCACAGATTTTAATTTTGTGACAATCTAAGCAAAGTTTGGGGGACATGGAAACAGAAACGAGAAGCCAAAACATTCCTTAGAAGGGCAAATACTATGACGGCTCAAACGAATCGCTGAATCGCAAAACTTTTGAGATTTCTGGGGAGACAATCACAGATTCTATTTCGATAGTTGCGTGGAGCCTGGAAAGGTACTCAGTGGCGCAACATTCGGGCTCGTTGCGTGGCAGCCAAGCTCGCACGGCCTGAACCCCTACGGTGTATAAAATACTAACTGACTCCATATAACATAACATTACATTACATGGTTATTGCTTTAGGTCCAGCGGACTCTTCCGAGCCAAATCAGGACCAGAGAAGTGAAAGAGGACTCACCCCTGATCCGCATAAAAGATTTGCCGAAACAACCCTAGTGGTAACACTGAATGCAATCTATCAGCCGGTCACTTTACAATAAAGACATCCCACGCATGGGACGCTGAGGCTATACTCTAATTTATCGAACCCCCATTTACAAAAACAAAATAGGATACAAACATCATTATACAATATCAACAAAGCACATACATATAAAATGCCTACATTGCCAAATAATAACATCAAAGGAAACCCCATGCAGTGACCATTTGGCAGAAAGCATCCAATATTCCCAAGCTGATCCAACAGGCCTCACACACAAATGAGGAGTTTTGTCCCGGAAGAGTTTTCAAGAAAAAAGGTAGGTGACTGGTCTAGCGAAGAAGAAGATAGTATAGTAGATTGATAGAACAGAGTAGGAATGAGAAAGAACAAAGGAAAAAGGCAGTGACAGTGGGAATTTAAAGCACTACATTTCCAGAAAGTGGGGATACTATTTATATTGAAACCCCCGGCACCCCCACAGTGGGATCCATATAACATAATGGACTTCATAGCACATAATGGACTTCATTACACATAATGGTCAGTCAGTCCCTTTCCTATAGAATACGCTTAGTCTGAAATAAACGCTTTTTCTAGTTCTATAACAGGTCTGTTTTCGTACAACATTTAATATACAGAACTTTCTCTCGCCTATATCCAACGCAACCGCCACTTCTACCAACTCACCCCCCTCCCCTACCCCCCTCCTCCAACAACAAAAAAATTACGGTACATGTATACATAATTATATAATCAAAGATAACGCTTTACGTCAACCATAGTCATAAATAAAGGAATTTTAAATAAAAGATTTGATTCCTAAATGTTCACTTCATATATATATATTTATAAATATACTACAAAAATGTATACCGCATGTACTCACAGATGTTTACTAAAGAAATCTTTCTAAAATTGTTTTTTTTTAAATTTCGAGTAGATGACAGTAAATGACGGCACAGTAAATTTGCAGAGTGCTAAAGGTTCTCAATTATTATACTTAACAAAATTAATATTCTTACATGTCTCCATAATATTTCGCGTATTATGCTTTTTTTTCAGTTTAAAAACCCAACAGACTTAACATTAACAAAAATAGATATTTGTGACTAACGAACTCAAAGGCAGCACAGACCAGCCTAAACTCTCCATTATTTAAAAATCTGGATATAGTACAATTGCCAATTTGTTGATTAGGGTTGTTCAAAATCTTGCCTAAATCTGGCAATAATTTCTTGCAAAAAATTTCTGTTAACATAAAAAAAATAAAATTAAAATAAAAAAGTAATACAAAACTAATCATTATATGTGTGAGTGATTTGAAAACAAAAGCAACAATGGCACCTCTTTACTCATGAACTTCCTCACACTTGGTGAAACTGGGCAACTTCAACTAAATTTTGAGTAATATATATATAATCCAATTCAGCATGACAGATCCTTTTAACATTCACAGTGAGTGTTGTCCCTACTGAAAATAAGCTTAAATTTTTTAAAATACTTCTAGCAGGAGTATCATTTTGCTATAAATCAATACATTCACTGTATTTCTGTTGTTGTGAAAAATGATTTCTCGACTTGACTTCAAAATTTCTTCATTTTTGGGGTCCATTGATAGCTGATTATAGGGCTAAACAATAGCATCGCCGCAAACAGTGTAAAAGCAAATCTCCCTGCCGGTGCCGTTCCAGTATAAAACCTTCTCAGAAAAACTGTCCTTATGGTTGGGGCGCTTTGTTGCATTGCAGGGTAGGTGCGGATGAGAAAACGGACTGAATGAAAAGGTTGGTTGAAAGGTAAGCCCACAAGATGGTACACAGCAAGCGAGCCAGCCTTGTGTCAGCAGGCCTCAGGTACACAACAGCACAATGTATAGAGCTAGGCGCTCATCTTGTATGTCTTTGTTTCATTATTTGGGACAATATGTACAGTACTAAGGCATTCATATAAATAATTCTAATTCTAATTCAAATGAATTAGGAACAAAAAAGTAAGCTTGTTTTTAATTACTCCAACATATATTTGTCAAACTTGTGAAATATGTAGCATAAATCATACCAATACATTGTAAAATCAGTAACTTACAGGTTTCAGGATTAGTTAACAAATGTTTTTATAAAACATTAACAATCAAATGTTTTGCAAATCATTAACAGTTATTAATTTCTATTAATCTTAATACATCATAAGCGGTACGTCTCTAATGGACTGATAGGACTGCAAGGTATCAATTAAAAGAAAATGTATCCTAATTTCTTTCCGCATTTTAAAAAGAATAACCACAACTACCAATCCTATCTTCCTTTTAAATCCATCCGTGAATCCATGAATGAGAAAATAGTGGTCATCCTTTCCAAACATTCATAGTAAAATTCTTCTTCATGGTTACCCTGTCAACAAGAACAATAATGTTCATACTTGGTTCTAAGACCATTCTTACACTTTCCCAAACAGACCGCAACTTTCAGTAACGATTTTAAAACCATACCAATTTTATTATTCAGGCTTCAAAAGCAAGGTAAGTAAGCAGAATGTTGACATTTTTGTGTAATTTTAACTATTTCATAACATTAAAAAGCTAACCTGCAATGAACATTTGAAGCTCACTTCTGACCTTGTTACCTCATGTAAAATGTGTAGTGAACTTGCGCAAACCAGCACAACAAAATATAATGTATCTATCCAGTTTCGCTTGCAATGAGCGTTGTCCAAACCCAAGTACGCTATACATGACAGTTGCATTAAAATATTAATACTGCCCTCTTCCCTCCCCCTACAACTGTGACGTCTTATTCAGACCAAGCTTTGATCCTTAATATATATTTTATAAGAGTTGATCAAACATCTCTAAATATTAAATGACACATTTGTTCTTAAAAAAAACCAGAGAACCGCTGGTGCAAGCAGGAGAAAAACAATTAGTGGGCCCTAAGATCACACATTTTTAGCGTCGCAGATCCTTTTCGAATGCACAGTGAGTGTTACCCTATAAGATTAAGCACACACAAAAAAACTTACTCCAAAGTATTCCTAGCATCAAGGTTGATTTTTAAAATAGCACAGCAGCAGAACTGGGTTTTGTTGTTTTACAAAACAAGCGATGCTTAACATTCACAATTTCGGAGAAACCATTCATTTAATGTGACAATAATGCAATTTCCCGGGGAAACTCAGTGTGTCAAGTATTAGCCTAGGCCTTTACAATATGAAGTAAAGGTGGCAAAAACATAGAGGTGTATGCCAATGTGATACCACTTTCCAAATAGCAAACAGTTCAACCTATATATAACAAAGGACTACAATAGTGTTTTATGGTTTGGCATCAGTTCACTCCAAAATTACAATTGAGAAGAAAATCTACAACACTTCAGCAAATATTAGGTTTGTAAAGTTTTGATCTGTAAAGTTTGAAACATCTGAGCCATCTGAAACATCTGACTCTTTTAACACAGTTTACAGCGGTTTAATTTTAGAAGCAAAAAGAAAACCACCTCACAGCTCTATCTTAGGGAGATCTGGGAATGGCTACAAATGCCTATCCTATCCTATCCTGTCCCATAACCTGGAGGTCGTAGGGGCACCACAGATGATCGTTTAACCAGCATACTCCATCTTTCTCTGTCCTCAGCAGCCCTCATGGCTTCGCTCAGTGTCAAACCAGTCCATTCTCGAATGTTGTCCTCCCACCTCTTTTTCGGTCTCCCCCTTCTTCTACCTCCTTGCACTGTGTCTTGCAGAATGGTCTTTGCAAGGCCTGATGATCTGGTGACGTGGCCATACCATCGGAGTTTCCGTTTCTTCACCACTGTGAGCAGGTCATCGTGTTGTCCAATGGCTTGTGTGATGGTCTGTCGGACTTCGTCGTTGGTGATGTGTTGGGTATAGGAAATGCACAGAAGTCTTCTGTAGCACCTCATCTCCATGCTTTGTATTCTTCGTTGGAGATCTGCTGTGAGGGTCCATGCTTCGCAAGCATATAGGAAGATGGAGATGACCAGAGAGCGCAGCAGTCTTACTTTGGAATGTAGACTGATGGTTCTGTCTTTCCAAATGGGCTTCAACCTTGTCAGGGCAGCAGTTGTTTGTGCGATCCTGGAGAGGACTTCCTGTCGAGACCCATTGTCTGACACAATGGCTCCTAAATATTTGAAGCTGTGCACTGTGTTGAGGGATTGGCCTTGTACTTTGATGTCCGTGTTGATGCCATTGGTGTTGTTGGTCATCATTTTGGTCTTCTCTGCACTTATTTCCATTCCATAAGCTCTGGAGGTGGTGTCAAGCCTCTGTACAAGCTGTTCAAGTTCTTGTTCCTCTCCAGCCAATCCATCAATATCATCCGCAAAACGAAGATTGGAGATTGCTCTGCCCCCTATGCTGACTGTGCCTTCGTGATCTGCAAGAGCATCTGACATGATGCGCTCTAGGAAGATGTTGAAGAGTGTTGGAGAGAGTAGGCATCCTTGACGCACACCGATTGTTGTTCTGAACCAGTTCCCGATGACGCTGTTATGGAGGACTGCACTGGTAGCCTTGTCATACAGGGTTTTGATGACTTCTATAATTTTAGGGCTGATGTTGTACACTTTCATGGTTGCCCATAGAGCTGCATGCCAGACTCGGTCAAATGCCTTCTTGAAGTCTATGAACACATGATATAGATGTTGTTGGTGCTACAAATGCAGAATGACAATTTTAATTTCACTGCATCATTATTTAATAGCAGATGAGCCGACAAGTAGAATTGCCAATGGCCTAAACCTAAACGTTTGCTTCAGGCAGTCTTGCCGATAATGCAATAAATATTGTGACTTTAAATAAAATTGGACGCATTACATCAAACATTTCTTATGATGAGACCAAACAAGATTTCAGAGTGCATAAGACACCCAAAGACACCACAAATGGATCAATCAGTGTCTCCCTAAAACTTCACAGTAAATCATCCAGATTAAAAAATAAAAATGTTGTGATTCTATAAGTGATTGTCTTTTTAAACAGGGTGCTCCTTTAATCAACACACTAGCGTTGAAGAGAATGTATCCCAGGCTATTACCAGTACTAGTGACTATAATTGTATGAGGAGGAAGGAATCCAATGTTAAATGTGATTAAAATGTTTGTATGTGGCACAGAGCCCAAGGTTTTTCCTAACTAAGGATACTATTCTCCCTAGTCATAACATAATGCTAGTGAATTTGTTCAAAACAATCAGATCTATTCAATTCATAGTAAAGATATGGACTTGTGACTTGTGTGCTAATTGTTTCATACCACCAAGTGCATGATATACCATTTACAATTCATTTTTAACTGTCTTATGAAAAAGACATTAAAATAAAACAATGGAATTGAACTTTCATAACAATTTTCAAGACTCTTTTTTTTCTTTCTTATTAGCATTTGAATTTAACCAAGATGAACTTCAGCTTAGTTAAATGTTAGAAGTAAATTATATATATAATACCATACTTATGGGCTCAAGCCAAATGAAAATAAGGAAACTATGGTTTAGGTCTGTAAACATGGAACGAACAGCAAACATGTGTCGATTTGATTTTAAAACAACAAATAAAGCAAGTTTTCACAAAAAATTGCATGAACAGCAGGTAAGTAGTTGTCAAGGAAGGAACGAATTAACGAGAGGGACCCTATGAAATTCCAAAGTTACACCCAATTTGGTGACAAATGGAATGGGTATAAATCTCGTATATATATATCCAAGTAATAAGTAAATCCAAATAGTTCAGCACATTTTCAAGTTACATAAATTTGCAACTGCAAGTCATTCGTTATTAAAACTAGCATTTTGAATGTACTCAGCACAGGTGGTCCAGAACTTCATTATTGTAGTCAAGTGAAGAGAAATGGAAAGAGAGAGAGAGGAAAGGTGAAGGAGGGAAAGAGAGAGAAGGAAAAGAAAAAAAAATCAAAGCAAAAAACAAACAAAAAAGGAGATTTAAAAAAAAGAAGTTATCTAAGAAATTATTGGAAGTAGAATTTCAGAGGAACATTTTGTAGAAAAAAAAATTTGGAGAAAAAAGATTTTGGAAGAGTGATTTTTCAACACAAAAAAATTTGATGGACGAATTTTATAGACAGCGTTTGTAATAAAATATAATAGAATTTCAGAGGAAACATTTGCAGAGAGATGTTCATAGACGGCTTAGTGATGAGAGATGTTCAGAGACGGCTTAGTGATGAGAGATGTTCAGAGACGGCTTAGTGATGAGAGATGTTCAGAGATTATCATACAGCTTGGCTTTCACAGAAACTTTAAGAGGAATGCGAGAATCAGAAACAGCACGAGAGAAAAGAGAAGAATGAATATTTAAATATTACAAAACAAAAAACTAATGAGTCATAAAAAGAAGAGCACACACACGTCATTATGAAAATCTAATAACCAATCTGGGCTGCATGAATCAACAACAACAACAACAACAACAACAACAACAAAAATGCATCTTATATTCTCTACCTCAGATCAACAAACAAATTTGCAAACCAAACAAAGTCAACTTGTGCTAAGAAAAAAAAATCATGTGTATAAATATATATCATTTGAGATCGTCAACTAGTACTGTCCGATTCCTGAACAGCTGAGACTAAAATGTTGTGTGATATCTGTCCGCACTCTAACAATATAATTTTATCATAATACAATACATCATAACAAATATTCTCTACATACAATGTGATTCATAGATCATAAACTATTTACACATTATTATTTCAAAACATGTTTTAAAATTTGCTCATTTTCACTTTTTGTTATCATGGGTTGGCTGAACAATATATACGACATAGGAAAACCAGTTTAAATTCACACCAATTGCTGATTGCATAAATAACAATTCCAGTGCAATGAAATTTTATGTTTTCTAGTCATCCAAAATAATGACTAAAATGCACACAAAAGGTAAAAGAATTATAAATATACAATAATTATAAATTATATACAATAATATAAAACTAAATATCAAATTCTATAAACATTTTGAGACCATACATTCGCTCGTGAACACATATATCAAGATGAATAAAATTTGCTCTTCAAAGTAATTCAACAAAAATAAAATCCAGCTGGAAAATTCACCAGAAAATGTGTCGCTAATTAGTCTAGCTGAAGCTAACGCAATAGTTTTTGTCAAATACCAAACAACAAATGTTCAGTTAGAGGCTATCAAAACATTTGCATTTGGATAATAAAAATGTCTTCATTTTCATCATCATCTTCATCATCATCTTCTTCTTTTCCTCTTCTTGTTATTCTTTTTCTTATTATTATTCTCCTTCACCTTTTTTTTTGTTTTAAGGCATGCATCTAACTTCCAGACTGAAGAATATGCTGCACTTTGTAATAAATATTTGTTGTAGTTTATACTAGCAATAAGAAACATCATTTTTCAAATGCCTGATTTCCCCCAACTTTGAGCTTAAACGCAATTTGTATTTATTGATTTACCTTTTTTGTTTTGGTCCACATGATAGTTATCAACAACTATAACAACTTTCCCATTTTTGTCTCTCCTCGGGAACTTTTTGTCCCTCAGGAATGATAAAAATTACCTCTCATTTAGGAGAAGAGTTTCTGCTTTAAAATCATTCAACCATCCATGCATTTCCAACAAAAAGACAAAAATACAAAAGCAAAAAAAAAAAAATAAATAAATAAATGAATAAAATTTGAAAAATCATGGACAATGTCTACAAGAATTACCAAAGTTCATTTGACACACAGATCAACATGGAGGTCAGTGCATGAAAGGCTACATTGATCGGAGGACGTAAGGGAGAGAAATCACTGAGACTGCACGAGATGCCTGAGAGAGTTGTTGCACCTGAGCGACATCTAGGATCAACTCAGAATGTGGAACAAAGAAAAAGAAAAGAGAGCGAGCAAAACCAAATAAACAAAATTTGCTACTGTTTCTTTTCTTCTAAATCTTGCTCTCTTTCTTTTCTTAATATTTGCCCCCAGAAACAAAAAAAAAAATTTAAATTTTTTTTGGGTGGGTAAAGGAATTTTTTTAAATTAAAAAAAAAAAAAACTTTGACATGTCCAATGTTGAATGTTTCAGGGAAATCTGACGAGGTCCAAGGACGAAATGTAACACAACGAAACACTGTCACAACACTGTCTGC
Source organism: Oncomelania hupensis (assembly GCA_036898135.1). Lineage (NCBI taxonomy): Eukaryota > Metazoa > Mollusca > Gastropoda > Littorinimorpha > Pomatiopsidae > Oncomelania > Oncomelania hupensis. The sequence continues at coordinate 12,693,860 of CM072514.1, read as the reverse complement.
TACAAAAGAAAAATTTTATTAGTGATGTCCGACACTAAATCTTTCTTCTTCTTCCACCTCCACCTCCAGTCTCTTCTACTTGTTTTTGCAAGAAACATCGTCAAACTTTTGGCCGCGTTGAACAAAAATTCGACCCGCCATATTCGCAAACAGAACGATGATCCGTTTCCAGTCTTCGAAACCAGCCAAGAACAGATCAAAAAAACTGACACGGATATTTTGTAGCCCCTATGAAATTTTTCGGCGGAACTTTAAAATTTTCGGCTGAAATTTTTTTAAATGGCGGAATTTCGCCGAACGGCCGGAAATTGAGCCCTGATGTTTACAAATGAAATCTGACTGGGTCCAAAATGAAATGTAAACACGATTCCTGTTCGCTAGTGTGTTATAACAGAAATTGTCACGAATAAATAATATCGTTAAATCGTAACTTTCTGATGTCTCTTCTACTGTAGACATCATCATAAAGATTACATCAAGGTAGATCAACAATAACAAACATATATAATTTCTTCCAATTCCAATAGGTTAATTTATATAAAAATATGGTATTAAAACAATTAGAGCTAACAATCATAATCAGTGTTTCTCGCTTAAATCAATAAAACTTTAGTTTCATCACAATAAAACAATAGTATAATTATTGTTAAATTATAAATAAATTATTGAAATAAATGTTTTATTATGTTTGTTTTCTTCACTGTATCTATTCTTACACTTTAGTATCAATATTAACTAATAATAATAAATAATAATAATCTGAATCAGATACTGATAATTTTGTTTCATCTGGAACGCGCGGATCAATAAATGAATAAATTTGTTATTTCAATAATAAGTAGCTGTATATGTTTGACAATCTCTGACTTTAACAATCGTGTACATCAATGACTGAACTGTGATTGCTTTCTATCTTTCATCTGCCAATTTAATTGGAGATTTATAACAAACCGTTGTAAATAAAATATATAGTAGACAAACAAATAGCCAAAATAATAACTTTGGAAAGCCTCCATTGGTCTCCAAAGTCTCCGGAAGATTCTTTGTTTCGTCAGTTTAGGACAACACAGCTGAACAGTCATTTAACTGTATCATGTGTGGTAACACATCGACCAATACTTACCATAACCAGTTTTTACAAAGTCAATATTGTACAACTCTGGCCTTGGGTTGTTGTTCTTTTTAGTTTGAAACAACTTAGCACAAAACAAAATATATCCGTAGCAATAACTAAACCAACACATCATAATTATGCTGTTCTGCATCTTCAGAAGAAAAAAATGTCAGCAAGTACTGAAGTAGCACACAGAGATGCTTTAGATAGAAAAATATACTGAGGCTGCAACTGTTGACTATTTTAGTTTGCAACAACCTAGCAAAATAAGCACCTAGCAAACTTTTACTGCACTAATACAAAGTGCTAGGTATATAGTGACAATATAGTTCAGCAAGCCCAGCTGATAAACTGAGAACACAGCAAAATGGCCACTTGAATTAGGGTGCAATTTCACACACACAAACAAACCCCTAGCAGCACAGAATCTTTCCTATCATTCCCTTTTAGAGAAGGGGAGGTGACTCTTTCCTATCATTCCCTTTTAGAGAAGGGGAGATGACTCTTTCCTATCATTCTAGTTTATCATGGAGGATGGCATCTCCTAAGGATTATTTCCAGGGTGATGTCCTTTAACTCCTGTCCAACTTCTTTAGGTGAGACAACCATTACCGGTGTTTTACATACAATTTGTCTCCCTTGCTATATGTCTATCATTCTTTAAAAAAAAGTCTGCAACAGCTTTGCATATAAAAAAAAATAATAATAATAACAATACTAATACTAATAATACTACTAATACAAAGAGTTACTTGAACTAACACGTGCAAATGGAGGTAATAAAATTATAACAGTGGAGATATTCCTTTTTGAAACAGCAGGGACACTAACCGTTTATTCTACATAATTATAATTGTAGCTTGTGTCAAAATAAAGTCTTGACGCACCTGCAGTTTTTAGTATACTAAAGCTGACATACAGCATTCTGTATCCAGGAAGAGAATAAAACATTAGACGACAACAGTCAATCAACAATATCTGAGGTTAAACCAAATTATATACGTTTCAAACAGTTTCACTTCTGTGATCCGTTACAAATGTGAATGAGGTGATGTCCCTTCATTAGTCTGGATGAGGTGATGTCCCTTCTCTAGTCTAGTTTTCACCACCAGCATACCATGATCAATCTGCAAAATAGATAATCCAGTAATCCGCTCCATAATAAAATAACTCCAGGCTAAGATCACTCTAGAATAATCCGACCTCTCTCTGGAATAATTATCATCCACAATGATCCAAAAGATCAAACACAGCATAAGGATTCCAAAAGACGTGACTTCCCTCAAATAAAATTTGTCTGACTGTACTCAAACAAACTCGTGAATAAATATTTTTCATACGCTTGTGGGTTGGTACAACAGTTTGCAAGATTTCAAATAAAATACATCTGACTCAAACAAATTCACAAATAAATATTTCTCACTCCTTGGTGCCAAACAGTGTGTAAGATTATTCCTGATTAAACACAGTCTTTGTCACACTGACACGGCCAAACTGATAATCAATTTCTTCAATACCGATGAATGCCCTCGATTGAGACTTCACACTACACAACTCTACGCTAGACGCCGTTGAGATTGATGTATCTCAACCCTACATCCGAACGAGATGTCAATACATTAGAAACAAGACGTACACACATCACGTACGAGATGTAAATACATCAAAATGAGATGCAAACGCCTCAGTGAGAGCTAAACTACGCTACAGTAAGATGTTAACAAGGTGTAAATCCAGGAGATCGTGTCACAAGAAGGCTGGGTTTTGTAGTCAGTAGTATGATTGTGACTCACATCAGCGCTCAATCATTGCAAGGCGCGCTATGCTGACGTGACAGGTTGTAGCTGGGGCACGGGAAACACGGGAAGATTGCCTTGGGAATCCTCATCCGACCCTTCAAAGGAGGGTTGGGGGCCTTCAATGTTTAATCCTTCTTCCTCCTCTTCCTGCTCCATCCTCCCTTCCTCCTCCTCTTCTCCTCTCAGCTGGTCATCTTGCTGGTCATCTTGCTGGTCGTACTCCTGGGATTCAGTGTCATGGTCTGTCACAGTTTCCCCTTCTTCCTCTTGCTCCTGCGGGTTCAACTCCCGCTCGTAGCTTTCTCGTTCCGCTATCTCGCGCTCGTACGTTTCCCTTTCCAATATTTCTCGCTCATAATTTTCCCGCTCAGCGAGCTCGCGCTCATAGTTTTCTCGCTCTGCCATTTCGTGTTCGTAGGTCTCCTCTCCGTGCTGTGTCCCATGCAGGCCGCGGTGGTACTCGTCATCAGCCATGGTGGGGGAGACACGCACGCACCCCTCCTCCATCATACCGTCCTCCTCCATCACTCTGTCACGCAGGTCCACGTGTGTCATCGCCTCCCCTTCTTTCATCTCCCCCGTCATGGTCACCACGGGTTGGTCAGGGTGGCGAGGGTCTCGATCCTCGTCACGCAGGGAGATGACCACACGGGTGGGGGGTGGGGAGATGTGGTGATGCAGGTGGGTGCTGGGGGACGCCCCGTGCGGGTAGGGGCCATCGAGGAATGTGGGTGTGTCCGGGTCAAGTCCCGCCTCTCGTTTGATGCTCATCAAGATCTCCTCATCCCTAAAAGGCAAAACACAGAACCCATGAAACAAACGTGTATTTTGTTACTAAAACAAACACATTGTGCACTTTCAACCACGGCTCAGCCCACAGCAAGAGGCAAAATCGTATTATTATTTTCACTAGACAATTGTAACGAAACTGCCAGTCACAAAGACAGAGAGAGAGAGACAGAGAGAGAGAGAGAGAGAGAGAGAGAGAGAGAGAGAGAGAGAGAGAGAGAGAGAGAGAGAGAGAGAGAGAGAGAGAGAGAGAGAGAGAGAGAGAGAGAGAGAGAGAGAGGGAGAGAGAGAGAGAGAGAGAGAGAGAGAGAGAGAGAGAGAGAGAGAGAGAGAGAGAGAGAGAGAGAGAGAGACAGAGAGAGAGACAGAGAGACAGAGAGACAGAGAGATCCAATCAAAGTAAACAAGCATATTTTGATTAAGGCAATGTGAGGCAGTAAAGTGTAACTCTTGTGTTTCTTGACTTTGGTAACCTTTGTTAGTGCCAAGTAATAAATAGTACTATAAACTCTGAGTTTAAAAAATGCATCTGTTTAAGAAGACAGATTCTGGAGTAAATGATTTGCATCATCACTGTACTAGGTTAGCTAGAACAGACAAAGAGAAAATAATGACACACTGGAGTAACAGCTGACATTAAGTAAATGTAGTAAACGTCCTTCAAGGCAAACCACACAGTGATTGATGAAGACTTCATCTAACCCATTACAATAGCGTTTGCTGCTTTCACTTTCTCATTTTAAACGAATCACACGGATGTAGGTCAGAGATTAAAAAAATAAATCCTCTTCTTACTTTGTGCATGCACTGAGCATGTACCATATCATAAAAAAGGCGCTATACGAGTATTCAATGTCGTCATGTATGTGTCTATGTCCAACAGCCACACTCACAACACAGCATCCTTACCCAAAAGTCCTAGCCATGGCGACCAGCCCATCGTGAGAACTTGCAATGGCGGAAGACTTGAGAGAGAGGTCCTGTGCTGTGTCTTGGTCCATGCCCTGAGCCATCAGTGCCAGGCTGGCCTCTCCCATTGCAGCCTGTAACATAACACTAAGCTGATAAACATCACTAACCTCTACCCTTTCATTAAGGACGTCAACAATCGCTATGATAACATGTATTTCATCTTTCCACTCTCTGAGGAAAGCCTATGGCTGAAAGCTGTAGATCACTTTTATAATAATAATAATAATAATAATAATAATAATAATAATAATAATAATAATAATAATAATAATAATAATAATAGTATTTATATAGCGCTTTTTCCTATTGACATCAGTTCAAAGCGCAGTTCTCACGCATTTATACTTAACGTTAACATCAAAATACACAAATGTAAAGAAATGGAACAAAAACAAGACACTAATAAACTATGCAAAGACATAATACAAACATAAAAAGGAATAATTACAAATAAACTATAAAAGAGGAGGGAGGGAGGGGGAGGAGGACAGCAGCTAAGGAGTGAGGGGGCTGGGGCCGTGTGTTGTGGCAGCGGTGATCTGAATCAGAAAAGAAAGAATGATGATGGTGATGGGAGACGAGATCAGACATTTTTAAGAAAGAGGTGAGTTTTTCAGTTGGACTTGAAAGTGGCAATGTTCGGAGAGCTGCGAAAAGAAAGAGGAAGAGAGTTCCAAGTTAAGGGACCAAGGCAATGAGAAGGATCAACAGCCTGCAGAGGAGTTTGTAGCAGGGTATTTGTAGTATGACGATGTCAGAGGAAGAACAAAGATTTCTAGATGGCTTGTAGAAATGAATGTTCTGAATGAGGTATGAAGGGGCTAATCCATGGATGCACTTGTAACAGAAAGTACAGATTTTGTAGATAATCCTCTGAGATGCAGGAAGCCAGTGGAGAGAATGTAGGAGTAGTATGATATGATCAGATTTTTTCTTTTTTCAGAACCAGATTAGCAGCTGAGTTCTGAACACGTTGGAGCAGATGAACAGAAGAGGAAGGAAGCCCAGCCAGAAGAGAGTTGCAGTAGTCTAAGTCTGACAGAACAAGAGAGGAAATGAGTTTGGCTGTAGCGTCAGTGGTCAGATGCTTGCGGACAAGGCCTATTCTACGGAGCTGAAAGTTGCATATTTGACAGGTTTTGCAGATGAATTCTGACATGGAAAGGTGCTGGGAAGGATGACACCAAGGTTTTTGACAGATCAATACTGTTTTTAACAACAAAATCAAAAATTTTATCAGCTTGGGAATCGGTCAAAACATAATGAGCATTAAATAAACAAGCAGTGAAAGTGTTCTCATTAACAAAAAGTTCAACAGGTAACGGGGAGTGAAGTTGAGTCAGTTTGTGGTTGAGAGGCAGGCGATTGAACGAAAGAAGAACTATCACGAAAGAAGAACAATCAAATAAAGGCAAAAAGTCAGTTTCTTCTATGGCAGATGTCGGAGCGCCTTTCAATGGAGACTGTATGTGCATTGAGGGAAGTGTGTCATACTGGTTAGGAGGCAAGGGTATCAGCGATGGAGAACTGCAGAAGGAAAGCAGCGGTGGTTCAAAAGGAGAGTTGAGCAAAGAGTCAGTTTTGGTTTGACATGAAGGTGAACAAAACAGCGACAGGGTCAGCAATGTTGGGGATGATGGTGGTGTAGTTGATGCTGATGACAGTACAGGGGTGGTTGATGTTACTGGTGATGATAGTGGCATAGTTGATGTTGCTGACGATGATAGCGGCGTGGTTGATGTTGCTGACGATGATGGTGGTGATATCAAGGATCTTCTTTACTACCACAAAGGGTTTGTAACTCTCTTTCCTTGTCCAGGGAGATGGAGCTTTTCTATCATTCCCCAATTCCACGGAGGGGTAGGTTGAGATAGTATGCCTCATTGCCTAACTGGAGGGGGAGGTTGATAATATGCCTCATTGCCTAGCTGGAGGGGGAGGTTGAGATAATATGCCTCATTTCCTAGCTGGTCAGAGTTTATCAGATGTCTCTCTCACCTATATAAAGGTATTTGGCACAGCAACACAATCATGACGTACAAACCTGCTGCAAAAATCAAGGGATCTCCCAATATTTTTTGTTTACATCAAAATGAGATGTCTTTCTGGAGAAGGAATGACTTATACAGCGGATAAATACCACCACGCCTATGGGCGTGAGCGGAGAGCTGAAACAATGAAACCCTTTTATGGAAATATAAGCGTAACTTTGGAGACAACAAAACACAAATATGTGATGAAGACACTAATAAATAAATGTCATCAAGAAAGACTAAAGGGAGAGCAGCATATTGGAATAAGTAAAAAGTGCAGTAGATGCTTACCCTGATTGTAGCGTTGATGGTTTCATTGTAGGAATTAGGGTCATTCAGAGACGGACTTTTGATGCTGCTGAAAACAACAAAATATCCACGTCAGCTACACATTATCCAGATTAATGAACAGTTGCAATGCCCGTACACTAATAAATGTAAATGGCTACACCAAATATCAGGATACTGCACAAAGCAGGATACAATAATATTTCCCTTTCAGGTTCCATACAGTTTGCATGCTATAGAATACTGTGTGCAGTGCGCTATGGGAATTATGTTACACGTCACTCTCAACTGTAATTCCTACTTTGTTTGTATTTATATCCACAGCAAAAGCTTGACAGCCCCAAAAATAAGATCACTGTGCAGTCTTTGCATGAGATGATGAGTACAAAAAGTCATTACAGAAAGACAACCCCTGTTCAAAAAAAAAACAAACCCCACTCCTTTGACCATCATGAATCAAACACAGGTGACATTACACACCAGGACTGCAACACCACCAACACAATATTTCCAGTGGGTGCCTCCGGCGGATTGAGTTACATCTTCTATCAGCCAGCGCATTGAGCAGGACAAGTGCTACATACAAACCATACAATAACAAAAAAAAATCAAGAAAAGCCGCTATGAGAAATGCTGAAAGTCTGTGGCACAAAATGTCCCAACCCACCCGCTGCTCAGCTTTTGGGGTCTGCGTTTGTAGAATTCTATTTCATCCACCGTCCACACCGCCCCCTTCACATTCTCTACGCGTGTGAAACACTTGTGAAGACTTAAGTTGTGCCGCACGGCATTCTGAAATGTAAATAGATCATTAAATTAATAAAATAAAGAAAGAAAGATATAACGCCAGAAAGAGAGAAAGAAAGACATCTCACAAAGGCAGACTACAAAATAGTTCATGAATAGATCAGAAATACATCAATGTTTATGCTCCTATAATGATTTAATTGAACTGTTTGAGTTTTAAGATGCAGATGGACACTGCACAGGTATCGCCTTGTAATGTTTAAAGACAGGATTCTATAGACTATATTCTGTAAAAGGGGAGGGGACAAAGAGATAGAGACCGAAAGAGACAGAGAGAGAGAGACAGAGAGAGATAGATGTACACTGACCTTCCACGTGGCTTCGTTGCGTCTGAAATATGAAAAGGTGGCTTGGAACCACTGATAGATTTCGTTGAGGGTAAGCTGCCGGAGGGGAGATTCTATGATTGCCTGCATAATAATAATAATAATAATAATAATAATAATAATAATAATAATAATAATAATAACAAGAAGAAGAATAAGACAATTTTCAACTTTATTATTATCCTCACCATATTATTAACAACAATCATAATTTCTTTTGACAACATGCAGTTACTTCCCTTCACTATAATTTCGGTATCAATTCTTTTATTTTCTTTTCTTTTTAAAATTTAATTACCCAGCTAAAACTCTGGGGCCATTTCAATATTGGTGATATTTTTGCCTACGTCGCCAACCTATATCCCACCTTGAAGGTTGGATAGCCACATCTATGTCTTCGAGGATAATGAACAAAGAAATGAATTCAATATATTCCATGTGCAAGCTAAAGTCACTTAAATCTCAATGGAGCTTTATCAAGCGCATACATACCTCCACACCAGAAGCACAATCCCGTTCATCATAAGATACAAGACATGCGAGGAAATTGCGAACGTGATAACAGAAGTTCTAAGATAAGTCAAACTTGGGCAGTAAACACTGTGTGCATAAACTAAGATTGAATGGTTCGTACACTAAAAGGACTATTACTATCCTACCTAATAATGATGCATCACTTTAGGTAACACATTAGGCACAAGCCTAAATAACTATGTACCTGTCGTATGAGGGATGCATAGGTAAATGGAGGTCTGACGTCAGTGGTCTTGTAAAACTCACGATTCCGTGATATTTCTGAAACACACAGGATTATTTTTAAAATAAAAAAAAAACATTATATAAAATGCTACCACTATTAGTCATAATAATAATAATAATAATAATAATAATAATAATAATAATAATAATAATAATAATAATAATAATAATGGAGATTATATACACGCTTTACCTCAAATCAGCAATCAGGCTCAAAGAGCGGCGATCTGTACTAACATACACGTTCACATGTTTTACACACCCTCACACACACCACTAACACATCTATCACTCAAACATGTAGTGTAAAGGCAGGGAGATCGCTATTAGAAGATAAAGGCGACCAAATTTTATTTTGAATTTATCGCTTGACTGCATCCAATACCCTTAGTGAAGGGAGGGAGGAAACCAGAGTACCCTGGGAAAACCCCTCAATGACCTGAAAAGTGTGGTACCCAAGTCACAAAAGATCTTTCCTGCAATATTGTAAGACGCGACCTTCAGAAGTGAAGTGCTTGTAGAACAGTAAAACAAACAACACTAATTATGGCTGAGCATGGCTTCAATGACTACAGTAGCATTATGGATAAACACAATTTAACGTTTACTATCTATTTATCTATCCTATCCCGTATAACTCGAAGGTCGTTGGGGCACCACAGATGATCGTTTAACCAGCGTACTCCATCTTTCTCTGTTCTCAGCAACCCTCATGGCTTCGTTCAGTGTCAAGCCAGTCCATTCTCGAATGTTGTCCTCCCACCTCTTTTTCTGTCTCCCTCTTTTTCTGCCTCCTTGCACCGTGCCTTGCAGGATGGTATTTGCAAGGCCTGATGCTCAACGTTTACTACATAACATCCAATCAGTGGTGAAACAGTAGATCACAACTTCATCATGTAATTTAGTCATAATTTAATACAGGACAATAATGAGAAATAAGTGGTTAATTTATTATTATTATTTTTTTTTTAATTGAAGCGTATGACACTGAAGACCACACGACGTTTGAATGATAAATGCTCACCTGTGGATATTGGGAGATTGCACTTGTCAGATACCCGTCGACGAATGGGCCCACCTCCCCCATCACCCCCACCACCGCTCCTCCCTCCCCCACTGCCCCTCTCACTCCCTCCCCCTCCTCTTCCACTGCTGGACTCGGAGGACAGGAGAGGCAGAGGGGGAGGGTGCTGGGACATCAGTAGGTGGGGCTGGGAGTTGTGGGGGTGGGGCATGGGGAGGGGCACCATGGGGGAGCCCAGGGTGACGGAGGGGAGGAAGGGGGAGGAGCTGAAATGTGGCAGCAGCGGATGTTTTGGCAGTAACGGTGTGTTCTGAAAAAAAAATGTACAACAAAAATTTAAATGTGTGTACAATTTGTTCAACTCAAATGTTCCAATTACACTACATCAAAATACTAGAAGGGCGAATCCTATATGACTCATATGCTGTTTATGGAACTTACAATATTTAACATGAAAATGAGTTCCCGGAGAAACCAAAATGAAATGGTGGCATTCAAATACAAATACCGGCTTTGATCTTTCAAAGCTCTTGACCTTGACCTCCAGATTAAAAAAACCCACTCGTGTACGATCAAATACCCTACAGCTAAAGTTGTATTATGCCTAAAAAAAAACAGTGCCCTTGGGATGACTTTGACCTTCAGAGACATTTTTCTTAGGCGAGTTCCACATACTGACATTGCTAATACGCGTGAGTCAAACATTAAATAAATAAATAAAAATGCACTCCTCATGCGCAAATTTGTTTTACACCTTCGGATGAGAGTATAAACTGAGGTCTAGTCAGCATACGCTTGCATTTCATTGCAAGGGTTTTAATCCTGAGAAGATGCTCATGTCCAAGATGGGCGAGTGCCAGAAAGTGCACAACACCCAGCATGCACTATAGATCCTGTTTTTCTCCTGCCTTGCGTGGTGCTACTCTAGCTCTAAACAAAACTTTGTTAATGAAACAAGCAAACAAAAAATGAAAGACATGAAGGGCGCACAAAAGCAAAGTTTAAAGAAGTGCTACCCTTTTAATAAATCATAACAATTAAATGTTTGTAGCAAACAGCGTTACTCTTGGGGTTGTTGTGTGTTGCTGACAAGGCATAAAAAAAAACTGCGCCCACATCAATAATGAATAAATTTTTTAAAATAAAAAAAAATTTTAAAAAAGTTTTTTTTTTAAATAAAATAAAATAAGAAATTTACATTTTTTATGTACACAAAGATTCCCAAGCCCCCTACCCTTATTAAGATCTGTTAAAATCCTGTATCTATCCTGCTTTAATATAAATAATAATAATAATACATAATAATGATAATAATAATAATAATAATAATAATAATAATAATAATAATAATAATAATAATAATAATAATATAATTTTTATATAGTTCAATTCCCTGTGATAATTAGAATTTACAGCTCATTTACCGGTTCAGACTTTGGCTCCACCGGTTTCTTGGGTGGAGTGATGAGCGGTGGGGGTAGAGGTAGTGGAACCGACACTGAAGATGATAACAAGGATGATGATGACGATGATGTGGGCATGGAGGACAACGATGTCGGACTCTTCATATGCAAATGTTTCATCATTGCCTGGAGGAGCTCTCGCTCTTTTGTTAGCTGTAACATACAACGGTGGTCATCTTAATACACAAATACCAAGAAAAAATGTTTTTTTTTAAATATAATAATAATAATAATTACAATAATAATAATAATAATAATAATAATAATAATAATAATAATAATAATAATAATAGGAAAACTTATAACGTGCATATATCTCACTACAAGGCATACTGATACACATTCTTTGACATTAACAATTCAAGCACACTGATACACATTTGTGCATAAATGACATGTATAAAAGAGCATCATAAAGAAGCCATAAATAAAATATTTCTGTGCCTAATTATAAATAACATCCAAAATCTGAACATGTACACTATTGCAGTTCCCTCTGTGAGTTTGGCAGTCGAAACACACTCTACAGCCACCCATTTACAGTGATTCACTGCAATAACATTTTTTTTACAAAACCCAACAGTCTGGGTTATTTACTAAAATATGGTTACGTTTAGCTGAGCTTGAAATGAACATACATTTAACTACCTCAAAACGTTGACAGGTCAAAATTGGCAGAAGGTTTATAGTTGGCAAGCTTACAGGATAAGTTCAACCCAAGCCATTTTGCATAGTGTGAACCTCAATGATATTTAAACATGCTCAATGTTATGTTCATCCCAAAGAGAATGGAAGAAATATAAAATAAACAGTTAAAATAAAATTCCACAAAAGCTAGCCTATTTTAGATAATAAATATGCTAACATTGTTGAGACAAATTATTAAAAAAAGCCATTTTGATGCTTTTTATTTTTTCTTATTTTCTAATTAAGTACCCTTTATTTCAGTCAAAAACGAACAAAAATGATGTTATTAACCAAAATCAACAAGAACAGATTTTTAAAAAAGGGGAAAATAATATTAATAAGCTTGTTTATGTAACCTAGAACATCTAAAAAAAAAAGCCCTTAAGATAATAGTTAATAAAGAGTCGTTTTGTGAAGATATTTTTATATCACTGCAATAATATAATATCAACCCAACAGCAGAATGGAGCCCACTACATTCAGACATGGGTGTGAAAACCTCAAAACAGATAGGGCCAGATTGTGCATGTTGAGGGAAACCAAAAACACAGACCATCAATTAATGAAAGAATGAACATCGACATTTTACGTTTACTTAGGCCATAAGGCAGGTACGAGACCATGAGAGACACTGCTTAAGACAGGACTGCACTGCAGTAGCAACAACAACGACAAAATAACAATATAAAAAAAAATTAAAAATAAGATTTTAAAAAATAATAAAATAAAAGGATTGCATTAAACACACACAGACATTTAAAAAAAAAGACCACAACAGACAAACAAAAGAAAAAAGTGAGGATTCACTTTGGAAAGATGACATTACATTATTATTGCTTTAGGTCTAGCGGACTCTTCCGAGCCAAATCAGGACCAGACAACCCCCCATCAGCATAAAAGATCTGCTGAAACAACCCTAGTGGTAACACTGAAAGATCTCCACCAGCCAGTCACTTTACAATAAAGACATCCCACGCAGGGGACGATGAGGATATACTCTAATTTATCGAACCCCCCTTTACAAAAACAAAATAGAATACAAAGATCATTATAAATTATCAACAAAACACCTACATATAAAATGCCTACATTGCTAAATAATGACATCATAGGAAGCTCTAGTGACCACCTGGCAGAAAGCGTCCAATATTTCCAAGCTGATCCAACAGACCTCATACACAAATAAGGAGTCTTGTCCCGGAAGAGTTTTCAAGAAAAAGGGTAGATGACTGGTCTAGCGAAGAAGAAGATAGTATAGCAGATTGAAAGAACAGAGCAGGAATGAGAAAGAGCAAATGAGAAAGACAGCGGCAGTGGGAATTTAAAGCACTAAATTTCCAGAAAGTGGGGATACTATTTATACTGAAACCCCCGGCACTCCAACGGGGGTTTGGAAGGATGGGTCTTGGGTTTTCTATGAAGCAACCATAAATAGCGGACACGCGAAACGCTGACAAGCTGACAGACACAACAGTACAAGCATACCACAATGAGCAGCAGTCGCAAAGCTGCCCGCTGACAACTTCCTCAAATGCAAATCAACTTCAAACACAAAAAAAATAAGGTCCGTCGCACCCCCATAAACACGAACGAACGAAAAAGAAAAGGAGAGAGAACCAAACTAAAGAAAGGAAGATTAGAAAAGGCAAAAGAGAAAAATAAGACACCTTCCGAAAAATATAAACCTCCATTAAAAAACAAAAAAAAAAAGCCCCTAAGGTTATACAAATGTGGGACGCACGCATTTTAAAATAGGTCCCACGACGCACATTTTTCATTTCATTATTATTTTTGTATTTTGCATTTGTAAACTGGATGTCAGGACAATGACTGGTGTGAAATATGACTGGGCCTTACAGACATTTTGCTGACAAATAAAATCCAAGCAGAAATGCAAATGATCTCATGAATTTGTCAAAAACCCTCCCAAATAAAACGCTTCCCGTTTGGGACGACCAGAATGCATGTACATGTATGCATACACTTGACAGTAAGAATGGGGGTTGGGGGGGCAGGGAGAAAACGGGAGGAGAGGTGGGAGAGGAGGAGAGGAGATTGAAGAGATGGGGAGGAGGCAGCAGGGGAAAGGGAAAGTCAGGTGGGGATAATTTCTTGTGTCCCTTCAACAAATATTCTTTATTGTAGGTCACGTGAACACTAGGTCAAGATGTCACTGCTTGTCATGTCATGTTGTTGTGATGACATTGTTGCGCAGTGCCGTACCTGGGTTTCTAGCTGACTGACCACTTGCGACTGAACCCGCGTTTGTGCTGCGCTGCGGTCGTCCAGCGTGTGCTCCGAGCACAGGTGTCTGCAAACACAGACACAAGTTACATAGTTACGGGGTACAATTGCTGCTGTTCCCACAGTTATTGTCATCCAAGTCATCATCATCATCAGCATCACTGTTTAATCACATCACCACCATCAACATAATACAGAGTACAATGCTCTTCACATCAGGATCGATCGTCATCTTCATCATTATCGTCACATCATCTCCAGAACCCCAAAATGAACGTTTAGAACAGTCACGGGAGCAGAACACTCACTCACTCTCACTCTCTCTCTTTTCCCATCTCAGACTAGATAGATAGATAGATAGATAGATAGATAGATAGATAGATAGATAGATAGATAGATAGATAGATAGATAGATAGATAGATAGATAGATAGACAGATAGATAGACATTACATTACATTACATTACATTACATTACATTACATTACATGATTATTGTTTTAGGTCCAGCGGACTCTTCCGAGCCAAATCAGGACCGGACAACCCCTGATCCGCATAAAAGATCTGCTGAAACAACCCTAGTGGTAAAACTGAATACTCTCCACCAGCCAGTCACTTTACAATAAAGACATCCCACGCAGGGGACGGCTTAGGCTTCACCCCAACTTATCGAACCCCCGGTTACAAAAACAAAATAGAATACAAACATCATTATAAATTATCAACAAAACACATACATATAAAATGCCTACATTGCTAAATAATAACATCATAGGAAGCCCTAGTGACCACCTGGCAGAAAGCGTCCAATATTCCCAAGCTGATCCAACAGACCTCATACACAAACAAGGAGTCTTGTCCCGGAAGAGTTTTCAAGAAAAAAGGTAGGAGACTGGTCTATCGAAGAAGACGATAGTATAGCAGATTGAGAGAACAGAGCAGGAATGAGAAAGAGCAAATGAGAAAGACAGCGACAGTGGGAATTTAAAGCACTAAATTTTCAGAAAGTGGGGATACTATTTATACTGAAACCCCCGGCACCCCAACGCTGGGGAAAGATAGATAGATAGATAGATAGATAGATAGATAGATAGATAGATAGATAGATAGATAGATAGATAGATAGATAGATAGATAGATAGATAACAAACTCAGATAGTGAACCATTACACCGCCATCGGCCATCCTCTTCTTCCCTAATCTCCACCCTAATGTAGCTGTGGGGTGAAGGGATATAACTACAGCTAAGGAGAGATAATCCTAACGCAGTGAGCAGCCAAATCTACAATGCTGAGTGGTATTTGGACAGGGAGATAATCCTAATGCAGTAAGCAGCTAAGTGGACCACCGACGGATGCTTTTGAGTCTACTTCGTGTGAAAGTAAAAGCACTATCAAAATGGCGTGGGGCACTCACTTGAGGAAGGTGGAAAAACTGCTGCAGGGAGTATCACAGCCCGGCCATTTGCAGACACTGTGGCGATACAGCGCTGTGTCCGGAGATATGTCTGATGATAGTAATGATGATTGTGATGATGACGAACCCTTGGTGTTGTTGTTGTTGCTGCTGCTTTCTAGACCCAGTCCTGGAACAAACAAGTCATGACACGATATCATTATACAGCCCTGAAGGCAATGTCGACAATACTTAATTAATTTATTTTTAAATGTTTGATTGACTGCATCCAATACTATGAATTGTAGAAGCAGTGGGATTGTTGTATTATCGCTCAGCCTCACACATGCTGCGGGAGGCACGGTGGCCTAATGGTAGAGCTTTGGCTTGCGGATCTGAAGGTCCCGGGTTCGAGCCCAGGCCGGGGAAACCGTGTTGTGTCCTTGGGAAAGACACTTTACTCCCGTTTCCTACTCCTTCGGATAGATAGACAGATAGATAGATACTCAGATAGATAGATACTCAGTGCTTATAGGGTCCAGCGGACTGCCAAGAGCCGAATCAGGACCACAAAAAAATTAAGTAAAATCAGATTAAACTGTTAACATTTAAATATTTTGAAAGATGTAAATAAAATCAGTCTCTTCAATAAAATCCAAACAAGAATACAAAACAAGACGACATGATTTAGATGCGATAAAACAAACCAACATCATGTAAAAATTGAAACAGGTTCTGACCATTGCATACTTTAAAAACCTCATTAAAAGGTACTGAACCAAGATATCTTTCCCTTAAGTCAACCAGATCAGCACATTCAGACATAAAATGACGAACGGAAAAGGATTTGTTACATGCAAAGCATCATGGTGGTTCTACTCCTTTTAAAAGGAAACTATGGGTGACATAAGTATGCACTCCTTCGGATGAGAGTATAAACCGAGGTCTAGTCTGTGTCGCATACATTCCATCATAACGGATTTTAAAGATCCTGACGCTCATGTCCACGGGTGAGTGCCGGTGACAAGAACACACCCAGCATGCACCTAGGTCCTTCTCCCCCATCCCTGGCTGCCCAGGATTGTACTCAGTTGTCTGGAGCGTTATTACGATGCGCCCAAAGGCTGCAAGTTGGCGCCTCGGGCGGCTCGAGTTAGATCCTGTATCGGTCAGCGCCTTGACTTGCCAAGTACGGCGAGATATTTGCGCTATAAAAATCCTCAATAATAAATAAAAATAATAAATTGTGTCATATGTCAGAAAATGCGGGCCTTATGCTGTTTGTGCTTGCACAGGGTCCCCAGGAACAATGATTATCAGAAAGTAAGCACCTTTTAAGGACCTTTTAAGGACCCCGTAACAAATATTAAGGAAGCGTAATAATATATTTATGTAGTTGAAAATAAGTGAACAATATATTATGAAGGTCACAATAAATAATATGTATTGAAATAGTATTTAACGAGAGCAACTATTTATTACATACCGTTTAAATAGACCGAATGCACTCGCACGAACTCAGCTATTAATCACACTGGTAAAAAGTTGCCATCATGGGTCAATGTCTTTAACAGCAATAAACTTCATTTTAATAAAACTGACATTGGAAAGACTTGAGATACCCAAAAGGACTGTATCAATTATAAGCAGAATTACAACAGATTCAGTTCTTTCTCTTTCATTTCAATCTGTCCACCAAGCCGAGCGACTGTACATAATTTTTCTTTGGATGTCGATCTAAGCGTGTTGGCACGGGCTAGAAGTATGAGGCTGCTGTGCTGTTATGCATCTAAGCAAAGGCTGTCTGCTTCAATTGTTAAGTGTCTGGCATCATCTTCTTCCTTCTTTTTCTTGAGTGTGTCAATTTCTTCAGTTATTAAAGCACGTTTGACTTGTTTTTGATCCTGAACCTTCTCCTCTCGCTGAGCTTTCAGGAACTGTTCGTACCTTCCGGAATTCCCCAAGCATTTCCAGCAGCAGCTAGTAGCTGGGCATCGATGGCGACATTTGTTACCCCACCAACATGTCGAATGTGGTCAATCATAGTGCGTCTTGCCTTTAGAGAAAGTTATGAAAGGTTGTCAGTGGTGTATCGAGTGCCTTTTTCAAAATAGAAAAACTGTAGCAGGTTGGAAGCGCTATCTTTTTCTCTAAAGCTGCTTTCACATAGATTTCAAGAGCAGGTAGCAGATTTCTCACTCACCGTGCAGGTGCAATGTTTTCAAGCCAACGATGCCGACAGAACTTCAAAGGAAGCTCACTGGACCCAGATACTTTGAGGTAATCTTCACGTCGAGCAGGGTAAGCATCAAACAGCTTAAATGCAGATGTAGGGATGTTCTCAATGTCCCAACCAGAGGCTTCGCATCCACACTTAAATGCATTATCATCTTGAATGGTGTGTAGACCACAACTACCTACAGAAAGTAAGGCCAATCCATGGTTCAACTTTAGGTCATCATTAATCATTTTGTGAACACTCCAATTGACGTTGGGGCCATCCATGCCTAACTGAAGAAGACCTGGCTTCTCAAGGTTAAAAGATGTTAACACAGATGACAATTCTTTATCTAAGTTTGAAGCTGTTGCATGCCCAAGAAAACAACTGGTAAAGATATCGTGTTTGCACTGTATTTTGTTCCCAGAACCGAATCCATACATCCATCTGCTTAATGTTCTTGTTAAGGGACTCGTCAAAGAGCAGCACATAACCGGTTTTTGAATCAGACTTTATAGATTGTACTAGCGCCTCTGAGAATTGAAAATTGAAGGCCCTGGTTTAGGTTCGGCACTCGAGATACTCTGAGTCTCTGATGAATAAAATTGATCAACGCCAATGGCTCCCACATTTTCTTTTACATTTTTCTTATGTTTTGCACTTTTCATGTGTGCCTTTAGGGCGGCTTCTCCCATAGCAGCTAAGTTGATCTTCGAAACACAAAGCTGACATTTCGCTTGTATACGATCCTTTGGATCGGCAAGAATCCAGTCTTTATAGTCTTTATGGCGAATCTAGTTATCTTGAAAAGAACACTTCCCTGGCATTTTTTGTAGATCTATGGCCGACGTAAAGTCTCGTATGTGAGAAATATCGTGAGATTTGTAGAAATTTGGTACTAGCGGGAAACATGGAAAGGAGGGGGTTGTGACGTCAGTCCAAAGTTGAATAAATGAATAATTAATTGTGAAAGGCCACGCATATGACATTATGAATGATCAATGATCTAGATTTTTTTAAATGTTTTTATTTCTTTTAGTTACAAATACTAAATAAATAAAAACTAATAAGCACTTTATTATTTTTCTAAGGACCTGCCAAATTGTATAAGGACTTAGAAGTGAAAAGTAAGCACTTTTAAGGCCTTATTTTTGGAAAGCCAAAACTACAAACTTATACTGACTTATAAGGAACCTACGGACCCTGTTGCATCCATCTGTTATAGAAGCGGATGAGGCCTGGAATGTAGGTTGAGGTGGATGCCGAGAGGGAGAGGGAAGGAGGGAGAGAGAAAGAGAGAGAGATAGGAGTGAGGGAGAAAATTGGTGAGTGGGATGGGAGTGGGTTGGGGGGGAGCAGAAAAGATAAACAAAGGTTTGGTTACACAAACACCAAAGTCTGGCGTACTGCATTGACTCGCGAACTATGCTACCGTTTTAATTGGCAATAATAAACACACTGTGTGTGTGTGGGTGTGTGTGGGTGTGGGTGAGGGTGTGTGTGTGCGTGTGTGTGCGTGTGTTTGAGTGCGTTTTCTTGTGCTGAGAGGATTGGTAAGAGTGAGAGAAAAAGAAGTTAAAATCACGCTAACATGCATGTGCGCGCGCACGTACACACAACCACGCACACCCACACAAATAAATAAAGAGAAGAACACAAAAAAAATGTTGAGAGCGGGTTGAAAGCAGTGCGAGTATGGTCGGGGTCTCTTTGGGGGTGTTTACTTTTTATTGTTATTTTCTTGTGCAGGCGGCTGCCGGCGTGTTGATACAGGCGATCAGATTTGGGAGTGTAAACAACAGCCAGCCGGGCTACAGTAAACAAACAAAGCAAGGTAAACAGTCCTCTGTTATTGCTGCCCACTCC
This sequence comes from Oncomelania hupensis, assembly GCA_036898135.1. Lineage (NCBI taxonomy): Eukaryota > Metazoa > Mollusca > Gastropoda > Littorinimorpha > Pomatiopsidae > Oncomelania > Oncomelania hupensis. The sequence continues at coordinate 12,674,077 of CM072514.1, read as the reverse complement.
TAACCCGCTTGAGATGCTGAGACTGAGGCCTTGCAAACTCCCTTCTGACGCTGCCGAGTAGTTACAAGCAAAGACTATATTGGTTATACATGTACAAGGTCTTTAGCATGAGTAAGTAACCTCTCTGCAATATATAGTATAGTATAGTATAGTATAGTATAGTATAGTATAGTATAGTATAGTATAGTATAGTATAGTATAGTATAGTATAGTATAGTATAGTACACTTGTACAGTATAGTATAGTATTAGTATAGTATAGTATAGTACAGTACTAGTATTAGTATAGTATAGTATAGTATAGTATAGTATTAGTATTAGTATAGCATAGCATAGTATAGTATAATATAGTATAGTATAGTATAGTATAGTATAGTATAGTATAGTATAGTATAGTATAGTATAGTATAGTATAGTATAGTATAGTATAGTATAGTATAGTATAGTATAGTATAGTATAGGTTTCGTTGACTATCAGTCTTTTGGTTTTGCCCTCCAGGTAGACGTGCATTTTGAGGGCACACGCGTTGTCACACTGGCAGGCCTTTCAGGCATCAGTTGTCTGATGAATTTTGCCTACCAGAGGGAGGTAGGGGTGAGGGGGAATGAATCTCTACCCAAAAATCAGGAGACATAGTCTTGCTATATGACGTTGTTGTCGTTGTTGCTGTTGTGTGATTATTGTTGTTGTTGTTGTTCGCGTCAAGGACCGACAAAGCCAGCCGGCCAGCGACAGAGAAAGAGTCCAGTCACTAAAAGCAGAAATTATGCCACCCCAACCCCCATGATGATAGTGATGGCCATGGTGTTGACGACAACGACGACGACGGTGGTGATGATGATGATGATGATGATGATGATGATGATGATGATGATGATGATGATGATGATGATGATGATGATGATGATGATGATGATGATGATGCACCCATTGCACATAGATACGATCGAAAGAAAGTATACTCCAGGCACACGCTGCGCAGCAGGCCAAAGTATGTCCCTTGTCCCTTGAAGGGAGGTAAGCGAGGTTAGCAGCCTGCTCAGTTACAGTGTCGGTGAAAGACTACAAACGGAAAAGTAAGTATTAGGTCACGCTGTATTTGTTTTTAGGTCAACTGTCTTTTACCAACCGTTTGAGAATCTTTTCGAACCGTTTATTGACGCCGGATAGTGTCCTCACTTGGTTTCATACTATATAAGAATCCAAGAAGGCAAATGGGGGTTTGGGACGGAAAAAGAGCATTTTTGTAGAGAAAATGGATAGGGCAAGGGCAAGGGCAAGGGCTAGGGCTAGATCTAGCCCTAGAACTAACCCTTACCCGAACCCTTGTAGCAATATTCCGCTCTTTTCGTCACTTTTAAACAGTACTGCGGTTCGCATCCGCGGCTAGCAGCGAGCCCAAAGTATACTTTGAAGGGATGGAGGGAATACTTTCACCTGCTGCTAGCGGGAGTTTTGGCGATACTTTCTACCGATCGCATCAATGTGTATTACCTCGATGATGATGAAGCAAACTGCCTCATGAAGTTTCAAATCAGCTGGATGGTAATGCCTCCTACGAATGAATCTTCGAACCAGACCTTCTGTGTCTGTACTGTTGTTTATTTACACCATTTACTCTCCCACACGCCCTTCCCTTCCCCAACTAACCCCCCCCCCCTCTTCCTATTTATATAGTCCCCTCCCTCCTCTCCATCTTGCTATTTACCTCTACTGTCGGCCATTATCAAATTCTGTGTTTGCTCGCTCTCTCTCTCTCTCTCTCTCTCTCTCTCTCTCTCTCTCTCTCTCTCTCTCTCTCTCTCTCTCTCTCTCTCTCTCTCTGTCTGTCTCTCTCTTTGTCTGTCTCTCTCTCTGTCTTTGTCTCTCTCTCTCATATCCTTTGTTCTATGGCCATTTGGTGTTGTTTATATAATCCCCATCTACTAATATATTGACACTTAGCAAAAACCCTTAGTCATCCCCTTGGTGCATTTCCCCCTTAAGATGCGAATGGACTCATTTTCTATGCCTAATGAATCTTTGTTTACTTAGTTGTCCCAGGCGCTAGGCGCTGCAAGTTGGCGCTCTGGGCGACTTGAGCTAAATCCAGATTTCTGACCATGCCCTGAGCTGCTCTTAGAGCTGCCAAATGCGCTATACAAGATCAATTCTGTTCGTCTTTGCTGCAGCAATTTCTTTTTTTTCTTTATTTTCTAAATTTTTTAAGTGTCATCTATATTGGCGATATTTTGTTGACATGGACGTGGTCCTGTCGGCTTCGTTTCCTGTGTACATAAAAATAATGTAGATGCATTTTCAAACTCTGAATGTGGATAGGTGTGACTAGTAAGTTTACAACCTATTGGTCAATTTGACATTATAAAGCATTATTTATTCATTTATTGTAACGTCTTTTCAAATCTGAGATATTTGACAACATAAATAATATTAAAATATAAAACAAAAAAAAAACACTTAAAATTAAGATAGTTAAAAATAAAAAATTAAAATGAACAAAAGTAAATATAACAGGTTTTTGAAATTTATTTGTCTAGGGGGGTAAGGGATGGGGGTGAGAGGGGGGGTGGGGTGGATTTAGCAATCTCAACTTGAACCTAGGCCTATTCTGGCCTCAGTTGTTGCTTTGTGATCACGTTCTACATTTCGTGTCTTTTAAAAAGAAAATAAATAATAATGCAGCCGTATTGTCTAAACTCCTAATACGCATTGTATAGTTTAAACTACATTTCTTTGTCGATCCATCCCCGCACCTTTTGACGTGCTGCAGGTTAGTCACGACTGCTCAGCCTTATTGCTTTTGCTTTACGCTGTTCGTATGTATGCATCATGATCTGACGTGGCAGCCTGGGTTACTCTGCATGAGTGCACCTACTACCGTGTCCTGTATTGGTTCTGTTTGTGTTTGCGCACCGCACCCTGTATAAGCCACGGACAACTTTTTCTTCTTTTTTTTGTTTCGTTTTTTTTCCTCCCCCTAATACCAGGTGCAGTCGTTTTCCTTGCACAGAATATGTACAGAAATATTTATAGGAAAGCAAGCTCCTCTTTTCCTCTCCAGCACTGTGTGTTTTTTGTTGCTGAATATGCCTCCACACCCGTTTATCCTTCATGATGATGATGAGGATGATGATGACGATGATGAATGAATATGCTTCTACACCCGATAAATGATGATGATGTTGAGGAGGAGGAGTAGGAAGGGGAGAACGATGATGATGACGATGCTCACGAAGATGATAATGATGACGACGACGATGTTGGTGGGGACGATGGGTCAAAATAGGAGTAGTTTATTACAGGTTAAAATCTATCACTACATTTATTTACTGGTTAGGGTCTGATCATGAGTACTGACCAGACATGATTCATTGATTGTGGCTAAGCTATCCACCAATACCTCGGGCCATTCCGCAGGGGATAGATTCCGACGCTCTGCCCCTGTTCCTCACCTCACCCCATTTACTCCCTCTATATATATATATATATATATATATATATATATATATATATATATATATATATATATATATATATATATATATATATATATATATTTTTTTTTTTTTTTAAATAAAGCGTGCATGCGTCACACGTGCATCAAGCGTGTATGTATCACGACATCATTAGATTGGAGTTTCATCATTCTCCACTTTGACCAAATGGTCCGTTTGTTTTGATGCTTCATTTGCCGACACCAATGTCGGTGTTTTTCACTGACCCCCTATTATTTCACGTTATGATCATTGCTACTATGGATAGAGGTAAGCTCCACCTACCAGGCAGTCCAAAGCCATCTGGAATCCCATTGGTCAGGAAGGAGGGCGAGTGGATGCTAGACGCTTGCCCATTGGTTGAAGGAGCGGAAGTAGGCGTGACCATGCCGTTGAGAGCTTTAAGCCCCGCCTCCTGGTCCAATCCCGTCTGCGCGGCAACTTCTTTCCACAATTGCTGCATTTCTGCCATCGACATCACGCCTGAAACACAACAAAAGGCAAAAAACCAAATAAGAATTTGTACTAATATTGGTCCTTCAGTCAGACTAAATAATAATAATAATAATAATAATAATAATAATAATAATAATAATAATAATAATAATAATAACAATAACAATAATAATAAAAATAAAAATAATAATAATAATAATAATAATAATAATAATAATAATAATAATAATAATAATAATAATAAACCGGATGCTATACGCGCCTTGCTCTTAAATCAATAATGGTACAGGACGCAGTCAATATAAAAATTTCAAAAATTAACATTCGATTTTCTTTCCGTCTTCTAATAGCGATCTCCCTGCCTTTACACCACCCGTTTGAGTGATGGATGTGTATTTGGTGTGTGTGTGATGAGACAGGTGAGCGTGTATGTTGGTAGAGATCGCCGCGCTTTGAGCCTGATTGATTTGGGGAAAGGCGCGTATATAGCATCCTGTATTATTATTATTATTATTATTATTATTATTATTATTATTATTATTATTATTATTAAATCAAAGACTTCAAGAGCGGCGATCTGTAACCAACATACAAGCTAATAAGGTAACACCCTTTTCTACAAGCACAACACACATCACTCAAACATGTGACGTAAAGGTAAGGCGCTCCCAATAAAAGCAAAATAAACTGGGTCTCCGTGTAGAAAAGAAAAAATGATGCGGAGGCAATTAATTGTAAAAAACAGCTAATACTTATTTTTGTGACAGTGATACATAATACAATACAACACATAGTACAAGGAAATAAATTAGGGGAAAAAAACACTCTTTAATGTATGTGTATGAGCGTGATGATGATGATAACCAATGAAATAGTGACAGTAAAGTACACGACCACAATCAAAGAGATCATTTTTCATTTGAACTGCAATATCCGTCACTGTCATAAAACATCCAACAACAGTTTATTGGCAGAGAGAAAGGAAGGGGAAAGAGGGAGGGAGAGAGAGAGGGAAAGAGAGAGGTTGGCAGAGGGAAAGAGGGCGAAGAGAAGATAGAGAGGTTGGCACAGGAAAGGACAGAGAGAGAGAGAGAGAGAGAGAGAGAGAGAGAGAGAGAGAGAGAGAGAGAGAGAGAGGGAGAGGGAAAGGGTGGTAGAGCGAGAGGGAGGGAGAAAGAGAGAGAGACCTCAACCCTCCCCTCCATTGACCACTCCACCCACCCTCGCCGAAAAGCAGTCCTATCCTATAAGCAAAGTCATCAAACGTAAAGTGCAAAGCCTTCAGTCTTCACCCCCTCCCCTGTAGTGTTGCCTTCAGTCTTCAAACCACCCCCACCCCCCACCCCCCGTAGTATTGCCTTCAGTCTTCAACCCCCCCCCCCTCCCCGCCCCTGTAGTATTGCCTTCAGTCTTCACCCCCCACCCCTGTAGTATTAATGAAGCACGACCGCCACACTGCCTAGCAGAGACGGCCGAGGTTTACGTCGCCAGAGATTGGTGGGAGAGGCGACGTCAGCCTGGGACAAGTTCAGCTACCCAGTGTGCAGGTCCCGTCACACTGTAAACTAGCGCAGTCTTTCACAACAGACTTATTGGACTGTATGCTCTGATAAACACAAATAAACCACTCCTCTCTCTCTCTCTCTCTCTCTCTCTCTCTCTCTCTCTCTCTCTCTCTCTCTCTCTCTCTCTCTCTCTCTCTCTCTCTCTCTCTCTCTCTCCTCCCATTCTTCCCTCCTTCATCTCAACACCAGTGGGTCTAAAAACCAGAAACGGGCGCATACATGACAAAAAAGACGAAATACAACGACTGTTAATTCAAACTTCGATAATTCTCCCTCTCCCCCGCCCGCCCTCTGTCCCCTTCACCGTCATCTCCCTCCTCTTTGTCTACTACCACTGTGGTCTACAAAAGCAGACCCAAGCAGGAAAGACAAACACAGCGATTTGTTTATTCACCATTCAATAATTGATGACGGGAGTCACGCAGTCAGGGTCGTGTTTCTCGCCGACTGCTTGACGGGTAACCCGGTACGCCCTGAATCATCCCCACACACCCAACTGGTATTGTTTGCGCCATCGTGTGACACGTGGAATATGTGTGACATCGTCAAATGTCCTAATATCTTAATTGGGCTGGGTGCGACTGGGAGCATTCTGATTGGTCGACGCATTACAAAATTCGACGCATGCGCACAGTGTTATCGTAGTCTTAATAAGGATTAGAGTTAGGGTTAGAGTTAGGGGTTAGGGTTGGGGTTACGACGCCTAAGAACATCGTGAAAAAGCCGGCCCGACTTGACCTGGCGCATGCGCAAAGACGACCGGCTAAAGTAAGACACCCGAACTTTGAGGACGTGACATATGCCCATACACAGGCCTATTCCATACATTATCGTTCTGGCAATCCCTGTGTTCATAACTTGGTAACTATCTACACTACAAGGGCAATCCTACAATTACAGTATAGTTTAAACCTTACATTCTATTCCAAACAATTTTCTTTTTTACGATTCTGCTGCCAGGCAGAACTACTATTAGTATTACTGCTACTGCTACTACTGTTACTGCTACAGGGGGCTCCTTCTCAAACCTCAGGCCAAGAGCTTCATAACTGTTGAAATCAGGGGACTCATTTTCAACAATGGCAGCTTGCTAAATTGATGCGCTAACCTCACTGCCAAATCCTTTTTACGAAGGATAGGGCTTGTCTCTCTCCACAATCAATGAATAAAACAATCAATCAATTAATAAAACTCTACAAAATGGCCGTTCCTAGTTATGTCTAAATTCAACAATTGAATCACTGACAGCGAGAAAGGCCTAAACATCTCTCTGCTTACTTCCTTACACCTAGGTGACTTGGAATCTATTATTAATTATTTATGTCTTACAAAAACTTAACTATATGTTGAGGTCACTGAATTATGATCAGCACTCACTGAAATTTGTGAACAGACTTTACATATCTTGACGGAATTGAACTGTCTGGATACAATGCTATTATTATTATTATTATTATTATTATTATCATTATTATCATTATTAGTATTGAGGATTTTTAAAGCGCACTTATCTCGCCGTACTTGACCACACTCTAGGCGTTGGCCGATACAGGAGCTAACTCAAACCGCCCGAGACGCCCACCCGCAGCCTTTGGGCGCATGGTCTGACGCCCGGACAATTGAGCACTATCCTGGCCAGCCAGGGATGGGGGAGAAGGACCAAGTGCATGCTGTGTTCTTGTCACCGGCACTCATCCGTCTAGGACATGAGCGTCAGGATCTTTAAAGTCCGTTATGATGGAATGTATGCGACACGCAGACTAGACCTCGGATTATACTCTCGTCCGAAGGAGTAGAAAACGGGAGTAAAGTGTCTTTCCCAAGGACACAACACAATGGCCCGGCCAGGGCTCGAACCCGGAGCCATCAGATCCGCAAGCCAAAGCACTACCATTAGACCACCGTGCTACCCTCGCTACTTCTATGAAAGAATACAACCAGGATGCTGTTGCAGAACTTCATCCTAACGTCTATAAGCGAGACTGCTACTACTTGCGTTTTACACAATCTTGTCGTCTCCCTATTACGGCAGTGTCTCTGCTCCTAAGGCCAGACAATTAACTCTCTGTGTTTGGAATAACTTTGTTTTGCCTCCCTTTCTGCTTGATCCGCACCCCTTGATCCAAATAGAGTTACGTCTCAACGGTCTCCGATAACTTCCTTTGACGACCGACCTTGTTGGTTTCCTTGTCCAACGCCGTGTAATGGGGTCACCAACAGTGACAATTGTGCGTACTGAACTAGTTTAGTCCTCAAGTTATTGACCGTGTTTAGCACTTTAGGCAGTAATGCTTTGTTTACGCTCTCAGCTCAATGGGGCTTTTTACAGAAGGTGGGAGAGAAGGAGAGGAAGGAATCAGAAGGGGATAGAAGGAGGGAGGGTGCGAGATATGGGAGGGTCTCGGAGACGATGGAAGAGCGGCGGAGTGAAAGAAAAAGCTTTAAAAAAAAAAAAGAAGAGTAGGTCCTATTCTCGAGCGTATTCGGACGAAAAACTTCTTACAAAGTTACTCTATTTGTTGAGCATGAAATTATAAAGCTTCTTAGTCTGAGCTAGTTTTGTATTTGACTTTGGGTCTAGAAACAAGCAGTGGCTGGAGTGCATAATTCAACCAACCATTAGTTTAGTTATTGGAACAAAAGGCTTCATACAAACTTACTCTGTTTCTTCAGCGAGCCATGCTAAATTTCTTATTCTGAGCAAGTTTATACCACTTGATTTAGTGTGTGTTGCGTGGTGTTGTGTGTGTGTGTCTTTGCGTGTGTGTGTGTGTGTTGGTGTGTGTTTGTCTGTGTGTGTGTGGTCTAGAAATACGCAGTGACTTTTTAACTTACAACGCAGGTTATTGAGGCAAGACACGTCTTACAGATTTGCTCTGTTTCTTAGGCAAGACACGTCTTACAGATTTGCTCTGTTTTTTACGTGTAGGACAAGTTATATTTTCTTGTTTGTAGCCGTGATGCTGTATGCAGAAACACGCCGTGACTTGAGTCAACAAGTTGATCTTAAACTACGTGTCACAAGGTATACATCTTTTGTGTGAACATAATGAAGTCGATATAGCAATTGAAATACTGTTATAAGTATAAGCACTATTAAAATAACGCTTTAAGTTAACACTGGCTATCATAAGGTGACTATGCTCTCTGCTAGACAACTAGGGAGACAGACACAGACAGACAGAGTACAGAGTAAATAAAATAAAGAAGAAGAAGAAGAAGAAGAAGAAGAAGAAGAAGAAGAAGTGGCATGCGTGAGGGGTTGTGCAGCTGGATGCACCCTCTGTGTGTGTGTGTGTGTGTGTGTGTGTGTGGGTGTGTGTGTGTGCGTATGTGTGAGCGCATGCTTTTTTGTTGTTTTCTTTCCTTATTTTGGTAGTCTGCTTTTTTGTTTCGTTTCATGACAAAATTTGTGTGCGGTTCGCTGATGCTTTGTGGATGTGAGTGAATGAAGAAATTGTTTTTAGGTCCCGAGATATTCACAGATGTCGGGACCAATTGTGTTTTTAATTGTGTTTTTAATTGTTACTTTTAATGATTTATGCCATTCCCAGACGCGCAAAGCAAATTCTTCTGTGTGTTACATTTGAAGCGAATAAAGAATCTTATGTCTTATGTCTTATGTCTTATGTCTTATGTCTAGAAGAAGAAGAAGAAGAACAACAACAACAACAACAACAACAACAACAACAACAACAGCAACAACAACAAGACCACGACGAACAAGAAGAATGAACAGAGCTATCAATTGTTAGTACGACTTTACAAAGGCAATGACAGTGTTACATAATAATATAATCCTGTAGGCGAAATGATCAGTTACAATTCTTTGAATAGAACAAAAACAAGAAGAAGAGCAAGTATTGGAAACCTCAATCAATTGATAGGTTTACAAAAACGAAAGGCAGTGAGCAGGCGCGTTGTCAATACATAGATAGATCCATTGAAAGTACACAGTTACTGTAATGAACGGATAGCGAGACAAAAAAAGGAAGAAAAATAACAAAATTAACAGAGATCTTCTTCTTGAGTGGAACAGCACTCAGCACGCAGATTCATTTGCTGCCAGGTACATTTGGTTTGACGTGTTCTCGTATCGCGGAGTTCCACAGGGGTCCGTTTTAGGCCCTGTTTTGTTCATAATGTACACCCAGCCACTGCTCCTCTTGCTCGAAAAACATGCAGTTGAGAGCCAGTCGTTTGCAGATGACACTCAGCTGTACAAACCCACCCATCCTTCTCTGGTTAACTTCGCTGTCCAGACCGTGCGGGAGTGCATTGGTGAGGTCAAGTCATGGATGACCCTCAGTAGGCTGAGGTTGAATGACGACAAGACAGGAGCACTCCTTATCCACAATCACAAATCATCCTTTGCCTCGTCTCTCCCCACTTCTCTTCAAGTAGGCTGCTCTGACATACAGTTCTCTCCCTCTGCTAGGAATCTTGGCTACATTCTCTCCGATGACATGTCTCTCAACAATCACATCTCTCACATCTGTCGCTCTGCTTATACCGCCATCCGTCAGATCAGCTCCATCCGCCGTTACCTTACTATTAGTGCTACAAAAACATTATTAGTCTGTGCCATCGTTCTCTATCTTCTAGACTATTGCAACTCTCTTCTGTCAGGTTCACCTAAACACTTCATCGATAAACTGCAAAGGGTCCAAAACTCTGCTGCTAGGTTAGTTCTTAAGGCAAAAAAGCGCGATCACATCACTCCACTTCTCCACTCACTTCACTGGCTCCCTGTTGAAGCCCGCATCGACTACAAACTGTCCACTCTCTGCCACAACTTCTTCTCTGACTCCTGCCCCTCCTATCTTACTGATCTTCTGTCTTCTCACCCTCTCGACAACTTCGCTCCTCTGCAGATGCGCGCATTCTTTCTGTTCCCAAGACACGCACTAAGACATATCGTCGGTGTCCATTCAAAACCTCGTAACTCCGAAAAAGTAGTTTTTGCAATCTTTTCATGGTTATGTCCCTTGAATTTTTGCGCATTTTTTATCACAAGCTCGGAATTCATAGCTCAGTTAGAAAGCATCAGTAATACAAAATATCAAAACCTCGTATGTCCCAACAGGTCAAACGATTTGTATCAAAATCTCGTATCTCACTTACGAGGTTTTTATCATTTGGAATAAATTTCTAAAACCTTGTAACTCAACTTACGAGGTTTCATTCCAATAAATGACGTGCTAAGAAGTTGAGTTGACGTCACTTACGCGGTTTTTGTTATTGTCATCGTGGAAATGTCAGCTGCTTCTGGTAAGTTTTTCTACATTTTGGTGAGTACTGATGATACATGTTGTCATTTTATTCAATCATGATTTCTTCTAGATTGATATCGTCCAGATCTTCTCCATATTATCTCTTCAGGAATAAACAAACAGGCACGTTATATCACACTCTGTGACTAAATCTGACACTTAATGAGTGCAGTCAAAGGCATACTGTGGCATAATTCAAAATAATTTACAAAATACAGAATAATATTGTGTGTTTTTAGTTTTTAGTTTAATGCCCGTCACCCCTGCCAGAGTATGGGCCGCCAACAACAGCTCTCCAGAGTCCTCTGTCCTATGCCATTCTTTCTAACTGACTCCAGGTGTAGCCCATCTTGGTGGTGTCGGCCTCGAGGTCGCGTCGCCAGGTGTTCCTTGGACGTCCTCTCTTTTGCTCTCCCTGGGGGTTCCACTTCAGCGCTTGCCGGGTGACGTTCGTCGCTGGTTTGCGTAGGGTATGCCTTATCCAGCCCCATCTCCTTTTCCTGATTTCATCTTCAGCAGGGAGTTGGCGGGTTCTTTCCAAAGGTTGGCGTTGCTGATGGTGTCGGGCCAGCAGATCTGGGGAATCCTTCTGAGGCAACTGTTGATGAAGGACTGGACTTTTTTGATGGTGGTCTTGGTTGTCCTCCATGTCTCTGCTCCATACAGTAAGACTGACTTCACATTGGAGTTGAATACCCGTATCTTGGTGGCCAAAGACAGCTCTCTGGAGGTCCAGATGTTCTTGAGCTGAATGAAGACAGCTCTTGCTTTGCCGATCCTAGCCTTCCGCATCTGTGCCGCCCTGCTGATCAATGATGCTACCCAGGTAGGTGAAGGACTGCACTTCTTCCAAGGGACTTCCATTCACGATGACTGGTTCGGTACTGATGGAGTTGATCTTCAGGATCTTGCTCTTGTCCTTGTGGATGTTGAGGCCGACCTCCGACGATGTGGCCGCCACTGCATTTGTCTTCTCTAGCATCTGCTGTTGGCTATGGGAAAGAAAAGCAAGGTCGTCAGCGAAGTCCAGGTCCTCGAGCTGGTTCCACAGTCCATTGGATTCCGTTCCTACTTCCCCTGGTGGACATCTTCATAACCCAATCTGTGGCGATGAGGAAGAGGAAAGGTGACAACAAGCACCCTTGTCGGACTCCAGTTTTCACCTGGAAGTTGTCTGTGAGCTGTCCGCCATGGATAACTCTGCAGGACATGCCGTCATAGGAGTTCCTGATCAGATTGACCATTTTGGTCGGGATGCTGTAGTGTCGAAGGAGCTTCCAGAGGGTATCTCGATCCACGATGTCAAACGCCTTCTCATAATCGACGAAGTTGATATACAATTGCGAGTTCCATTCCAGGGACTGCTCCACGATAATGCGGAGCGTTGCTATCTGGTCTGTGCAGGATCTATTCTGTCGGAAGCCTGCCTGCTCGTCTCGTAACTGTGGGTCGACAGTATCCTTCATCCTTTCCAAAAGGACCCGGTTGAAGACCTTCCCAGGCACAGATAGAAGTGTGATGCCCCTGTCCCTGTAGTTGTTACAGTTGCTGAGGTCACCTTTCTTGGGAAGCTTGATCAGGTAACCTTCCTTCCAGTCTGCCGGAACATCTTCTTCCTCCCAGATCCTCTCAAAGAGTGGGTACAGCATCTCCACTGATGCTTCCAAGTCCGCTTTTAGAGCCTCTGCTGGGACGTCGTCTGGTCCAGCCGCCTTTCCGTTCTTCATCAGGGTGATGGCCTTCTTGATCTTTTCCATGGTCGGTTTCTCACAGTTGATTGGAAGATCCACATTGGCTGGTTCAGTGACTGGGGAATTCGTTGGTGCTGGTCTATTCAAAAGTTCATCAAAGTGTTCAGCCCATCTGTTCAACTGCTGGTCTATACTGTTTATGGTGTTTCTCTGCTTGTCCCTAACAGGTCTTTCTGGTTTGCTGAACTTTCCGGAGAGTCGCTTAGTGGTGTCGAACAACTGTTTCATATTGCCGCTGTACGCTGCCTGTTCCGCTTCAGCCGCCAGTCCATCCACGTAGGCCTTCTTATCTTTTTTTATGTTTCTTTTCACTTCTCTATGGGCTCGTGTGTAGTCTTCTTGGGCCTTGGCCTTAGCTGCTCTGGTTCTGCTGTTGTTGACTGTTGCCTTCCTCTTCTTTCTTTCTTCTATCTTGACCAAGGTCTCTGCTGTGATCCACTCTTTCTGTTGATGTTTCTTTGGCCCCACAACTTCTTGGCATGACGATCTTAGTGTCTCTTTCACTTTCTGCCACCTGTTGAGTACACTGTCTTCTTCTTCTTCAAATAATTCCTGAAGCACTTCGAACCTGTTCCTTAGCGCCAGACTAAACTGTTCTTTTGTCTTTGGGTCTTTCAGAAGGCTGATGTTGTACTTCATTCTTCTGCCTGACGAATGTCCTCTTCAAATTCAGCTTCAGTTTCGCCACCACCAAGTGATAGTCGGACGCCACGTCTGCTCTTCTACTCACTCTAACGTCTTGCAGGGATCTTCGGAATTTCTTGCTAATGCAGATGTGGTCGATCTGGTTCTCTGTCGCATTGTCTGGAGATACCCATGTACTCTTGTGGATCCGCTTGTGAGAAAAGATGCTGCCTCTGATGACTAGGTTGTTGAGTGCACACAGATCCGCAAATCTCTCTCCATTCTCATTCATTACTCCTAAGGCGTGGGTGCCCATAACTGGTTCGTATCCGGTGTTGTCAGACCCAATCTTGGCATTGACATCTCCCATGAGGATGGTGATGTCCTTGTCTGGGTAGGTCTCAAGGATCTTCTGTAGTCTGCTGTAGAAATGGTCTTTAACATCCTCTTCCCTGTCGTTCGGTGGAGCATAGCACTGGACAAGGTTCATCTTGATCTTCCTCATCTTGGTACGGAAGGATGCTGTGATGATCCTGGGGCCATGGGCCTCCCATTCTATAAGTGCCCTCTGTGCCTGATTGGACAACATAAAGCCTACTCCCTGCGTGTGGGGTGCATCGTTTTCTTCGTGCCCGGAATACAGCAATAGCTCTCCTGTCATCAGTCGCCTTTGTCCAGCTTGGGTCCATCGTGTCTCGCTGATGCCTAACACGGTCAGGTCATTATTCCTTATCTCAGCTGCTACCTGTGCCGTCTTTCCTGATTCGTACATGGTCCGAACATTCCATGTGCCGATGGTGGTTCATTTAGGCTTATGTTATGGTAATAAATGTTCATTTAGACTTATGGTAGTAAACGTTCATTTATTATGGTAATAAAAGTCCATTTAAACTGTTACGGTAATAACAGTTAATTAAGACTATTACGTTAATGAAAGTTAATTTAGACTATTATGTTATGGTAATAAAAGTTCATTTAGACTGTTATGTTATGGTAATAAAAACTTCACATAAGTGTCATGTATTACTTAGCTTACATCTTATAATTCATTTCACAGGAAATTTCCGAGAAAGGACTTCGTACAGGGCTTGTACTGGTCAGAAGGACATTATTATGTCAGTGATGAATGCAACAACGCGTTCATTGATTGCTGGGTGTTACAGTGTTAATCTATCAATGGCCTATTAGCCTATTTCAATTTTGTAAAGACAAGGGTTGTGTCTGCATTATTGAATAAAACAACATTGACAATGTTTTCAACTGCATTTTTCGGTCTTTTATTTTGTATTAATGTTTCCTTTGTTGTTTGCTATTGTGACTAATCCTTATAACTTGCAACTTCAAGCTCAAGCAAAACAGTCAAAACCTCGTAATTTGCAACTTCCAGCTCATACAAAATAGTAAAAACCTCGTATGTGAACATTTTTGTCTATTACTCAAACACGCATCCGCTCTTAATCTTGCCACTATTACTGCCAAATTTCCTGTTCAATACTGAATGCAAATGATACTAAAACCATTTGTCTTGGTGACACCTGATTTTTTAAAACAGTTTTTTTCATTTTTCTCAAAACTGTATTTTGGGACATACGAGGTTTTGAATGGACACCGACGATATGGTGAAAGATCTTTCTACTTTTGCGCTCCCAAACAATGGAATTCTCTCCCATCACACATCCGCAACATACCGACCACCCAGGCCTTCAAAAAGGCACTCAAGACCCATCTCTTCAAACTGTACTATCTTGACTGACTCTCACCCTCCGACCGATGACGGACGCCGGCTGTGTGCCGTCCATGGCTTGATATGTAAATAGTCTGTACATTTATATCTGAGGGGAGGGAGAGGGGGGCGGGAGGCGGGGAGCTGTTTCTGTATCTAATTATTTTTACATCATTATTTTGCATTAGTTTCTACATTCTTTTACTGATAATATTTTATTTCTGCTACAGGGATGAGGTGGGTCTTGTCTTTTTTCTTTAATCTGATTATTGTATTAATTAATTATTGTTAGATGTAACAAATTTTTAGTTACATTTTTAAATTTGTATGGTGAATTCTTAGATTGTATAATCTTATTACTATCTAATGTGCCATTTGTATTTTAAAAATACTTTTTACTATGCATGTGAAGTGTATTGTATATGATGTCGTTCCCTTGTATGCTTTTGCGAGTACGGTTGGTGTGAATGCTTGCATATTTTGTTTTTATTGTTCATATGTCTGTTTCGATCGGTGTACTATCTTATCTAATATATATCCTATGTTAAGAGTGGCGAGCCCAGCCCTTCTGCCCACTTTATTATTATTATTATTATTATTATTATTATTATTATTATTATTATTATTATTATTATTATTATTATTATTATTATTATCTTATGCCTTCAGTCAGCTGAGATTTTTTTTTTCACACAATGTCAGACGACGGTTATGGAGCTGCTCTCGTCAGTAGGATGGAATGGGAGATAGCATTTAACGTCTACTACAGTAAGGACAATAATACCTGTTTGTTTTATGCAAATGCAGTGCGATTTACAGCCGTTATAAGCCCTTTTTAATAGGGAGTGACTTTCAACCACTCAGTTTCACTAGCTCCGGCAAAAAAACTAGCAACGCAAGACCTTCAGTACAAACAAAAAAGACGACTAGAGGTGACTCTGAACGGACAGATCAATGTGTGGTGTGATCTGACTTTT